>CM039674.1:316971030-317427750 GCA_022496015.1 Hordeum marinum | reverse complement strand
TTCTGGGCATGGACTTCCTAGCTATGAATAAGGCTCATATTGATTGTCAAGCAAAGAAGTCAAGCTGACTCATCCTTCAGAAGATGTGATTATATTCGCGGCTCGCGATGACACAATCCGTCTCTTTGCTCTTAATGAGAAGGTGAAATCTCAGCGATTTCTCAAATTCCGATGGTTTGTGAGTATGAAGATGTCTTTCTAGAAGAATTGCCAGGAATGCCTCCACACCGGCCAGTCGAGTTCGTGATTGATCTCGAGCCCGGAACTAAACCGGTCTGTAAGCGCCCATATAAACTTGGCCCCAAGAGCTGAAAGAGTTGAAGAAGCAGCTAGATGAGCAAGAACGTCTGGGTCTGATCAGACCAAGCTCTTCTCCGTGGGGTTGTGGAGTTTAGTTTGTCAAGAAGAAAGATGGCACGGATCGTCTTTGTGTGGACTACCGGCCATTGAACAAGAAGACAATCAGAAACAAATACCCGCTTCCCAACATCAATGAGTTGTTTGAGCAACTGAAAGGCACCAAGGTTTTCTCGAAGCTTGATCTTCGCATGGGTTATAATCAGATTCGCATTCGCGAAGAAGACATTCCTAAGACCGCTTTCAGGACGAGTTTTGGCTCTTATGGGTACACCATCATGTCGTTTGGTCTTGCTAATGCTCCTCCAACCTTCTCAAGAATGATGAATTTCATTTTCTCTCCTTTCAAAAATGAATTGTCTTGGTCTATCTGGATGATATCCTTGTGTCTTGGAGACAGAAAGAGCATGCAGAGCATCTCCGCCTTGTGCTTGACAAATTAAGAGAGCATCGATTCTATGCCAAGTTTTCCAAGTGAGTTTTGGATCAATGAAGTGGTGTACCTTGGGCATGTCATCTCTGCGGAGGGAATTAAAGTACACACCCTGAGAAAGTTGAAGCTATTTTGAAGTGGGAACCTCCTCAGAATGTGAAGCAGCTCCGGAGTTTCCTCGGGCTTGCTAGCTATTGTAGAAGGTTCATGGAGAACTTCTCTCAAATTGCCAAGCCTCTGTCCAATCTCTTCCAAAAGAGTGTCAAGTATGTTTAGTCTCCTGAGTGTGATGTAGCGTTCAATACGCTCAAGCAGAGACTGACTTCAGCTCCAGTTCTTGTTCCTCCTGAGCAGTCTAAGCCTTTCCAAGTTTTCTGTGATGCTTCTCTCCAAGGTATTGGTGGTGTTCTCCTGCAAGACAAGAAGATTGTTGCTTATACCTCGCGTCAGTTGAAGCTGACCGAGAAGAACTACCCCACTCATGATCTTGAGTTGGCGGCAGTTGCGCATGCTCTAATGACTTGGAGGCATTGTTGTTGTGGTAGACCAGTTGAGGTGTACACCGATCACAAAGCTTGAAGTACATTTTCACTCAACCCAATCTCAATATTCGGCAATCTCGTTGGGTGGAAATGCTTGAAGACTTCAACCCGAGCATTGAGTATACTCCTGGGAAAGCAAATGTCATTGCAGACGCGCTCAGCCATAAGGCATACTGCAATAGTCTCATCTTGAAGCCTCTTCAACCCGAGCTTTGTGAAGCCTTCCGCAAGCTCAACCTTCAGATGATTCCACCAGGATTTCTTGCAAATCTTCAAGTCTCTCTGACTCTGGAAGATCAGGTTCGCCAAGCGCAGCTTCTTAATGCTATGGTGAAGAAAGTGAAGAAAGGTGTGGCCAAGAGCATTCCGAAGTATAAGTGCTTTCGAGTTGATGACAAAGATACTTTGTTCTTTGAGGACCGTCTTGTGGTTCCAAAAGGCAATCTCAGAAAGGTTATCATGGACGAAGCACATAATTCTCTGCTATCCATTCATCCAGGCAGTTCAAAGATGTATCAGGATCTCAAGCAAACCTTCTGGTGGACTCGCATGAAACGTGAAATTGCTCAGTTCGTGAACGAGTGTGATGTTTGTCGCAGAGTGAAGGCAGAGCATCAACGTCCAGTGGGTCTTCTATAGCCTTTGCCGATCCCAGAGTGGAAATTCGATCATGTTGACATGGATTTCGTCACTGGGTTTCCCAAGTCCAAGAGAGGTAACGATGTCATCTTTGTGGTTATCGACAAGCTGTCAAAAGTTGCTCATTTCCTACTAGTCAAAGAATTTATCTTGGCAGCTCAGCTTGCAAAGTTGTATACGTCAAGGATATATCTTTGCATGGTATTCCTCAGCTCATCTCTTCTGACCGTGGAAGCCTCTTTACTTCCAAGTTTTGGGAGTCCTTCCAGACTGCTATGGGTACCAAGATCCGTTTCAATACTGCGTTTCATCCATACACAAGTGGTCAAGTTGAGAGAGTCAATCAGATCCTTGAAGATATGCTCAGAGCTTGTATGATTTCGTTCGGCATGAAGTGGGAAGACTGCCTTCCATATGCTGAATTCCCATACAACAATAGCTTCCAAGCTAGTTCAGGCAAGGCCCCTTTCAAGATTCTCTACGGCAGAAAGTGTCGCACCCCGCTTAACTGGTCTGAAACCGGTGAGCGTCAGATATTGGGCAATGACATGATCACTGAAGCAGAAGAAATGTGCCATGTCATTCGTGAGAACCTCAAAGCAGCTCAGTCCCGACAGAAGTTATTATGATAACAAACATCGGGATGTTTCTTTTCAAGTGGATGATCTAGTCTATCTCAGAGTCCCTCCCATGAAGGGCACTCGGCGGTTTGGAATTAAAGGGAAGCTAGCTCCTCGTTTTGTTGGTCCTTTCAAAGTTGTTGGTAAGAGAGGTGGTCTTGCATATCAACTAGAGCTTCCTCCAAATTTCGCGAATGTGCACGATGTCTTCCATGTTTCTTAGCTCCGGAAATGCTTCAAGACTCCTGAGCGAACCATTGATCTCCAAGACATCGATCTCCAAGCAGATCTTTCTTATCGTGAGCATCCAGTTGCAATTCTTGAAAAACTGAGCGTAAGACTCGCAACAAGTCTATCAAGTTCCTCAAGGTGAAGTGGTCTCATCATTCCAACAAAGAAGCTACTTGGGAACGCGAGGACCTTCTCCGTTCCGAATTCCCGGATTTCTTTGTTCCTAGATCTCGGGACGAGATCCTCTTGTAGTGTGGGAGAGTTGTGACAGCCCAAGTGTTATCCCTTCCTTTTATGGCATGTAACCCCATTGTATGAACCTTGTGTCATGAGCTATGTATGAATTGCAACTTGTCTTCCTTGTGTGGTTTTGCATTCATGCATCATGCATCATTCATCCATCATAGCATTCATCTTGCCACGTTTGGATTTCATGTGCCCTTGTATGTGGTGGTGTGAGGTTATGATTTGGTTTGTGTGTGGGTGGAGCTCATGGGTGCAATCTCCTCTTTTTCCCCTCTCCTTTATTTTCAACAAACCCCCCACCATTATGCCTTAATTCCCATGTTATTTTATAATTAGAATTAAGTTGCTATTTAAAATATTTTAAAATGTTCAAGTGCTAGCCTAATATGTTTTGAGTTTGATTGTGTGGTTCTTTCGCTGATTTGAGCTTTATGCTTTTGTGGCATTTAAATAACAGGAGCTGCCATTTTATAGTATCAAAAATAACTTGTTCAATAAATCTAATTAATATTTTTATCAATTAGTTCATATTATTTCCTCCTCAGATGTATTTTGTTTTGCTCAACAACCTTTTCTTTTACCCTGAGGAAATTTGGAATGTGGCTGTATTTCTAAATGAGAAACCCTTTTCTGGTTTTGATCTGAGAGAGAGACAGAGAGCAGATGGGCCTGTCCCTCCAGCCGGCCCAGCCCGAGCGCTGACGCTCACCTGCTCCCGTCTCCCTCCTCAATCAGTGCGCGTGAGAGAGAGCAGAGTGCAGAGAGAGGCGCCCGCGTCGACGCCGTGAGCGGAGATCACGGACGTCAAGGCCGGCCCTATTTAAAGTGCGCATCCCTAGGTTTCCGCTCCTCCTTCCTGCCGCCGCCTCTCCTCCCCTCCCTCCAATTCTCCCTGGTTCTTCTCCTCTCAGGTAAGTTCAGAGAGAAGGAAGTGCCGTCGTCGGTCGTCTTCGTGTTGTCCGCTGTCTCTGGTGGTTCTCCTTCGCATCACAGATGCCGTGGTGCTCGCGGGTCGCCCCCGCGTTCCATTCCCGAGGTAGTGCGCCGCGGGAGGATCCAAAGGGTCGGCTTCCTCCTCTTCGTCGCTGGTCTTCCACCCCTTCGTCGCAGCGCCGCGCCTCTTCTTCCCTGCTCCAAGCAACTCCATTGCCCCTTTGTGAGCATCTGCGTCTCCTCTTTCTTCCTTGCCTCGCATAGTTGCCGTCGAGCTAGAGGTCGCCGTAGCTCCATCGCCGTCGTCCGCAAGATGAGCACCGGCCACTCGCCTCCGTCCCCCTCTTCGCGAGATGAGCAGAGGGATGGGATTGTCGTAGACCCCGCGTGCCGCGCCAGGACCACGCGCTCCGCTAGTGCTTGCCGTCGCCGGAATTTCGCTCGTCGTCGCGCTATCACCATAGTTGCAGGTTTGGGTTTCAGTTTCGTCAGGCTTTTAGAGTGGTGCATGTATATGTGGATTAAGCCCCCCCCCTCTGTTAATGTCTGCTCATGTGCTGTGGTGGCAACCGGCTCGGGAAATGACCTCCAGGTCTTGGGTTCGAGCCCAACCTCCCCCTTTTGATGTTTTCTTTTTTTTGTCTTTTGTTTTTCTTTTGTTAACCTGCTATGTATGTGTGGTGCACTTGCATGTGTAGAGGTATATTTGTGGTGCATGAGAATGCACTTGTGCATTGGTGTGCATGTGAGAGTGGGTGAGTGTGTGTGTCTGAAGTTCTATGCATATGAGGCATGTGGTGTGTGTGTGTGTGTGGTTTTGGTCATCCCTTCTTGGGTGTATGGTCAGGTTGTTGATGCTCATATGCCTTGGGCATAAATAGGGCATGTGTGTGGCATGCTTGTAGGTGGTGTGTTGTGTGTATGTGTGTGGGGGGACTAGTGGGTTCCCCACTTGATATACCCCTTGGTGTATACATTTTATTTGTGCCTTGATGTTACACTTGGACATATGAGTATGAACCATGGTTTTCGGGTAGGAAGAGCCAATGAATCCATTGGAACTCTCAGATTTCACTTTTGAGCAAGTTCATAATCTGTCATTTTAGCTGGGATGCCATTTTCTTATTTTTGCATAATTTAATCCATGCTTGCTTTGGGATATGTGTCAACTAGGAAGTTCTAGTATTTTGTACCTAGTATGCCATGGTATTTTTGCTTAACATGAGAATCACCCATACAAGTGGGAACCATGCTGTTAAGTTGCCTACTTGATGTTCTGTTTCAGCATGCTTGAAATGACCAAGTCTGAAAATCTGCTGTTTATTTTATATGCCATGAAGAGCGGGTTGTAGCTAGTGACATGTTTGGAATTTGCTCATGCTCAGTGCTAGCTATTTGTAGTAGATATTTCCATATACCATCCTGTTAATTTTCATGTCAATAGGAAGCTGCCTAACATGTTTAATTACTGTTGTCAACTTGCTACTTTATAATCTCAGATTCCAGAAAATTGGAATATTCACTAAGTCCCAGAAAACTGTTTCATCATGTCAACTTGCTTGCTTCATGCTTATTGATGTGTGCCTCCTTTGCTTGGTTGTGTAGTTGGATAAGTTTATCTGGGTGTTGAGTAGGTACTGTCCATATCTTGTTTGTGGCTGTAGGGTTCTTGTAGCTAAAGTTGTGAGCTGTAGAAGTTGCTTTGTTGTTGTTTGTGGCAGATTTGGTGTTTTATTGTTTTTGTGACTTGTGGGAGCTATGCTCCATGAATTGATTGATTCTTGAGGCTATTGTGATTGGTTTTTCATTACCTATCCAGTGGATACCTTGAATGTCAAGAATTAGCCTATGGCTTAGTGGTCTTGTGATTTTGCCTCTGTACCTTGTCGTGAGCGTATCGCGAGAACCGTAACTCCGTTTCCTTGCGTTCTTTATTTGCATTTCTATCGATTTTGCATGATGCATCCATATTTGCCATGATCATGCATGTCTAAATAACTTAACATGAGGTTCTGTCCAGATTCACTAATATACAAACTTTGCATGTGAAACATGTTCTAGTTTTGGATTGCCATGTTTAATTCTTCATAAATGAATCATGCATCATCTTGGTTGTGCATTGCACCTTGGTTGGAGGTTTATTGTTGTTGTTTCTATTGGTAGACGTGAGTGTCGATACTGAGTACGAGGACCCAGGAGAGTACCACTACGAGGATCCCGCTACTTGTTCCGCTGAAGAACCAAGAGGCAAGATGATCATACCCGGATCCCGATACTATTTTTGCTTGCTAGTTTCTTGCTCTTATCATTACGATTGAGCTACCTACCACTTGATATCAGCCCCCATGTTGCCATGATAGCCTCTAACCTCCACATCCTAGCAAACCTTTGATTGGCTAAGTTACCGCTTGCTCAGCCCCTCTTATAGCATTTTAGTTGAAGTGTAGGTTGTTCCATGTGTTAACATGGATTTGGATATCACAATATTATCCGTTAATTAATTTAATGCACATATACATCTTGGTATTGGTGGAAGGCTTGGCCTTTTGCTAAGTGATTTGTTCCGTTGTTACCGCCATTAGTCCTTGTTACCGGTGTTATTTTTCCATAATTTGCGCTCCTAACATGCTCGGGGTGTTGTTATGGGGACCCCCTTGTTTATTCGGTGAGATTAAAACTTGTCCGGCAAGGCCCAACATTGGTACTACATTTGCTTAAAAACTTAATAAAATTTGCATAGGGTCTTGCAAACCGTGGATAATTAATCAACCCCCGGGCCAGTACTCCTCATGGGTGTTGGTCCAAACTAGAGCACCGTGCGGGGCCAACCCAGGGCAACCTGGGAGATTTCTATCAGTCCTCCATACGTGTCGCTTATCCACCGTGTCCTAAGAACGAGATACGCAGCTCGTATCGGGTTCGTCGACACGTCGGGAGGTCTTGCTGGATTCATTTTAACCTTTATCGAATGTCTTGCTTGTGGACTCTGACTTTCTTCGGGTTTTCTCGAGGTGTTGGAATTACTTTGGAATTTCCTATGATGACCACGAGATCCGTGGTCGAGGTTATTCCCGCGGAGTGTGGTTAATTTGTGATGGATTAGTTGGAGCACCCCTGCAGGGATAAATCTTTCGGAAAGCCGTGCTCGCGGTTATGTGGTAACTTGGATATTTGTTTAACACCCGGTTATACTTAACTTGAAGTAAACTCTAAATAAAATGCACCAACTGTGTGAGTAATCGTGATCGTCTCTGCTCGTGAACACGATCCGAGAGAGAACACGGTGGGGTTATGATTGACGTAAGTAAGTGTTCAGGGTCTCTTAGAGATCATTCTAGATTCGATCGTTCATCGTAGGCCACTCATATTCATCTTCATATTGCGTAAGTTAGCCACCATAAATGCTTAGCGCTCCTGCAAACTAAACACTTACCACATCCTAACCTTAAGCTTGAATAGTCTCGGTACCCGGGCACATGATAGCTGAGTCCTCTGTGGCTCATAGTTTACTACAACACACCAGGTGTAGGTTTAGATGAGTTCGTGCAGGATGATCTTACCCAGCTCTAGCAGGAATATGATGAGGAAAGAGGCGGGATGTACGTGACGTATCCGTATGAGTAGAGGACCTGGTCGTGATCTTTGGGATAGCTTGATAGTATCGTTTGCAATTGTTTTATCGTTTGATTTCATCCATAGTCGGACCCTGTGTTCAACTTGATGATATGAATTTGAGTGACATTGTAAGTTAGCATGTGGCGAGTGTAAGCCAATCTTGCATACTCATCTCTTTCAGTATTGTATGTTGTGATGATACTATTCTTGCTAACGGCGAGATGCGCATCTATCCCTTGCGTGGCCCTCGTGTCTCAAATGGATAGGCGCTCATCTTGGGCGTGACATGCTCATAACCATGGATAGGTCTTGCGTGAACGTAGGAAATTTTTTGTTTCCCATGTGACGTTCCCCACCAGTTGCATCAAGCTAGGTCTATGTGTAGATGAGATCTCGAGTAGAACACAAAGAGTTTGTGGGCGTTGATGCTTAGATTGCTTCCTCCCTTGGTCGTGTTTTGGTTCAGCGGTATTGTGGGATGAAGTGGCCTGCACCAACATTACTCGTACGCTTATGAGAGACCGGTTCCCTCAACTGCAACTTGTTGCATAGATGGCTGGCGGGTGCCAGTTTCTCCTACTTTAGTTGGATCGGATTCGACAAAGGCGGTCCTTGAGAAGGTTGAAAAGCAACTAATGTATCACCGTTGTGGTTTATGCGTAGGTGAGAATTGTTCTTGCTAGATACCCATAGCAGCCACGTAAAACATGCAACAACAATTAGAGGACGTCTAACTTGTTTTTGCAGGGTATGTTGTGATCTGATATGGACAATTACATGATGTGATATATGTGATGTATGAGATGATCATGTGTTGTATAGAATATCACGACTTGCATGCCAATGAGTACGACAACCGGCAGGAGCCATGGGGTTGTCTTTAATTATTGTATGACTTGTGTGTCAATCATTAAGCACTATGTAATGCTTTACTTTATCGCTAAACGGTAGCAATAGTAGTACAAGCATGATGGGCGCGACAACCCCGATGGCGACATGTTAATGGAGATCATGGTGTCGTGATGGTGACGATGGAGATCATGTCGGTGCTTTCAAGATGGAGATCAAAAGCACAAGTTCATGGCCATATCATGTCACTTATGATTTGCATGTGATGTTAATCCTTTTATGCACCTTGTTTTTCTTAGGACGATGGTAGCATTATAAGGTGATCCCTCACTTAAATTTCAAGATGAATTGTGTTCTCCCCGAGTGTGCACCGTTGCGAAAGTTTGTCATGTCGAGACACCACGTGATGATCGGGTGTGATAGACTCTACGTTCACATACAATGGGTGCAATCCAGTGTTGCACATGCAGTACACTCAGGTTAAACTTGACGAGCCTAGCATGTACAGACATGGCCTTGGAACACAAGAGACCAAAAGGTCAAACATGAGTCATATAGTAGATATCATCAACATGATGATGTTCACCATTGAAACCACCTCAACTCACGTGATGATCGGACTTGAGTTGGTGAATTTCGATCATGTGACACTCGGATGACCTGAGGGATGTCAAGTTGAGTGGGAGCTTTAGTAATTTGATTAACTAACTCATTATCTTGAACAATAGTCTAAGTAACCTTTGCATATTTATGTTGTAGATCAATGGCTCGCGCAGTAGCACCCCTGAATTTTAATGCGTTCCTAGAGAAAGCTAAGTTGAAAGATGATCGAAGTAACTTTGTTGACTGGGCCCGTAATCTGAGGATTATCCTCATGGCTTCCCAGAAATCATATATCCTTCATGCACCGCTTGGTGACCAACCAGAAGACATGTCATCTGAATACAATAAGAACGCTTGGGAGGCACGTTCTGGAGATTACTCAATAGTTCAGTGTGCAATATTGTATGGCTTAGAACTGGGACTTCAAAGACGTTTTGAACATCATGGAGCATATGAGATGTTCCAGGAGTTGAAGCTTATCTTTAAGAAGAATGCCCGGATCGAGAGGTATGAGACCTCCGATAAGTTCTATGCTTGCAAAATGGAGGAGAACGGGTCTATCAGTGAGCATATACTCAGAATGTCTGGGTATTCAAATTTTTCTAGCAGAGTTGGGAATTGCCCTTCCGCCAGAGGCGATCACTGACAGAGTTCTTCAATCACTGCCACCTAGTTACAAGAGCTTTGTGATGAACTATAACATGCACGGGATGAACAAGTCAATCGCCGAGCTGTTTGCGATGCTAAAAGTCGTTGAGTCTGAAATCCAAAAAGAACATCAAGTGTTGATGGTCAATAAAACCACTAGTTTCAAGAAGAATGGCAAGGGCAAGGGCAAGAAGGGTAAAACCAAGAAGGATGGCAAAGCAGTTGCTACTCCTGTAAAGAAGCCCAAGCATGGACCCAAGCCACAAACTGAGTGCTTTCATTGCAAGGGAACTGGTCACTAGAAGCGGAACTGCCCCAAGTACCTGGCTGACAAGAAGGCGGCCAACGACAAACAAGGTATATATGATATACATGTTATTGATGTGTACCTTACTAGCTCTCGTTGTAGTTCCTGGGTATTTGATACCGGTTCGGTTGCTCACATTTGCAACTCAAAACAGGAACTACGGAATAGACGAAGGCTGGCAAAGGATGAAGTGACGATGCGCGTGGGAAATGGTTCCAAGGTTGATGTGATCGCCGTCGGCATGCTCTCTCTTCGATTACCATTGGGATTAGTGATGAACCTGAATAATTGTTATTTAGTGCCTGGGTTGAGCATGAACATTATATCTGGATCTTGTTTATTGCGAGATGGTTACTCATTTAAATCAGAGAATAAAGGTTGTTCTATTTACATGAGTAATATCTTTTATGGTCATGCACCCAATGTGAGGGGTTTATTCATATTGAATCTTGATAGTGATGATACACATGTTCATAACATTGATGCCAAAAGATGTAGAGTTGATAATGATAGTACCACTTTCTTGTGGCACTGCCGTTTAGGTCATATTGGTGTAAAACGCATGAGGAAGCTCTATGCTGATGGACTTTTGGAGTCACTTGATTTTGAATCACTTGACACATGTGAACCATGCCTCATGGGCAAGATGACTAAAACGCCGTTCTCTGGAACAATGGAACGGGCAAGTGACTTATTGGAAATCATACATACTGATGTGTGCGGTCCAATGAATGTTACAATGCGTGGTGGATATCGTTATTTTCTCACCTTCATCGATGACTTAAGTAGATATGGGTATATTTACTTAATGAAACACAAGTCTGAAACATTTGAAAAGTTCAAGCAATTTCAGAGTGAAGTTGAGAATCATCGTAACAAGAAGATTAAATTCCTGCAATCTGATCAAGGAGGTGAATATCTGAGTTATGAGTTTGGCAGTCACTTAAGACAGTGTGGAATTTTTTCACGGTTGACACCGCCCGGAAGACCACAGCGTAATGGTGTGTCCGAACGTCGTAATCGAACCTTATTAGATATGGTGTGTTCTATGATGTCTCTTGCTGCTTTGCCACTATCGTTTTGGGGTTATGCATTAGAGACAACTGCATTCACTTTAAATAGGGAACCATCAAAATCCGTTGAGATGACGCCATATGAACTATGGTTTGGCAAGAGACCAAAGTTGTCGTTTCTTAAAGTTTGGGGATGTGATGCTTATGTCAAAAAGCATTAGCCGGAAAAGCTGGAACCCAAAGCGGAGAAATGCGTCTTCATAGGATACCCGAAAGAGACAGTCGGGTATACCTTCTATCTCAGATCCGAAGGCAAAGTGTTTGTCGCTAAGAACGGAACATTTCTTGAGAAAGAGTTTCTCTCGAAAGAACTGAGTGGGAGGAAAATAGAGCTTGATGAGGTTATTGGACCTTTACTTCAAACAGAAATTACCGCAACGCAGAAAGATGTTTTTGTGGAACCTATGACGGTTGAAGAGGAAGTTAATGATGATGATCATGAAGCTTCGGATCAAGCTGCTATTGAACCTCGTAGGTCGACAAGGGCATGTACTACTCCTGAGTGGTACGACAACCCTGTCTTGGAGGTCATGTTGTTGGACAACAATGAACCTACGAGCTATGGAGGAGCGGTGATGGGCCCGAATTCCGAGAAATGGTTAGAGGCCATGAAATCCAAGATGGGATCCATGTATGAAAACAAAGTATGGACTTTGGAAGCATTACCTGAAGGGTAAAAGGCCATTCAGAACAAATGGATCTTTAAGAAGACAGACACATACGGTAATGTCATCGTCTATAAAGCTCGACTTGTGGCAAAGGGTTTTTTACAAGTTCAAGGTGTTGACTACGATGAGATATTCTCACCCGTACCGATGCTTAAGTCTGTCAGAATCATGTTGGCAATAGTTGCTTGTTTCGACTATGAAATTTGGCAGATGGATGTCAAAACAACGTTCCTCAACGGTTTCCTTGAGGAAGAGTTGTATATGATGCAGCCAGAAGGTTTTGTCGATCCATAGAATGCTGACAAAGTTTGCAAACTCCAGCGATCCATTTATGGGCTGGTGCAAGCATCTCGGAGTTGGAATAAGTGCTTTGATGAGGTGATCAAAGCGTTTGAGTTTATACAAGTTATGGAGAAGCTTGTATTTACAAGAAAGTGAGTGGGAGCTCTATAGCGTTTCTAATATTATATGTGGATGACATATTGTTTATTGGAAACAATATAGAAATGCTGGAAAGCGTGAAGGAATATTTGAACAAGAGTTTTTCAATGAAGGACCTAGGAGAAGCTGCTTTCATATTAGGCATTAAGATCTATAGAGATAGATCGAGACGCTTAATAGCACTTTCACAAAGCACATACCTTGATAAAGTTTTGAAGAAGTTCAAAATGAATCAGTCCAAGAAGGGGTTCTTGACTGTGTTACAAGGTGTGAAGTTGAGTAAGACTCAATGCCCAGTGACTACAGAAGATAGAGAAAAGATGAGTGTCATCCCCTATGCTTCAGCCATAGGCTCTATCATGTATGCAATGCTATGCACAAGACCCGATGTCAGCCTTGCCATAAGTATGGCCGGAAGGTTTGAAAGTGATCCTGGAATGGAGCACTAGGCAGCAGTCAAGAATATCCTTAAGTACCTGAAAAGGACTAAGGAAATGTTTCTCGTTTATGGAGGTTATGAAGAGCTCGTCATAAAGGGTTACGTCGATGCAAGCTTTGACACTGATCCGGATGACTCTAAGTCAAAAACAGGATACATATTTATTCTCAATGGGGGAGCCTAGTCCTACTAGGATTGGAGGAGGACTCCTCCTCTCCTCTTGGTTCGGACGAAGCCTAAGTGGCTTGGCCCTTGGGCCAAGCCTCCTCCTCTCTTCCTCTTATATATACTAGAGGTTTTAGGGGTTTTGCACTAGATTTTCAGCCATGTGCTACACGTTCCTCTAGTGCATAGTTTCTCCTCTAGATCGGTTTTCTGCAGTGCTTAGGCGAAGCCCTGCCAGAATTGCTCCACCACCATCGCCGCGGTGTCGTCATGGTTCCAGAGAACTCGTCTACCTCTCCGCTCCCTCTTGCTGGATCCAGAAGGCGGAGATCGTCATCAAGTTGTATGTGTGGTGAACGCGGAGGTGTCGTCTGTTCGGTGCTTGATCAGGCGGATCGTGATTGGATCGTGGGAGCGATTTGGATCGCGAAGATGTTTGACTACACCAACCGCGTTTCTTAACGTTTCCCGCTTAGCGATCTACAAGGCTATGTAGATCCACTCTCCCTCTCGTAGATGCTCATCACCATGGATAGGTCTTGCATGAACGTAGGAAAAAATTTGTATCCCATGCGACGTTCCCCAACAAAAAGACCATTTATGGTATCATAAAAAGGCATTTAAATAAAATACAAAAATAAATTTCAAAATAATAATTTTGTGGTTTATAGAATTCTTAGAGATAATAGGTTCCAAATAAAATCTTTGGGGCAAAACATTTACCCTAGTTTGAGGACTTGTACTAAATCCCTCAATTCAGAGTTTTTGAAAACCAAAATCAAATAAATGTTGTTTGGAGAAAACAATACTTTATAAAAATAGTTTCATAACTTACACACATGGCATGATCATTGGGCAAAGTTTTTGATGAAGGAGAGGAGTTTTGAGAGTGGGAGGATTTTTGTGAATTAAAGCACAGACAAGCAGACAAGCAAATAACAATAAACTCAAGCATAATATGCACATAAAATTTTGTTGTTGGTCCAAATCGTTAAGCTTTATTAACATAGTGATGTGTTACAAAACATAGGGTGTGACAGACGTACCACCCTTACAAGAATCTCGTCCTCGAGATTCCTAAGCTAGGCGCTAACGAGATAAGGGTATTCATATTAGTGGTAGTCATTTCGCTCCCAGGTTACTTCTACTTCGTTGTGGTGGCTCCACTGAATCTTGAAGTACTTGATGGTGCGGCTTTGAGTGCAACGCTTGGCTTCGACCAAGATGTGAATTGGTCTCTCGTGATAAGTGAGGTATGGGTGAAGATTGATGGCTTGATGATCAATGTCCTTTTAGAGGTCGGGGCCGTTGGGAACTTGGAGACACTTCCGAAGTTGTCACACATGGAAAATATTGTGCTCATCAGATAACTCGGAAGGTAACACTAGCGGGTAGGCAACTTCTCCTCATTTTGTGGTGATATTGAAGGGGTCTATATATCTTAGTGTGAGCTTCCCCTTAACATGGAAACGCTTGATTCCCTTGAGAGGCATGACTCGAAGATAAACGTGGTCCCCAATGCAGAAGCTTACTTATCAGTTGTGGGAGTCGGCGTAGCTCTTCTGTATGGACTTGTGGTCTCTAGACGCTCTCTGACTAGTTGAACTTGCTCTTCTGCTTCGCGGAGAATATCTGGTGCAAAGATTAGTCCTTCTCTGATTTCTGACCAGTTGAGGGAAGTGGGACACTTGCATCCATACAACACCTCAAACAGTGCCATATGGAGGCTAGACTAATAGCTGTTTTTGTAGGAGAAGTCAAAGAAAGGTAGGCAATCTTCCCACTTGGATCCATTGCCAAAACACAAGCACAAGTCATATCTATGAGTATCTGATTTACTCGTTGCGTCTGTCCTCCGGTCTCGGGGTGGATGGTGGTACTGAAGGATAACTTGGTTCCCAAGGCTTCTTGCAATTTCTGCCAGAATCTTGAGGTAAACTGGGTACCTCGGTCTGACACAATCTCCTTAGGAACTTGGTGGAGGCTCACAACAAGGTTGATGTAAAGACTGGCTAGCTTGTTTCTGCGGTAGGTCGTTTTGACAGGAATGAAGTGGGAAACCTTGGGTAAATGATCAACACAGACCCAAATGGAATCACTTCCTTCGCTTGACATGGGAAATCCGGTGATGAAGTCCATCCCGACTTTGTCCCACTTCCATTCAGGTACCTTGAGATGATGCTCAGCTTTGACTCTCTAGCATATGTCACACTTAGAGACAAAAGTGGCTATCTCCCTTTTCATACCACGTCACAAGAATCTTTCTTTGAGGTCTTGATACATCTTGGTTCCTCCAGGATGGATGGAATACGGAGTGTCATTGGTTTCTTGAGCTCAACTATGTTGGGCACACAAATAGGATTCCCAAACCACACGACTCCCTGTTCATCCATTGAAAATCCTGGGGCCTTGGCTTCCTTGATCTTCCTATTGATAGCTTCAATACTCTCGTGTCCCTTTTGAGCTTCCTTAATATCATCCATCAAGGTAGGCTTTGCTTCGAGGTTGGCTATAAATCCTAGTGTAACCAGTTCCAAGCCCAAGCTCTCAAGCTCTTTATACAAGGCAGATAGCCTTTCCTTTATCATAATGTTCAAAGAACCAAAATTTCTGCTTAAGGCATCTGCTACCATGTTAGCCTTTCCAAGGTGGTATTGAACACTGAGGTCATAGTACTTGATCAACTCCAACCATCTTCGTTGCATCATGTTTAATTCATTTTGAGTGAAAATATACTTCAAACTTTTGTGCTCTATGTATCTCACATCTGTAGGAGATATGCCCTAGAGGCAGTAATAACAGTTATTTTGTATCTCCAAGGTTTGTAATGAATGTTTATGTTCCATGCTATGACTGCAATGATTCTCGAGCCTACAAATTAAACGAGGCTTGGAGGGAAACTCATGTGCACGTGTGGTATAATAAACGGTGAATTGTATTCCTAGTCTTGCCTCTAAGACTGGCTCAAGTGTTGCATGATGGTCCTGTTTTCCTGATCATGGGAATGGCTATGCCGGCAATTTTGAGGACGCGATGTTGGTAGAACACTCATGTTGAATCGATCCGAATTGATGTTATGCTATGAGATACATTCGTCACAAGTTAATGGTTAATAACACAGAGATGGTTAATGTTTGCATAATTCCTTAGACCATGAGAGTATCGAGTTTCTTCATGCTTGCTTCATGAACTTTGGGGTTTGTTAAACGTCATCCGTAAATGGGTGGCTATTACGGCGGCTTACAGGTTCATGGAAAAGTATGTCAAGTAACTTGATAGCTCAAGAATGGGATTTGCTCCTCCGACGATGGAGAGATATCTCTGGGCCCTCTCGATGTTACGGTATCCATCATCGTCTGGCCAGACACTTTGTGATTTGATCACGGGGATGCCGGAACACGGGAACGAGAAAAGAGAACAATACCGGCAACGAGGTAACTGGCATAGTGGACAAGTTGTTGATCCACGAGGATGCCTACATGTCTCACCTCGGGTAATTGTAAACATATCGCGAAGCAACAGGAATAGCTCACGGCAACTAGAGGTTCACTCGAATATTCATTCGTGTGGGTATAGGGGTCAATATGGGTGTCCATGGCTCCGATGTTGATCATTGATCGGAAGGGGTTCCGGGTCATGTCTATGCTTCACCGAACCTATAGGGTCACATGCTTAAGGGTCATCTATCTGTTGAATACTAGACAGGGAGTCTGAGAGAAAATCACCGAAAAGTTTCGGACACTGGAAAAGTTTCGGACAGCGGTCCGCAGACAGGTCACCGGAACAGTTTCGGTGAAACTGAAAAGTTGTTTCAGGGGATACCAAAAAGACAAATTGGTTTCGGCACATGCATGATAATTCTTGAAGGGTGTCAGAATCGTTCTGGAAGCTTTCTGGAATTTTCCGAGATGAAAACCGGAAATGTTCCGGAGCTGCCGGAACCACTTCAGATGCTTTTCGCAGATGAAAATCACTATTTCGGAATTGTTCCGGATCGCATTAAAAGTTATTTAGTGGGGTACTAGAATTGTTCTAAGCCCACATAAATATTTTCAGTTTGAGCGGACGCTGAAAAATGTCGCCGTGAATAGTGAAAGTGCTTTTTGGACTACGTTATGGAAAGCCACCTTTTGGGGCTTTGCTCCAAAAGATCTTGGGGATGACATGGATGGATTGGAGCCATTTTTGGGGCCCCACATGAGGGTGTGGCCGGCCACATGGTGGACTCCTTCATGGAGTCCCTCTTGTTCCTTGGTTTCACTTTTATGCCCTTGTGGAAGGACTTCATTCATGTGCATTTTGGGTTTTATTGTAAAACCACCCTACCCCTTGGTTTTCCTATAAATAGGAGGTGAATGGGCTGCCATTTGTTCATCCTTGTTCTCTCATACACATGCTTTGCTTTGCAAGCTCTCTCTCTCCCTCCCACGAAAAGAGTCTTTCGTAGAGCCGAAAGGCTGTCTGGGTTCTGGCAGGAACTAGTTCTGGACGGCGAAGCCCTGCCGGATAGATGACACCGTATGTGTGCAACCCCGTAGAGAGGTCGTAGTTTCGATCTTTTGCCCGAGGGGCTGTTCGTGTGTCCTCCCGTAGGGCTGTCCGAGTCTTCATTCGAGTTTCGAGGGTCCTCCCGAAGGGCTTTCCGCAACATCGTCCGGGGGACTGTCCGACCGCCTCCCGAAGGGCTATCCGACGAGGGAGTACATCCTCGCGGTTGGGAGGTTGTAAAATCCTAGCTGCGGGGATCTGCACCAACGATCTCCACCGACTCTTCTTCCTCTGCGCTTCGAGTCGGTACGGATCAGATCAAACCTTGTATGCAGTCTCCATAGTGGTCCTAGGCGTGCTCGCTATACCGGAAATTTTTGTTTTCTGTCGCGTTCCCCATCAAAATCACTTCCCTAGCAGGTAATGTCGCCATGTCTTCAAGGCATGAACTACAACTACCAACTCAAGATCATGAGTAACGTAGTTCTTTTCGTGAGGATGTAGTTGTCTGGATAGATATGCTATGACTCAGCCTTCTTGCATCAAAACACTGCCAAGCCTGGTTCTCGATTCATCACAATATTTTACAAACTCCTTGTGAATATCTAGGGTGGCAAAAATTGGGTCGTTGTCTATCTCATCTTGAGCTCTAGGAAGCTTTGTTCACACTTTGGGGTCCATTAGAACTTCTTGTCCTTCTTCAGAAGCTAAGTCATGGGTCGGGTAATGCTTGAGAATCCTTCAGAGAACTTGTGGTAATATCCCGCGAGTCCAAGAAAGATTTTTACTTCCTTCACATTGCTTGGGGATTTCCATTCAGTTACGGCTTCAATCTTGACAGGATCCACTGGCAATCCTTCTAAAGTCGACACATGACCCAAGAATCCACATGCAGTCAAAACTCCCACTTGCTGAATTTGGCATAAATTAGTGCTCTCGAAGCTTCTTCAGATTTGGAAAAGATGAGTATGCCATCAATGAAGACGACAACAAACTTTTCCAAGTACTGCATGAAAACTTTGTTCTTGCGGTACATGAAGTAGGCTGGGGCATTGGTCAACCCAAATGACATGATCTTGTACTCATACATGCTATACCGGGTTACGGATGCCGCCTTCAGAATGTATTGGGGGTATGATCTTCAGTTAATAGTACATAGACTTGCGATCGATCTTGGAAAACACCTTGGAACCATTTAATAAATCGAAAAGGTCTTCAATCTTGGGAAGTGGGTACTTGTTCTGTATTGTGACTTCATTGAGAGATTGATAATAGACACATAGTCAGATAGTACTGTCCCTCTTTGATACAAATAGAACAAGTGATCGCCAAGGAGAGGCACTAGGGCAGATAAATCTTTTTCTCACCTGCTCAGCAAGTTGCTTCTTCAACACAACCAACTCTTCGGATCCCATTCTATATGGCTTCATATAGATTGGTCCTGCTCCGGGCATTAGCTTAATGATGAACTCAATGTCATGATTAGGAGGCATTCTGGGCAGCTCATTAGGAAAGACATCTGGGTATTCCAGTACCACTAGCACTTGGTCCAACTCAGTCCCTCACAGATAATTAGCCCGAGGGGCTTGAGCGGAGGAAGGGTTTTGGACATACTTGACTTCAGCTCCTTGGCTATTGGTTATGGTAACGGTCCGCTTGGCGCAATCTAGGAAGCCTTGGTTCTTGGTTAACTAATCCATACGTTCAGTCACATCCAAGCCTTGCGATTTCAAGATGATAAGGTATGCTAGGAAGTCTACCCCGTTGATGATAATCCCAACTCCTTTACACCCTATCTTGGTTCTCAACTCTGAATCTGGGGTTTGCACCAACATAGGACTACCCAAGGATGTAAGCTTCATACCACTCTCTAGTGCTAACTTTTGGGTAACAAAAGAATGTGAAGCTCCACAATCAAACAAGACAATTGTTGGGGTTGAATTGACAAGGAACACACCCAGTATGACGTATGTGTCGTCCTAGGCTTCCTCTGTAGTGATGTGATTCAAATGACCCTTTGCATTGTTTGGTTGGTTGTGGGGATCTTTGTTCCTTGGTGGCGCTCCACAACGTTGACTTTGGTTTGGCGCATTGAGGTGCGGTGCATCTAACTTCTTTTTGGGGCATTGCTTAGATATGTTTCCAGGCTGACCACTTCCAAAGCATGTGATTTGACTAGAGTTTTCGTTATTGTCACTATTGTTGTTGTTGGGGTTATTATAGGTAGGCCTGGGATTGGCATACTGCCAAGGCTACTGGTAGCTCGTACAAGGTGCAGGAGTCCTGGGTCGTTGAGGCTGATAGGTTGGCCTGACTTGGGCTGGCTTCCATGGGCGAGGGTTCTGGTTACTGGTGCTACCCTTAGTGACCATCTTGCACTTCTGGGTATCTTCCATAGCACTACACTTGTCTTCAAGCATGAGGGCCTTGTTCACCATGTCGAAGTAGGTTGGGCAGTCGTAGAAAATGAGCTGATACTTCAGGGCTTGATGGAGGCCTTCCATGAAGCGTTCCATCTTAGCTGCCTCAGTGTTGACATCTCCAGAGGCATACCTTGAAAAAAGGTTGAACTTCTGCACATACTCATTGACAGAGCCGCTTCCTTGTTTCACCACTCAGAATTCACACTTCTTGATAGCCATGATCCAAGAAGGAATGTGGGCCTTGCGGAAACCATCTTTGAAATCGTTCTGGGTAATCACACGGTCTCCTTGCATGACTTTGAATCTGCCCCAACAAGCTCGGGCGGTTCTTCCGAGAAAATGGGAGGCATAAAGCACCTTCTCATGATCCTCGATGGTGTAGATCCAGTCATCGGCATCCAATGATTCAGCAGTCTTAGTGATAGTTGGGGGCGAATTCCTCATGAACTCCGACAGAGTGGAGCGACCATTGATGTTCCTTGCTTGATGTGGGTTGTTGATGAGGGCCTGAGCGATCTGTTTGATAGCAACAGAGTTGGCTTGGTGTTCCGCCCAGAGAACTTGAAGAAACTGGGCTATGGTCATGTTCTGCGGTGGAGATGGTGGTGGTGGGGGGGAATGTCTCCATGTGGCTACTCCTGATGATCTCCAGCCTAAGCGGGCCCACCAGCTCAGCCGGCTGGAATTATCGATGTTGGGGTTCACAAAAGTGTTGGTATGGGTTGCAGTCACCATCATGTTTGGAGTAGACAGAGTCAAATGACTGGGGTGGACAAGAGGAAAAGCAATAATGGGGGAGAGGCACCTCAGGGGTGGTATAGTAGAAGTGTGGTCAAACTGTGGCCGAAAGGCCAAACACATATACTCCCTCCATTTCTAAATGTGATGTGTATTTTTTTTCAAAAGGTCAAATGATTCTATGTTTGTCCAACTTTACAAAAATATATATAAAGATCTACAATACTAAATATGTCAACTACAAAAATATTTCTTATGATGAATCTAATGACAATGATTTGGTATTCTATATATTTTTCTTTATAAATTTGGTCAAAGTTAGAAAAGTTTGACTTTTTGAAGAAATAATACAACTTACATTTAGAAACGAAGGTAGTATTAAGATGAGATCTATGAATTACATGTAATCGACTATATCACCTATCTCATCTTGTATCTTGTGAGCGGCGTTCATCTTCAGTCGATCTATGGATCGGGTGGTGGCTTGGCCTTCCCGTTGGTCTGCAGATGCAGCAGTAAATCTCTCTCTCTCCATGCATCTCTTCCTTATTTTCCCTCCCTTCCTCCTCTGAACCCTCCCTCTCTCTTCCCGTGCACGGGAAACAGCAGGACCAGCCATGGCCTTGCCCGACCTGCTCCAAGCATCGCCGTCCATGGAGCTCCGCGCCAGGGTTTGATCCAGTGCCTCGTCGGAGCTCTCCTGAGCCAACCGGATCCGGCCAGTCTGTCCTCCCTGTCGTTCCTCGTCACCGGCGCGCCGCCCTTTGCCGGATGGCGCCAGACCTCGTGGGCCTTGCGAAGAGGGAACAAATGAGGGTGGGAGCATGCTCTGCTGTGACCTGTCCGTCACCGTCAGTCCTCTCCTGCCTCCTCCAACATAACCTTCTCAATTTTTGTGTACTGCTTCCTGATTTGGATGGAATTGCAGACTTCTTATCAACACAAATGGATTTGCTATGGATTGCAGACCGTATCTTGTCCAACACAAATCAATAGAGATGCTGACCCAGATTGTTGTTGGCTGCTATAAGAAGGGAGGGTCCTCGGCCCGAATCTCTATCAGGTCAAGTTTGGACGAAAATCCAATGTCGTCACCGAGTTCGCCGCACGAAGAAGAACAGCCGTCGAGCCGTCCAATGTCGCCTGCAGTGGCTACAGCAGAGGTATGTATCCCCTTGACCCATGTTTTGAGTGATTTTTTCTGTTCCGTCATATCACAAATTGACGTTGTGATCTTGGAAATCTTCCGCTTCACTCTCTGACTTGTCCTCTACAACTAATAATGAGAAATTACAATGAGCAACAAACCGTCACCCAATTCTGTAATTTGCCCACCAACCTGTATTATAAAATCCTGCAGCTAAAACCTTGAGATGGACTAACAGGAGCACATGCGGATGGGAGAGAAAAAAGGCTGAAAGTAACTGCATGATAACTGCAGAGTCTACAAAATATCAATTTAAATTTTGGTTTGCGGTTTGTTCGTTAGTATCAGCTCTGAATTCTTTGAGAGTGGTAACTTGGTTTGCGGTTTGTTCGTCAGTCTCAGCTCTGAATCCTCTGAAAGTGGTAGTGGCCATGGGCTGGTTTGCAGCTTGATCCTTAGTCTGAACTCTGAAAATGTGAGTGCCCTTGGGCTTGTTTATATTGTCTCTCTTGTACTAGGGCCAATTTAAGTTTGCACCTTTTGTATCGCAGTTTGACCCTTGGTCTGTGCGAGAGTGACCTTATTTTTTTCCTCTAAACAGGTTTGAGTGACCTTGGGTTTGTTTCTGTTCCAGTACGCACTGAAGTCTGAACTTGCTGAACTGCACTAAGAACATACTGGTAGTGCTATGGGATAGGCAAAATTGGTGATATCTTAACCTTTTTCTTTCATAAAAATAGCCGGTCCAGCTGCCCAAAATTTGACCGCACGGCACCAATATATGAAATCTGAAGAACAGCCACAGTTTACATCAGATTGCTTCTAGAAAAACAACCTGGCACTGAAAGTTGACAACAAAGATTTCTGTTCAACATACTGCTTCTTTTAGTAACACGTATTTTATTTTTGCGGAAAGAGACCTATTTAATTAGTCTATAGAACTACATACAAAGCTCTAATGCAAAAAAGGTGTTATTTAAGCACATAATTTTTCTGGATCTTATTCTGTATTGAAAAACATAAAAAGCAACTCTTCATGTCGTGGCTTGGCTGGCGGCATTACATCACTCCAATCAGCATCTCTTTGGTAATCTTGTAGGATCACTAATGTATGTGTTATGATAGGTTTAATCAGGCATGAAGGTGCCATGGGCCAGCAAGGAGTCTGGGGTTCAGCAGGACATCCTTGCAGGAGTATACAGACTTTTTAAACGTTTGGCTAATTCTTTTTTTTATCTTTTTGGGCTTTCCTGTGAAAGCAAGATGAATTTCGAAGATTTCAATTTAGAGTTAGTGTAGTGTATTCTCAGGAAGGAAAACAGACAATTAGCCACTCTTGATTTTTGAGGACTACTTTAGGATGTGATCATTGGTGTTGCTTCACACCTTGTAGACAACATAACGTTTGATTCTTACTAATGTGAAAATCCAGCTTACTATTTTTTAATTACAGTGTGTTCAGTCACTATCAGACTTTGATGGTATACTCCAGCTGCCAAACTGTGCTCTGCCAACTTATGGAAAGGCGAGGGTCAATAATACCCAATGCATTGCTCTCCATGAACTATCGTGGTCTGTTCTCATGGATGATCTGCTAACTCATTTTAATTCGGTGCCTAGGTACTATTTCCTTCGGCATTGAGTTTTATAATATTTAGTACCATTGGTGCAGCTTAATATGGAAACCCTGAGCTTTGTTGAACTTGCCAAGCAAATGTTTGTGCTAATTCTCACAAGAAACTTATGTTTCCCCTGTTTTCTAATGCAGCTACACAATAGAGTTTTCACTTCGAAAGCACCAAAACCTTTTATATTTGCAAATAAATATTTTTCTTCGGACATACATTAGTGCTTCATTTTTATTTTCTAAGAGAAATAATAGAACCTTTATCCTATAGCTTCATTTTACACAAAAAATACTGCTTGAATTAATCCACTGAAACCGAATGAAAATTAAGCTACAACTATTTGCCGTTGAATCTATAAACAAAATCAACTAGGTAGATTTGGGTACCTAGTTTTCAGAAATTGAATCAACCACTGTTGAGTAGTGTTCTTTTAGTACAAGGGTGCAGAGTATTATTTTAGTAGGAAGGCCTTGAGATATTTTTCGCCCGGTACAAGGGTGCAGAGTATTATTGTAGTAGGAAGGCCTTGAGATATTTTTTGCCCGGTGCAACGCACTGACATTTGTACTAGTCCTCGCTCATACCCACCCGAGATGTAACATCCCAAAATTCTAAATTTTGGAATGTTATATTAAATGAAGAATTATGATTTTCTGTTTGATTGTGGTGTGATTGACTGTGTGAAATAGACTGAAAATTTGAAGCTCTTTAAAGTTGAATGAGAGGGAATGAAATGTCTTTCTCAAACTTTCTGTCGGATTTCGGGCTCCGCAAAACCCTCGAGGTTCAAACACAGGGGCGTGTGCGAAGGTTTTCCTGCGGCCTCACCCAACCTAGCTCATTACACGATGGATGTGACGACCAACTTGCATGATAACGAGGAAGAAGATGAACACGACAGTTTACCCAGGTTCGGGCTGCTGTGAAGCGTAATACCCTACTCCTGCTTTGGTGGATTGCCTCTCGTGGAGGTTTTGGTGGATGGACTAGTACAATGAGCTTGAGTCTCACGAGGACGCTCAAGGTGTGTTCTTGGCTTCCTGCCCTGTGGTAGTGAGTTGAGTGGCTAAGTGTTGGATCGGATCCCCGAGGGTCCTTCCTCTATGGTGTGACCTAGCTTCTATATATAGCGGTGGCCCGGGTCCTCTTCCCTTATCACAATGGAGGGATTGGATCTCACAACGACCAATTTTGAAGGTGGACATGAGTACATCCGCGCCCTGTCCAAAGGTGGTCTTCTCCTGCAAGTAGTTGCTGGTGATGCGGTGGTGGGATCGACGATCACATCCGTCCTGTGGGGCTCATGGTCGTGATCCTGTTGCACTGGAAGGAAAACCTTTGGGTGGCGCTTTGGGCACCCGCGGACGTCCTTGCTCCCTTTGCACCAAAGAGGAAACTACGTCGCCTGGCGCGCTGGCGCTGCTTGTCCTTCCTTGCGTCACCCTTGACTCCTGAGGCCGGGACTTGCATAGAGATCTCCGCCCCTCATGAGGGGGCCTAAGGAGGCCCATCCTTGCTGATCTTGATGTTGTTCTTCCTCGCGATCCAAGGGTCCTCGCGAGGTCCTTGTCTTGAGTAATGTCGCGCCCGGCCTCGCCTGACTGACAAAGTGGGCCATGTCTTGGGCCGCAGGCAGGCAGGACTGGGTACCCCCATTCCCAGAACGCCGACAGTAGCCCCAGGCCCAAGGTGTGCTCGAGATGGCTTCAGGGCGAAGCCTTAAGGATGGCCCGAAGCGGGCCAGGCTCTACACGCGTCAGCCACCTGTGCGGCGACGCCTTCGCTCCTCGAAGGCGTCAGGAACCGCCCAAGTCAAACTGATGTGACGCCCGTCCCATTGCCGACCATCATTACCTTTCCTTGAATGTTGTTGATTCCTTGGGCTTCCTGCTCTCGGGCCATGCGGATGTGACCCAACAGCGGCTGCATGCCTCCCGGGATGCAAGGGGGCACCGGTTGGCGGGCTATACTTAAGGCAGTGCGGGGGAGAAAACCCTCACACATCTTCGTCTTCCTCGTCTTCCAATCTCCAAGTCGCCCCCAATCATGGCTTCGGTGAGGAAGCACTCTACCGCCGAGAAGGGGAACGCCCGCGAGGAGAGCCCCATGCCACCGCCACCCAAGAGGGATCGTGGCCGCCCCCGGAAGGACGTCGTGATGCTAGCGGCGGCTTCCCAAGGGCGTGGTCGTACCCTAGTGCGGTCTAGGGTCGTCATCGGTGGTCGCAGCACGGGACCGATCGGCGCGGGCGCCCGTGGCAACCGAAGTAGCGGCGCCCGCGGTGGGAGGGCGGCCGCGGCAGCCCTGCCATTAGGTCCGCGGCTCCATACGGCCGACTCGGCCCGGGAGTTCATGGTGTGGGCGGGAAAGCCGGAGGCCGCGTGGCTTCAACTCCCGGGCTCCTTTGCAAGGGTGCTGCCGGCCGGGGAGCCCAATGGCCTATGGCTGCAGGACGACGGCTGCTGCAGCGCGGCGTCGTGGGTGGAGGTTGTGGTCACCCCGAGGGTTATGTGTACCTGTTTCACGGGTGGCAGACGTTTGCTCGCACTGGCGGTTTGAGGGGGGAAGCGCCCCCTCCACTTCAAGTTCGACGGGGAGGCGACGCTCTTCGTCAAGATCTTCTATGGCAAGGGTGAGCGCCTGGGGTGCTGCCTGGAAGACGCCGGCCGCGGCGATCTCGGAGATGAGCTTGCCCTTCGCGACGAGCGTCGTTCCTCCAGCAGCAGTGACATCGCCTCCGAGGGGGCCCGAGCAGCGGCATCGACAGTGACGACAACAGCTACGACGTGCCATCACGCCGTCACGCTCGGACCTCGGGGGGTCGCCAGCCGGCATGGCGTCGCTCCTCCGCTCCGGAAACCTCCGCGCCGGCGTGCCTTCACGGGGCCGTGAAGGAGGAGGAGGACACCGATTGAGCGCCAATGTGGAAGCCTCGGAGCTCCTGACACGGCAGCCCCCGTGGGGGGCTTTCTCCTTCTGTCCCTGCCCCTGTAACTAAAGATCAAGGAAGGCCCTACGGGCATGTAATGAACTTGGGTGCGAGCCCCCTTTTATCCGTGCTTCTGTTATGTGTCTTAGTTTTGTGTTTTCGTTACTTGAGGCAGCCTTCCAATCATGACTAGGATACTTAATTGGGCATGTCCATCGTGAGCTCCGGGTGAGGTGTGGCCATGGCGTTTGGTGGACCCATGCGTCCCGCGGTCCTCTCCTTCCTGTAGGTGATGTAAGTTGGGAGCCCTTTCGGCACTCTACGTCTGTAGGCCCTAGCCCTACACATTTCCCAACCGTTGCGGTTGCGTCTGGCCAAGGATGCAACCGCTGAGCGAGGCCTCAACACCCCCCCTGATCCCGGAAGGATCACCAAGGACGGCATCAAGGCTGCTAGTGGCTTTATGACCGGTAAGGCTCCTGAGGCAAACTGCTCAGGAGCCCCCTTTAACGCTCGAGCAACTCTACGTCGTCGAGTCCCAGTCCCGCGCATTTCCCTACCGTTGCTGTATATGACCGGATCACCAAGGATGCAACCGTGAGGCGAGGCCCCAACACCCTCGATGCCGATCAGATCACCAAGGACGACATCGAGGCTGCCAAGTGGATTTATGACCGGTAAGGCTTCTGAGGTGTGCTGCTCAGGAGCCCCCCTTAACGTTCGAGCAACTTCCCAAAGAATTTTTTTTGTTCCAGCCCTGAGAGGGTTAGGCCTCCCGAGGCCCCGAGATGGCATGTAGGGCCGTGAGTGGATCCCTCGAGTGAGTGTGAGGCGGCGCGCGCCTGAACACCCGTTCGGGAGTACCACACGAGGATCCGGGCACCAAGGCCTTGGTGAGGTGTGACCACCATGCCCCCCAGCCCCCGCTCGCGAGGTGCGAGGAGGAAGGGACCAGGCGAGTGCCAGACCTAAAGAGAAAGAACCCAAGATGGGGAATGGCGATGAACACGAATCCTTGACCCATTTCTTGGAAAGATGATTTTGAAAAACCCCGAGTTTTGTTCCACGAAAGTTGGCAAATTCAAATGCGAGAAAAGCAAATAACAGCCGCTTCCAGCACCTAGACTACCTTCCGTCTTCCCCCAACAGTGAGCGTAGGGCATCCACGGTGCATGGGCATAGCCATTGATAGGCAGTGTTGACTTCTCCGCCAACGCGGAGCTGTGGCTGCCACATTGTGTGGGTGGGAACCCCTCCGCGTCCTCGGGGGGCTCCGGGCATATACAACTCGCTCATTATTACGTGAGAGTGTGACGGGTTGGTGAAGTAGGGTCGGTCAGGACGGGACCCCGGGCGTAGGGGTAGCCCCCCACACCCCAGGGCCCATGCACGGGCTTCGTCGTCGTGGCGGAGGTGTAACCCCTCGCACCACAGGCCGGGCCAGGCAAGGCCCGTCCGCTGCACGCGAGGTCAGCACCCCGGGCAGTGCCCCAGCGCGCCTCGCTGGGGTGCCCCGGGTCCCCTTGCAGGTGCTCATGGCCTAGCCCCCAGGCCAGGCAAGCCGGGCATGGGGACATATGCGAGTACAAGATCACCCACTGGTGACCGAGCGACACCCGGCTCGGAAACATGGGCGTGTGTTCCACCCTCCGTGTACAAACGGGTGTCGAACACCCTGGGCGTGTGCCGCATGGTGGCGCCGCACCTCGTGTGCCACAAGGAGTGCGACATGCCTGTGCGTCGGGTCATGGCAGGTCCAGAAGGGCTACGGTGCACCCCTGGCATGGGGGAGAGCCGAGGCGGCGGGGGCTTGCCGCGGGGCTGGTGAAGGTGGTAGCCCCTGACGCCCGTTAAGGGTCTGGCTGGTGAAAGGACCCGCCAACGGAGAGGCGGTACGACACGATGCTCGGAGGCCCGCCGGCACTGCCCGCGCCACGTGGGCAGCTCAGCGCTCTTCCCGGGCCCGTCATCCCTTTGCCATGAGCGCGGCGAGCGGAGGCGAGGTGAGGCTCAAGGAAGGCTTCGACATGCCCCCTACCTGGCAGGCCAAATGTTGGATTTTGGGCTCCATAAAAACCTCGAGGTTCGAACAGAGGGGAGTGTGTGAAGGTTTCCCTATGGCCTCACTCAACCTAGCTCACTACATGATGGGTATGACGACCAACTCGCATGATGACGAGGAAGAAGATGAACATGGCAGTTTACCCAGGTTCGGGTCACTATGAAGGGTAATACCCTACTCCTGCTTTGGTGGATTGCCTCTCGTGGAGGTTTTGGTGGATGAACTAGTACAATGAGCTTGAGCCTCGCGAGGGCGCTCAAGGTGTGTGGTTGGCTCCCTGCCCTGTGGTGGTGAGTTGAGTGGCTAAGTGTTGGATCGGATCCCCGGGAGCCCTTCCTCTATGGTGTGACCTAGCTTCTATATATAGCGGTGGCCCGGGTCCTCTTCCCTTATCACAATGGCGGGAAGGGATCCCACAATGGCCAATCTTGAAGGGGAACAAGAGTACATCCACGCCCTGTCCAAAGGTGGTCTTCGCCTACAAAGTAACTATTGGTGATGCAGTGGTGGGCTTGGCGATGACATCCATCCTGCAGGGCTCGTGGTCGTGATCTTGTTGCACCGGAAGGGAAACCTTTGGGTGGCACTTTGGGAACCCGCGTACGTCCTTGCTCCCTTTGCACCAAAGAGGAAATTACGCTGCCTGGCGCGCTCGCGCCTGCCTGTCCTTCCTTGCGTCACCCTTGACTCCTGAGGCCAGTCTTTGCATAGAAATCTCTGCCCTCAGGAGGGGGCCTGAGGATGCCCATCCTTGCTGGTCTTGATGCCTATGGGGAACCCGACTCATAAGTCGTGATCACCGAATGTACATGCATAGTGATCCCAGATATCAATGCTCACTGAACACACAGGAACTGAATAACAAGAGTCTTACATTCATTACATACCTGTTTACCCAAATATGGCCTTTATGGCCAAGTCTTCATATGACTGCAGCAGAAATCTTCAGCGATAGCGTGAACCGATGCCATCTGCCTTAACCCTACAGGCATTTTGACTGGGAAGCGTCCTAACTCGCATGTTTGTTACCAAGGTAATATTCTTCTTAACCTGATCTTTCATACCTGGCCAATAAAATAACCAGTGGCAAGCCAATGAGTACTTTGAATGTACTCGCAAGCAACCCAAGTTTTGGAACAAGGTACAATAATGCACGATATAGCACTAAGTAGGTAAGTTTTGTAGAAAGCTAGTTTTGAGTGCAATGGCATGATCAAGTAACTGAAGTAAGCATGCATCAACCATAGACAGGTGTTCATAAGAACACGTCACAGTCATCATCATAAGCAGGGGGTGGACGTCTCATGTTCAACCATCACACCAAGTCCTCAGACTTGTCTCATGTACCGTCTGAACATCTCATGTTCGGTCATCATGCCAAGTCATCCGACTCGACTCAAGTATCATCCTTGTCACCACACACACACATCAAGTTTTGAGGTAACATATGGACGTGGCTTAAGAAGCACCACCCAACTATCCTTGACCGTGGACACGGCTATTTGAATAGTTTTACACTCTGCAGAGGTTGCACACTTTATCCACAAGACTCGGGGAACTTCCGTGTCATCCACGACTCGCGGTATATTACATACCCAAGGTAAGCACCCGAACAATTCCTTTCCCACGGTGATACTAAACAAAGAGTCCACTCATTGGTGCCATCCCTCATGATATACATCACATGTATCATCCATGAGGGCATGCAACGGTGTGCCCGGTGCCTGTAAAGACAGCGCATGGCCTTCCACTCCGGGAAGAACCCGTCTCGAGAGTGACGACTTCACTCTCGCCACTGGTAATGCGGGCTCCTTGCTAGCACCAACCATAGTAATCAACAAAGCCCCTTCCCATATAGGAGTAGAGTGGTTGTACATGTAAGGTTGGGACGGTCGACAAATCTTAACCCCCCCCTTTTTGAAAACACACACTCACTTATTTCGGTACACCACTTCTTTCTCAAGTGGTTACCCAACTCATCATAATCTCCCTCGGGCATTAGTGGCACCCGACGGGGTTTTCGAAAAGTCTTTGAAACCATTTCTTGGCTTCCATCACCATGCATAATCTCGATCCCACTTGCGTAGCATCTACTAGCATCCTATCTACTCCCACCCACACAACCCTCATAAGGATGGTAGGGTCATGCACGATAAGTGTCAACGGTAAAAGTAACGGAGGCATCCCACCAAAGTGGTCACCATATCACATGATCAATAACAAGGAATAAGGTGCTATATGACATGCATGAAAATGGTTTGTTCATAGTCAAAGGGCTGCTTGCCTGGCTTAGCAATGTCTTCGAGGTCTTCACACGCTTCTCGTCCACTCCGAACACTTCATCTACTTCGTCAACTATCGGCGGAAACAACCACAATAAGCAACACAACAAGCAGAAAATAAAAGTGCTCTATAAATAGGAGTTTTATTTTTCTATGACTCCTCTAGTCATGAGAAAAATAACCAAGGAGGTTTTGGTGGATGTGGGTCAAGGAGGAGTTTTGAATGGTGGGAATGATGGAAATGATGATTCTTTAAGATGTCAATAGAAAGTATTTTCATAAAAATGAGTGGAGGCACTCATAAAATAGGGCATGATTTTAGAAACATTTAGGAAGTGGTTTCACTGGATTTGGAGTTGGGATGATTTTCCTAGGGATTTTCAAAGTGGATCTTACATGAAGAAATTGTCCAATATTTGCCATATCAGAATAAGTGTAAGACAAAATGTTCACATCCTTATACATGATTTTGGATACACCTAGGAAATTGCATCACTCCATTTGGAGTTCATATCAATTCCTTAGGAATTTGTAAAGTGGTTCTATAATACAAGTTATCACAAAAAAATTGGTGGAGCAGAAAATTGTTCTATGGAAAAATGTGCAAAGAACATCATCTGATAGAGCATGATTTTAGGAACACCTAGAATTTTGAATCACCAAATTTGGAGCTATGATGAACCTTCTAGGATTTATTTTGTCTCTCTGGAAAAAGAAAAAGAGCAAAATATTTATACCTAAATGGCTATCATGCGCGCAGGTGGGAGGACAGCAGATGTGCCGGCCTAGTGGCTTGGCCTGGCGGGCAAGCTGCCACGTCAAACGCGCACTCTCGGGTATACGCTTTTCTATGGCGAAGGCGGGAAATCTGCCTCCACTTAACCTGACCGTGGGGCCGCCCGAGTGCTGCATCAGCTGACAGGTGGGTCCGGGAGGAGGCGGGGCCTGCTGGCAGGTCCGTCATCCTCTTCCCGCCTCAGTCGATCGGGAGTGGATAGGGGGCGCCGGCGTCGCCCGTGCCGGCGGCCCATGCTTCCTCCGGCGAGGCCCGGCTCATCGGGGAGCTCGGGGAAGGCCGATGGTTTGGAGGAGCCATGCAACGCATGCCGGGGAGGGCCACGTCGAGGAGGGCACTGACCAAGGTGGGTGTGGTCGACCGCGATGATGAGCAGGGCGCAGTGGCCACCTGGAGGAAGGGAGGGAATGCAGGGAGTTTCGTAGTGGCTTGGGCAGCACCATGGTCTGGTTTTGAGGGGAAGGAGGGCCTTAAACGGCTCCAATTTAAGCCGAGGCCGGCTGGCAGGTTTCGGCCATGGAGGTGGATGGAGGGAACGAGGGGGGAATGGGTTGGTCCAAGAGGTCTACGGGAGAGAGGGGAAGCAAGAGAGCTCGAGAGGGGCAAGTGGGAGGCCTTATATGGCCGAGCCGAGGTCCACCATGGACCGAGCTCTCGGAGGGGCTCGGGCGAGCTCTGTAGGGCCCAGAGGAGGGCAAGGGAGGAGGGGGCCGACCGTACGGTGTGCTGAGGACGTCGAGAAGACCTCGGGGAACACGACCCCGACGCCCAAGGCTGTTGGGTGCCTCTGATTGGGCAAGCTACAGTGCGTGGATGCACTGTAGCGTGCTCCAGAGCGCGAGCTTTGCATTCCATGGCGTTGTTCGCGGCCCTTTGGCGTGTCCTCTAGCATCTAGGGTATCTAGGGGGGATAAACAAGGTCTATGTGGCCTTGGATGCTCTAGGGGTTCAATAGATTAGAGAGGAAATGGTGAGAGAGGTGAAACCTTGCTGTCCAAGGGTGGTAACTAGGGGTTTTACCGTGCCAATAATTGGGTTGTGTCCATGCCAAGATTACTAGAGGTAAAATACATCACCTAGGAGTTGTGGTAAAATTTTAGGCCCAAGGAGGGCAAGGGAAGGGCTGAAAACATCAGCTTTGGTTTTCTACCAGAAGGTGTTTGATGGAGTTTTGGGCCAGCTGAGTTGTTGTGATTGACATGAGAGTTGACAGGATTGAGAAATAGGTATAAATGAGCTTGATCACAAGTTTTGACCACATTTAGAGAAAGTGTCCAATGTAAATTTTTCAAACCCTATAAATGGGCAGAAATAGAGTTGCTTAGATCTAGCTAAGTAAAACTATCCTCCCTAATGCACCACTTGATGTGGTGGCATATTTTAGGGACTATAACATGCACAAAAAGTTTGGGGCCCAATGGGGAAACTTGGCAATGTAATATTACCAAATTCTTGGAATCAACAGAAATGGGTTTGAGGGGATTTGGACAAGTGTATCTGATCCCCTTGATGCACCACATGGTGTAACATCATTATTTGGGGATTAGAACATGTCCACAAAGTTTGGGATCAAAAGGAGATACTTCACAATGAAGAGTTGCTCAAATTTGGCTGTGGACAGGAATGGTTTTAGGATATTTTGGTGAACCAAAACAATTGTTATTGAGATGAAACTTGGCACGATAAACACATATATCATATGTGTCATGCTAGAATTTTACTGGATTTAATTGAGAATATTTCTTATAGAAATATTTCAAATGTTGGGAATATGCAGAAATGGTTTTGAAGGGTTTTGTCCAATATTTTGAACATGACCATGTGTTGACACTCTTATATATGGACAATATATGTCCACTGATTTTTCTAAATTTTCTCAAATATTTTTAAAGCATTTGAATAATTTTTCCCTTTAAAAGACCATTTTTGGCCTTAAGAAAAAGCCTTTAAATAAAATAGTAAAATAATCTTTGAAAATAATATTTGGTGTTTTTGGGAAGTTGTATATATATAGTAGGTTCAAAATAAAGCATTTGGGGAAAAAGGATCCACCCAATTTGGGAACTTGTTGTGCAAATCTCAAATCAGGGTGTTTTGAAAACCTAATTTAAATAAATGCTTTTTGGCCAAAATAAACTTTTGTAAAAATAGTTTTAAGTCCTATTCACGTGACAAGAGTTGGGATCAAGGAAAAGAGTTCTTGAGGGTAGGAGGATGTTTTATGAATTATAGAGCACCGGCAAGCAATCAAACAAGCAAGCAAATAACACACAAGTTAAGCATTCAAATGCACTCAAAATTTTTTAACTAGCCCAAATTTTTGAGTCATGTTAACTTAGTCATGAGTCAAAACACAGGGTGTGACAGACCTACCCCCCTTACAAGAATCTCGTCCCTCAGATTCCTAGGCTGGGCGTAGATGAGATGCGGAAGTTCAGAGGCGAGGTAGTCTTGACGTTCCATGTTATTTCTGCTCCGGCGTGGTTGTCCTTCTGGATCTTGAAGTGCCTGAAGATATGTCTTCGAATGCATCGTTGACTTCACCTAAGGGTGAACGGGGTGTGGCAAGGACCTGGCTTGTGTGTGCATTCCAGGGTCGAAATACGTGGCCAAGTAGTGTGTCTATATGCTGGTCCTGAGGTTGCTCACATTGGTTAGTGACATCTAGATGTCTCGCGTTAGAATAGAAGGGTCGAGTCTTGGTGTAGCTTCTCGTTGACGGGGAAGTCCTTATGTTCCTTAAAGCGAGGGGTCTTCAATCGTAGGTGGTCTTCATCCTTGAGAGTGTTGAAGCGCGTCATCGTGGGCTTCTCGTCGAGATCTTGTGCTTGAGTAAGTTGCCTAGGTAGATTCTTCATTCTTCTTTGGTTGTTTGTCTTCTTCGTCATGGATGCACATTCCTGGAGGGTCTTTGAGTGTTTGGTCTACTCGTCACTCCGTGGCAAGGTCTGTGCTGAGTCTCGTCCCTAAGACTGGGCTTAGAGACTTGGTGTCAAAACGGGTTCTACTATCTGGGAAGGTTTCAGGGGGGGTCTAGATAAGCTGACTATTTAGAGTATGGATCAGCCATCTAATACCCAAGGCCTGACGCTTGGCAAGTGGGGGAACTACCTTTGACAGGTGGCTTACCATGATCAAGTCACGGCTTACGCCCTAGATTGCCTAAAAAGGGCTGATAACGAAGTCATGACAGTCGTCCACTCCATTCCAAACATCTGAAGGGAGTAGGGACGTCATGCTCATGTAAACCATCAAAGTGGGGCAGTGAGAGGTGTTAACTACTTCTCAGTTCCTCCCTAGTTAGGAACTGATAGATGACCAGTCATAACAAGGGGTTCTTCAACCCTCTTGCTGTGCAAGGGCTTCATCATGCTTGGATGTCGGTGCTTCTTGATATAGTCTATTTGATGTAGCCGGCAGAGGAGTGGAGGTTTCCTTATTTTGCTTCTTCTTCGTCATTATTGTGGCTTCGAAATTGCAGTGGTTCTTCATCTTGCTTCGGCAAGAAAGTCTTCTTCTGTAGGGAGGGCGCTTTGCGGATTCTAACTCCTTCAAGGTGAGACCTTATACTTGAGAGGCATGGTAGTTAGTGTTCCTGGGGCTGGTCCAAACATGACTAAGGTGTTCTTTCCTCTCATCGGTAAATAAGTATGTCATTCGTGAGGATAACATCATATTCCTCCAATACCACATAAACACATTGCTCATGGTATTTGTGAGAGGGGCGGTCGTTTGTTCCGGGTGGTCACTTGTCCATGGGTTTGTGGTCCAACCTAATACAGGTCCTTGTGGCCACCTTCCATATGAACATGTCTGGTGGAGGTCGGGGTGGAGTATCGGCCATAGTCAAATGACGTAGAGCCAAGGCCTATGGTCATAACCTTACCACATTGTAGCTCGGTAAAGCTTAGAGGTTTGAAGGAGCTTAGGATGTGAGTGAATGTCTATCATCTTATCCTCGAGCACAGTTCTTAGATGCCAATAGTACTGCCTATTACTCCAAACAAAATCACCCTATCTCATTGAAGGTATCATCTCATATAAGTCAACTCCAACATCACTCATGCTATTCAACTCCAAAGTTCAAGAGAAGGACTAAACCAAAATCTCATATGTATACTATAGCTAACTCAGATATATCCCTATATAAAAATCCTTGGGATAATTTACAAGCTGCTAAGCTTGATCACAATACTACCAATCCAAGTGTCCTTTTGTCCTATCCAAGGCCTAAGGTATTGCATTACTATGCTAAGGAAACATGTAATAAACCACTCCAAGATCTTGTTTCCTTCTTTCGAATCCAAATAACCAATCCATGAATACCATCCACTATTACATAACCTATTACTAATACAAATCCAGCTTCAGTGGTGTCCAACATAATCTCCTCGAGTTCATATTATCCACATATCATTTCAAGGACTATTATCACAGTATATCCATGATCTTCCAATCTCATGGCCAACTAATCTCCAAGGTCGAGCTTATATAGATCCCTAAATTATCCCTAACATCATCCGATTCCTTCTACTATCATCCACCGTGAAACATGGTATGATTATCAAGATCATCGAAATAAATCCAAATTACTCCGAACCATGTGGTTTAATTGATCTCGAGCACCTATTAGAATCACCTATTTAAATCCAAGGTTTACATCTAGTAAGAATTCCCTACTAGTTACTCCAGTCACTAACATATCACCATCAATCCACTTTGAATCATTACTTGCCCAAGCCAAGTCATGTACCCACCAAGAATTTCAGCTTGTGACCATATTTTCCCTGCTAATTCAATTTGCTCAAGGGACAAGTAAGTTATGATACTCTATCAATCTTGATCCACCAAGCTCGTCTCCCAACATTAAGCCTCATAATCCACAAAAGGGTCCTAACTGCTCCCTCAAAACATCTATTATGGCTAAATCATTGTCCACAAATGGTATATCCTTAGAATGATCCTTCCTATGGCATCAAGGTTCTAGTGCTGGTATAGGAATGAAGGATGTTTGTTCACTACGATCACTAGCTCCATAATGAACCCAATGCTAAGCAGGGGTTACTGAACCTCAATAAGTGTAAGTGCTCTGGCAAATCCGTGTCTTAAACATGTGATCAGAGGCTTGTGTTGGGGAAGCTTGTGAGGTCTAGGTTGGGCTGGGGAGGGGTTTCTAGTCTGGAGGGGAGAGCCTAATCCCTACGGGGTTGCATTTCGTTGAGTACGTTGTAGTCGAAGTCTTCGGTGTCAGTTGTTTGCCAAGGTGGATCCTTGGTGTATCCGGTCTTGCTGGTCTTCAGTTGACGAGAGGGGGAGAGGGAAAGTATCATAGAGGAGCATGCCTAAGGGGGTGGTATAGTGCAAGTGCAATCAAACAAGTGCTGAAAAGGCAAAACACAAACATCAAGGTAAGTTAGGTGATATGGTCATGCACTTGTTGCCTAGGGCAAAAGTGTGACTTACACCAAAGCACAAACAGGCAAAACAAGCAACACACATCATGGTTCCATCTGAACCATCATACGGACTCGTCTTCGCATGGGGGACAAACAACCTATCCTACCCTAGGGGTTCTCGGACTCATTAGTCGTGCTTGCTTTATGTCTTGGAGAGGAGTCCGCTTAGTCTTCTGGGTCTTCTTCAGGTGTGGCTATGTCCTTGGTTGTTGTTCATCAAAAAGATACTGGTTGCGCCTGAAGAGTTCTTGATGAGGTCTATTGAGTTGATGACGAAGGTGATTCTTCACGGCTGTTGTTGACAGGGTATTCTGGTGTCCTCATGATCGTGCCAATGCCTTCTTGTCTTTTGTGATGTCGACCATTCCAGGTAGGCAATCTTTTATGCAATGACATTAACAAGGCATGGCAGAGTTGTATCTTGCCGATCATGTTGATGATATCATCGGCACCAAGAGCGGGGGATGATGAGAACCGTCTTCCTGCTCACTATAGTGAGGCGGACCAAATGACAAGGTTCTCATCCACCGGTGGTAACCGATATATCAACGAAAATGAAAGGGTTGCTCTATTAGCGATGAAAATCATGACATTGCATATCTTGTGCCCTGGTTATTGAAGGCTAGGGTGGCATCATCTTGGGGCTACGTCAAGGGCGTCACTATCATCTAAGTCTTGATATCCTCATCCTTCGAGAAGGTATCTTCTGTTGGTAGCTCCTTACCTAGTGTCGCCAACTTGGGTCCAAGATATGTCGGCAATCGTCTGGCAAGGTGGCTTCCTTCCAGGTTACCCACGAGGATTGCAAGGAATCCTTGGTCAGGGGCACAAGGGTAGTAGCGACCATTTGCAAAGTTTTGAAAAAGTAGACGAGGAAAGTTAAGAGAAATATGGTGGAGATGCTAAGGCAAAAACCTTTGCTTCCTTTGAAAATTTAGGAGAGGTGAGAAATATAGAGGTTTGGTAAGTTATTTTGAAGGGTCTGGAAAAATAATTTTGTCCTAACTAACGTCCATGCTAACTAGCGGCTTCCTACAGTTAGGATTAATCTGATACCAGCTCTGTGGAGACCTCGACTCATAAGTCGTGGTCACCGAATGTACGTGCACAGTGATCCCAGAGATCAATGCTCACTAAACACACAGAAACTGAATAACAAGAGTCTTACATCCATAACATTCCGGTTTACTCAAATATGGCCTTTATGGCCAAGTCTTCATATGATTGAAGTGGAAATCTTCAGCGATAGCGGGAACCGATGCCATCTGCCTTAACCCTACATGCATTCTGACTGGGAAGCGTCCTAGTTCGCATGTTCATCACCAAGATAATCTTCTTCTTAACCCGATCTTTCATGTCTGGCCAATAAAATAACCAGTGGCAAGCCAATGAGTACTTTGAATGTACTCGCAAGCAACCCAAGTTTTGGAACACGGTCCAATAATGCACTATATAGCACTAAGTAGGTAAGTTTTGTAGAAATCTAGTTTTGAGTGCAATGACATGATCAAGTAACTTAAGTAAGTATGCATCAACCATAGACAGGTGTTCATAAGAACACGTCACAGTCATCATCATAAGCAGGGGGTTGGATGTCTCATGTTCAACCATCACACCAAGTCCTCTCACTTGTCTCATGTACCGTCTAAACATCTCATGTTCAGACATCATGCCAAGTCATCCGACTCAACTCAAGTATCATCCTTGTCACTACACACACATAAAGTTTTGAGGAAACATCCGGATGTGGTTTAAGCAGCACCACCCAACTGTCCTTGACCGTGGACACGGCTATTAGAATAGTTTTACACTCTGCAGAGGTTGCACACTTTACCCACAAGACTCGGGGAACTTCCATGTCATCCACGACTCGTGGTGTATTACATACCCGAGGTAAGCACCCGAACAATGCCTTTCCCACGGTGATACTAAACAAAGAGTCCACTCGTTGGTGCCATCCCTCATGATATACACCACATGTATCATCCATGAGGGCACGCAACGGTGTGCCTGGTGCCTGTAAAGACAATGCATGGCCTTTCACTCCGGGACGACCCCGTCTCAAGTGTGACCACCTCACTCTCGCCACTGGTAATGCGGGCTCCTTGCTAGCACCAACCATAGTAATCAACAAAGCCCCTTCCCATATAGGGGTAGAGTGGTTCTACATGTAAGGTTGGGACGATCGACAAATCTTAAACCCTCCGTTTTCGAAAACACGCACTCACTTATTCCGGTACACCACTTCTTTCTCAAGTGGTTACCCAACTCATCATAATCTCCCTCGGGCATTAGTGGCACCCGATGGGGTTTTCGAAAAGTCTTTGAAACCATTTCTTTGCTTCCATCACCATGCATAATTCCGATCCCACTTGCATAGCATCTACTAGCATCCTATCTACTCCCACCCGCACAACCCTCATAAGGATGGTAGGGTCATGCACGATGCAAGTGTCAACGGTAAAAGTAACGGAGGCATCCCACCGAAGTGGTCACCATATCACATGATCAACAACAAGGAATAAGGTGCTATATGACATGCATGAAAATGGTTTCTTCATGGTCAAATGGCTGCTTGCCTAGATTAGCAATGTCTTCGAGGTCTTCACACGCTTCTCGTCCACTCCGAGGACTTCGTCTGCTTCGTCAACTATCGGCGGAAACAACCACAATAAGCAACACAACAAGCAGAAAATAAAAGTGCTCTATAAATAGGAGTTTTATTTTTCTATGACTCCTCTGGTCATGAGAAAAATAACCAAGGAGGTTTTGGTGGATGTGGGTCAAGGGGGAGTTTTGAATGGTGGGAATGATGGAAATGATGATCCTTTAAGATGTCAACAGAAAATATTTTCATAAAAATGAGTGGAGGCACTCATAAAATAGGACATGATTTTAGAAATATTTAGGAAGTGGTTTCACTGGATTTGGAGTTGGGATGATTTTCCTAGGGATTTTCAAAGTGGATCTTACATGAAGAAATTGTCCAATATTTGTCATATCAGAATAAGTGTAAGACAAAATGTTCACATCCTTATACATGATTTTGGATACACCTAGGAAATTGCATCACTCCATTTGGAGTGCATATCAATTCCATAGGAATTTGTAAAGTGGTTCCGTAATACAAGTTATCACAAAAATATTGGTGGAGCAGAAAATTGTTCTATGAAAAAATGTGCAAAGCGCATCATCTGATAGAGCATGACTTTAGGAACACCTAGAATTTTGAATCACCAAATTTGGAGCTATGATGAACCTTCTAGGATTTATTTTGTCTCTCTAGAAAAGGAAAAGGAGCAAAATATTTATACCTAAATGGCTATCGTGCGCGTAGGTGGCAGGTGGGTCCGGGAGGAGGCGGGGCCCGTTGGTAGGTCCGTCATCCTCCTCCCGCCTCAGATGATCGGGAGTGTACCAGGGTGCGCCAGCGTCGCCTGTGCCGGTGGCCCATCCTGCCTTCGGCGAGGCCCGGCTTACCAGGGAGCTCGGGGAAGGTCGGCAGTTTGGAGGAGCCGCGCAACGCACTCCGGGGAGGGCCACATCAAGGAGGGCACTGAACGAGGCGCGTGTGGTCGACGACGATGATGAGCAGGGCGCAGCGGCCACCCAGATGAAGGGAGGGACTGCAGGGAGTTCCGCAGAGGCTTGGGCAGCACCATGGTCTCGTTTTGAGGAGAAGGAAGGCCTTAAACGGCTCAAATTTAAGCCGAGGTCGGCTGGCAGGTTTCGTCCATGGAGGTCGATGGAGGGAACGAGAGGGTTAATGGCTTGGTCTAGGAGGTCTATGGGAGAGAGGGAAAGCGAGAGAGCTCGAGAGGGGCACAGGGGATGCCTTATATGGCCGAGCCGAGGTCCACCATGGACCGAGCTCTCGTAGGGGCTCGGGTGAGCTCTGTAGGGCCGAGAGGAGGGCAAGGGAGGAGGGGGCCGACCGTCCGGCATGCTGAGGACATCGAGGAGACCTCGAGGGACACAACCCTGACGCCCAAGGCTATTGGGTGCCTCTAATTGGGCAAGCTACAGTGCGTGGATGCACTGTAGAGTGCTCCAGAGCGCGAGCTCTGCATGCCATGGCGTTGTCCGCTTCCCTTTGGCATGTCCTCTAGCGTCTAGGGTATCTAGGGGGAATAAACAAGGCCTATGTGGCCTTGGATGCTCTGGGGGTTCAATAGATTAGAGAGGAAATGGTGAGAGAGGTGAAACGTTGCTGTCTAGGGGTGGTAAATGGGGTTTTTACCATGGCAATAATTGGTATGTGGCCATGCCAAGCTTACTAGAGGTAAAATACATCACCTGGGAGCCGTGGTAAAATTTTAGGCCCAAGGAGGGCAAGGGAAGGGGTGAAAACATCAAGTGACATAGTAGGGGTAGCGAGGCACGTATTGTATTGTTGCCATCAAGGGTAACAAGATGGGGTTTTCATCATATTGCTTGAATTTATCCCTCTATTTCATGTCATCTTTCTTAATGCGTTACTCTATTCTTCATGAACTTAATACTCTAGATGTAGGGAGGAGTCGGTCGATGTGTGGAGTAATAGTAGTAGATGCAGAATTGTTTTGGTCTACGCATCATCGGAGGGGCAATAGAGTTGATGTAGATGCCCTCCATGATCGAATCCTCCTTCAGCAGATTACCGAAAAGGCTCCAAGATTGGATCTCTCGGGAATGGAAGCTTCTAGCGGCGGAAAAGTGTTTTCATGGCTCGTTCTGGTATACAGGGAATATTTGGGAATTTATAGGCCGAGAAATAGGGTTAGGAGAGCTTTCGTGGGCCCACAAGCCTGGGGGAGCGCCCTACCCCCCCTCGGCGCGCCCCTAGGTCTTTTGGCCCCACTGTGGCTCTCCTGACTTCATCTCCAAGTCTCCTGGTTTTCTTCTGGTCCAAGAAAAATTATTCCGAAGATTTTATTCCATTTGGACTCCGTTTAATATTCCTTATCTGCAATTCTCAAAAACAAGGAAAAAAACAGAAACTAGCACTGGACTCTAGATTAATAGGTTAGTCCTAAAAATAATATAAAATAGCATATTAATGCATATAAAACATCCAAAACAGATAGTCTAATAGCATGGAACAATCAAAAATTATAGATACGTTGGAGACATATCAAGCATCCCCAAGCTTAATTCCCGCTCGTCCTCGAGTAGGTAAATGATAAAAAAACAGAATTTTTGATGTGGAATGCTACCTAACATATTTACCATGTAATATTCTTTATTGTGGCATGAATAGTTAGATCCGTAAGATGCAAAACAATATCCTAATATTGACATAAAAACAGTAATACTTCGAGCACACCAACAAGGCAGTTGTGTCCTTTCGAAATAACATGGCCTTATAAAGTTATCCCTACAAAATCATATGGTCTGGCTATGATCCATCTTCCCCACACAAAGTATCTAAATCATGCACAACCCCGATGAACAAGTGTCACGCCCAAGATGCGATCCTATCCTTATTTCGGCAAGAGGGTCTCAACAGGGATAGAAGTGCATCTTGTCGTGTTGCAAGAATGGTTATCATTACAAGTACATGTACAGAAGAGATGAGTATATGGAATTGGCTTACACTCGCCACAAGCTACATCAATATCACATCAATACATCCACATATTCAAACATCATACAGAAGAGCAGGGTCTGACTACGGATGAAATCAAACGATAAACTGACATCCATCCTTGCTATCCGAGGCTGCCGCCTGGAACCCATCCTAGATTGATGAAGAAGAAGAAGAGAACTCTAAATCTAACAAGCATCGCTCTCACGTGAAAGCACCACATTACATGTACCTGCAACTGTTGTTGTAGTAATCTGTGAGCCACAGGGACTTAGCAATCTCATTTCCAAGGGTATCAAGACTATTAAATCTAAATGGGTGAGGTTAAGTGGTGAGGCTGCAGCAAGCGACTAAGAATTTATTGGAGTGGCTAACTTACGAAGACAGAAAGTAAAGTATGGTGGTCTACGCGTAACGGACGTGAACTAGCAATGATCACTAAGTGATCCTGAACACCTACTTACGTCAAACATAACCCCACCGTGTTCTCTCTCGGATAAGAACTCACGAGAAGTGACTTTCATGGTTACGCACATAGTTGGTGTATTTTATTTGAGTTTACTTCAAGTTTGCTATGACCGGGTGTTAAACAAAGTTTTCAAAGTTTGCCACATAACCGCGGCCACGACTTTCCGAAAGATTTAACCCTGCAGGGGTGCTCCAAATCGTCCATCACAAATTAACCACACACAGCAAGAATAACCTCGACCACGGATCTCGTGATCTTCAGAGGCAATTCCACAGGAAGACCACACCTCGAGATAGCCCGAAGTAAAACGGAATTCCTCACGCAAGATGTTCGAGAAAGGTAAAACAAATCCAGCAAGGCTGCTCGGCGTACCAACAAAACCCGATAAGAGCCGCGTATCTCGTTCTTAGGGTACGACTGGATGGGCAAGACATCAGGTTGGCTGAGACCCTAGGTGACCAGGGGGCGCCGGACATCGCCCGGTTTGGACCAACACCCATGAGGAGCACTGGCCCGGGTTCTTGATTAATTATCCACGGGTGTCGGCGGTCCCTATGCATTTTATTAGTTATTAGGTAAATGTAGTACCAATGTTGGGCCTTGCCAGACAAGCTTTATCCTAAAATGAAAATCAAGGGGGTCCCCATAACAACCCCGAGCATGTTAGGAGCGCTCAATTATGGAACATAACACCGGTTCACAAGCAACTAGGGGCGGCAAGAGCGAAACAAAACACTGAGCAAAAGGCCAAGCCTTCCACCCTTTACTAAGTGTATAAGTGCATTAAATTAAATAGCAACAATATTGTGGTATGACAAAATATCCATGTTGTCACATGGAAGCAATTGCACCTGCAGCTAGAAACGCTATAAGAAGGGATGAGCAAGCGGTAACATAGCCAAAAAAAGGTTTTGCTAGGATGTGGAGGGGTTAGAAAGTTTGATGGTAGTGTTTTGAGGCTTGTCAAACAAGTGGTAGGTAGCGAGACATAATGATAAAAGCGGAACAACTAGCATAGCAATGATAGTAGTGGTATCTAGGGAAATGTGTCATCTTGCCTGAGATCCCGCTTGGAAGAAGAACGAGTCCATGAAGAAGACGAGCCAACATAGTCAAACAAATCCTCACACTCCGAACGCTTTCAAAACTCTATCGAGAAGAAACAATCCAAACAAACAATCAACACATGAGAAACACCACAACATATGCATGACATGATGCACAAACAAATATGATGCATGTCCGATTTAAATATGTAAGGCATGGCAAATCACATCAAACAACTACTACACATTAAAGTGAAGCTCAATATGCAACGAGTTGCATATTGACGAAACTCCATGATCGATTACTTAGTTCACTCTCGTTTAGGTACACGACAATATTTAATATTGTTAAACATGGCAAGAGGTGAAGCATGAACAACTACAACATCTAGGCATCTTAAATGAGGACGAAAGCATCATATAGCATTTCTGAAAACAACCCCATATGCATATTATGATTTCGGTCCAGATCTGTGCTAAACATGTGTTAGATTTGTTAAACAGCAAAATAAATTTCACCATGAGATTCTACGCATTTTTCTAGTCAAGTTACATATATAAAACATTTGCATCAGAGCTACGGTTTAAAAGTTATTAAATAAATCATTTTAGCATGGCATATACGCAAATTACATGAAAACAGCAGGTTAAACAATTTAAACATATGTTAGAGTTGAATACTGTGAATCTACATGAAATTCTAGTCACGTTTCATATATAAAGTTTTTACATGCGATGCACGGAAGGAAAGTTATTAAATGCATGAAGAACGGGTTTTTTTTCTGTAAAACAGTAAGTCGCGGGTTAATTAACAAATTCGCCGGACGGAAAAAAACATGCTCTGGGCCGAATCTGGACAGGCCCAAACTGGATATGGGCGGAACATGCAAAATGACGCCCGCGGGCGAAAGATAGCAGGGCGGCGGGGTGCTCACCCATGGGTTGGGCCTGGTCGGTGGAGGGCTGGCTCGGCCTTGGGAGGCTCAGGGGAGGCATGGGCCAGGGCGATGTGGCGGCGCATGAGGTGGCTGAGCGGTCAATGTGAGCGGGCGTCGCCCTCGTCGTGCTCCTCGATCTCGCCTGGACCGAGGCAGGTGACGGGCCATGGCGAGGACGCCCTGTGCGACGCGAGGCGGGGCTCCTTGGCGAGCACAGATCCAGCTAGAGCCGACGTGGAGGGGACGGATCCGGCAAGAAGGAGGCCGGGGATGCGTGATCCAGCGACGTGAGGACCTAGTGGTGGCAGATCTTGACCTCGGACTCCAGGGGCTGGTGCGCGGCGAGGCAACGAGGTATGCACGACGGCGAGAGCAGCTGTGTGCAGCAGGCGACGGAGCAGGTCGCCGGAGGCGGGTTGGGTGCTGCCGGCGGGCAGAGATGAGGAGGCCCTCACGCGCGGGGGCACGGCGCTGGAGACATGGGGAGCTCGGGCTCCCCTGGCCGCGGGCAGTGGCGGCTCCCCTCGGGCCCGAGCGGACCACAGGTGGGCTTCGGTGGGCCTTGCGGCTGGGAGGTGGGAGGAGGTGTGCCAAGTGGTGGCTAGGGCTATGAGGGCATGGATTTCGAGGCAGAGTATGCTAGGGGTGGTTATATAGGAAATGGGGGGCTAGGTTAGGGATTTTAGCCCGTTTACGGGCCATCCGATCACGATCGGACGGTTCCAGTCACGGGGTAGGCTAGGTGGGTTGGTGTTGGGCTGTGAAGAGGGGTTAGGTGGAGATGAGAGGGAGGTTTGCGTGCCGTGACATGAATTAGAAACACCGACAAAACATCCGATAATTTGACCGGCTAGTGCTGCTATGTATTTAACCGTTGGGGTACCAAACAACCTCTGATTGCGACGAAATTTGAAAGGCGATCTACCTACGCTATAACAAGACCGCATGCCAAGTTTCGACCCAATCCAAGAATATTTTAAACACACCTTAAAAACAATATTTATTGATGTCGCGGGCGCGTGCATGTGTGGTTGGCCTTGAAACGGTCGACGACACGAATGGAGAGAACCGGCAACTACGAATGGATGCAAGCTTTCAAAAACGAGTGACGATGACATGCAGATGATGCGAATGATGCAATGATGAATACGATAACCAAACGAATCACACAATGAGAATGGGATAAAAGGGGAATCTTTTGGAGCGTCAGTCCCGGGCTGTTACAACTCTCCTCCACTACACGAGGATCTCGTCCCAAGATCTAGGAATGAAAAGGGGAAGAGAAAGAGCAAGAGGAAGAGGTAAAACTTTATTGCTTCTTTGACAAACGAGTGGAATCCACAAACCTTGAAGGTTACAAGGAGAAGAAGAACGATATGAGGAACAAGCAAGAATTCACAAGAATTTTGGCTGCATTTCGGTAGGATAGAGGGACAACATTGATATGAAGGAAGAAATTGAAAGAGAGACACCAAACTTCGGTTATATTAGAATCAAAACTTCATAAGAGAGAAGGATCATGAAAAGATTTCACAGCACTCCGGTAAATGGACAAGCAAGGGAAGAACATGATCTTAATCAAACTAGATGTGAGATCGAAAAGAGCAACATCACAATGCCTCCGGAACAGAAGAATAGAAACTAGATCGTTGGAAGGGAAAGAACTTAGAAGAAAATGACAACTTCTACCACCATTGAACTTGAGAAGCATAGGTTAAACGGAGTTGTTGAAAACCCAACAACGAGAGAATTGCTTTGTTGTGGGCTTATGGAAAACATCTCACAATTATGAGGAGACAACCAGCCACAATTGGAAAACAATTGATTGATTGATATCAATGAAGAGATAAAACTTCTTTCGCCAAGAGGAGGAGAAAACTTGAATCATTTATAACACCATGATAGCAACAATCCTTAGGAAATGCTTTTGGTGAAATCCAACCCAAGATAACTCCTAGAAAACAAGATGGGTTTACTTATCTTATTCTTGATAATTTCCCTTCAAGACTCCTCATAATCAAGAATTTAATAACATCATCTCAAAAGACAATGGAGAAGGACTTGAACTTAGAAATCCAAGATAAAGAACACTTGAGCACCTCCAACAAGAATCTTGAAGAACACTTCAAGGAGAATTAACTTGACGAACCACCATGAGGAACCTCCGGAAATGAGAGGATGATAGAAAAGAATTGAAGGTTGAAAAAGAACAAGATTGGGGCCTTGCTATGATATAGATGAAGCTTTGAAAAGAGTTATTTGAGCAACCTGAACTCCGAAAAAGAAAAGAAGAACCACTTAGAATCAAGAATTAGATATCATGAACAACGGCGGAAGAAGGATTTCAATCACTTGATGAAACAAGAATAAGAATTATGTTATGCCTATCCTTCACCCAGTTAATTGATGACAAGCAACGTATTTAGCACACAACTTATTCTTCTTGAAAAGATTGAAGAGAGATATCACAATATTGAAGAAGTCTTCAACGAAACACCAGTATGAATTGAAACGAATGAGGATGCCAAGAATGAATGGAGATACATGAGAATGAAGAGATCACGATCCACCTAATGGAAAACTTCACAAGGCACTGGAATAATTGAGATATGAACGAAGGGACCACAATTGACAAGAATTTGAGAACAAAAGCTGAAAGCTGAGAACGAAGAAATCTTCTCAAATGATGGCCTTCGGGAGGATCGAGAAATGAAAACAACTCTGAATGCCCCGGATAGATATGGGAGAAATTTCTCATGAATGGAAACAATTTGAGAGGATAGCACGAAGCTGAGACCATGAATCTTCAAGAGAATGAGCAAAGATTTAGGAGAACCACTCCTTCGGTCTTCAATGCAGAGAATGATGACGAGAAACACATCATGAATTACTGAGACACTCCGGAACAATGAATAAAGAAAAGGTTGAGCCAATGTTGAAAATTATTTGAAGCGATCATGGAGAAGGAATATGACTAATGAAAATCATTCTTACATCATATTCGAAAAGAACTTGAGTACATCTCCAGAAAGATTAGAAGAGCCAGGTAAGATCCTGGGGAAAACATGTGGGCTATGGGCCCACTCAAAGAAACACCGTTGAAACGATTGCTTAGGAAGAGATATCCCACCAGAAAAAATAAGTACTTGATGAGGTGAGAACCTCGAAATAATTTAAGAGGATATGAATGGAAATGAAAGTCTTCTGAGATATCTTCAACACTCCTCATAGAATAGAGAGATGAAAAACAAGAGATACTTGGACAGAATCTCCGACATGGGGAAGCATTAGGCGATTGGAAAGGATACGGAGAACACCGAGATCTTAAATAGAATGCACAGGGAAGGAAAACAAGAATAAAGAAATTATGAATTCAGATCACTTGAGGATCTTCACAATGAATCACTGAATACGATACAGAAGAAAGATAGCAGAAGCATTTCATGAAAAGAAAGGCACCGAATGAGAATTTGCCCATTGAAGAAAAAGGGCGGGAGGGTGGGGAAAACAAAGAAAACTTGGAACAGATGAGACAAACTCCAGAACGAAATATGAGGATCGAAATTGCAAATATTGAAAGGATTGAATTCACCTGAAGAGAAGTGCACCGGTCTGAAAAGAATTTCATGACAACACCAGTCGAACAAGGATTAGCATTCCCATAAAATATGAGAACACTACTTAGAAAAGATATGAAATCACCACTTGACATCGAAGCAACTCTAATTACCATATACAAAACAAAACAAAGGATGGGGCTTACAAAACAAGGCAGAACAAATTCATGACAGAGATTTCGCTCGATATTTTCGTGGTAAGGTTCGCACGGGCTCGATCGTACATTGGATTGTCATATCGAAATGACGCTAGAATATGCTCCCTAGGTGTAGCGAACTACAAGGCTTGATGAAGCATAAATCAAGACTGTCCTCTATAAGAAAGACCGTGAACAAAGGAATCCACTAGATGTCGAACCCCAACCTCACATCATGATCTGTTGGAAGATAACCTAGGTAACTACTTGAATTCCCACCTAAGAACTCCTGAAACTTTCTTGGTTATGCAATCGGGTGTTGGGGATACAAGGAGGAAAATATCTCACACAACTAACAAGCCCTACACCCTAACTGTATCCATCCTTCAACACATAACCAGAGGCTTCGGAACTCCATCTATCTTGGACCCTCGAAAACACAACGATACCAAACATGGCAGTACCCCGGACGCCTCCCCAATACTGGGTGACTCCGACCTTATCTTGCCACGAAAAGTATTGAAGTAATTTTGAACATCCTCCGTTATGAGATACTAAGGAAACTGAACAATAACGATGTGCCAAGAATCCCTGAACTTTACTCCTCGATAACAGGAGACACCAAGTAGATAACTCCGTCACATCGGCATCATAGAGATTCCAAAATACCCGTGTGATCCTAAAAATATTTTTTGAGCGAGAAGAGGAGTAGAATCAAAATTCCCAAGTCATAATTCCTCACTAGAGCATAGAAGAGGAGTAAAAAGAATCCTACTCTCCGATATAACTAGACTCAAAATAGTTTTTCACTAGACTCGACTCGGCCAAGTTCGATCAATCAAGGGGGCTCCTAGGTAGGTACAGGCTCTGATACCAACTTGTCATGCCCAAGATGCGATCATATCCTTATTTCGGCACCAGGGTCTCGACAAGGATAGAAGCGCATCTCGTCGTGTTGTAATAATGGATATCATTACATGTACATTTACAGAAGAGATGAGTATATGGAATTGGCTTACACTCGCCACAAGCTACATCAATATCACATCAATAAATCAACATATTCAAACATCATACAGAAGATCAGGGTCCGACTACGGACAAAATCAAACGATAAAATGACATCCATCCTTGCTATCCCAGGCTACCACCTGGAACCCATCCTAGATTGATGAAGAGGAAGAAGAGAACTCCAAATCAAACAAGCATCGCTTTCACGTGAAATCACCGCATTACCTATACCTGCAACTGTTGTTGTAGTAATCTGTGAGCCACAGGGACTCATCAATCTCATTTCCAAGGGTATCAAGACAATTAAAGCTTAATGGGTGAGGCATGGTTAAGTGGTGAGGTTGCAGCAAGCGACTAAGCATTTATTGGAGTGGCTAACTTACGAAGACAGAAATTAAAGTATGGTGTTCTACGCGTAACGGACGTGAACTAGCAATGATCACTAAGTGATCCTGAACACCTACTTACGTCAAACATAACCCCACCGTGTTCTCTCTCGGAAAATAACTCACGAGAAGAGACAGTCACGGTTACGCACACAGTTGGTGTATTTTATTTGAGTTTACTTCAAGTTTGCTATGACCGGGTGTTAAACAAAGTTTTCCAAGTTTGCCACATAACCGCGAGCACGGCTTTCCGAAAGATTTAACCCTGCAGGGGTGCTCCAACTCGTCCATCACAAATTAACCACACACCGCAAGAATAACCTCGACCAGGGATCTTGTGATCTTCATAGGCAATTCCATAGGAAGACCACACCTCGAGATAGCCCAAAGTAAAATGGAATTCCTCACGCAAGATGTTCGAGAAAGGTAAAACAAATCCAGCAAGGCCGCCTGGCGTACCGACAAAACCCGATAAGAGCTGCGTATCTCGTTCTCAGGATACGACCGGATGGGCAAGACGTCAGGTTGGTTGAGACCCCGGGTGACCAGGGGGCGCCGAACATTGCTCGGTTTGGACCAACACCCACGAGGAGCATTGGCCCGGGTTGTTGATTAATTATCCGCAAGTGTCCATGGGTCCCTACATATTTTATTAGTTATTAGGCAAATGTAGTACCAATGTTGGGCCTTGCCAGACAAGCTTTATCCTAAAATGAAAATCAAGGGGGTCCCCATAACAACCCCGAGCATGTTAGGAGCGCTCAGTTATGGAACATAACACCGGTTCACAAGCAACTAGGGGCGGCAAGAGCGGAACAAAACACCAAGCAAAAGGCCAAGCCTTCCACCCTTTACTAAGTGTATAACTGCATTAAATTAAATAGCAATAATATTGTGATATGACAAAATATCCATGTTGTCACATGGAAGCAATTGCACCTGGAGCTAGAAACACTATAAGAAGGGCTGAGCAAGCGGTAACATAGCCAAACAAAGGTTTTGCTAGGATGTGGAGGGGTTAGAGGCTTTCATGGCAGTGTTGGGAGGCTTGTCAAACAAGTGGTAGGTAGCGAGACATAACGATAAAAGAGGAACAACTAGCATAGCAATGATAGTAGTGGTATCCAGGGAAATGTGTCATCTTGTCTGAGATCCCGCTTGGAAGAAGAACGAGTCCATGAAGAAGACGAACCAACGTAGTCAAACGAATCCTCACACTCCGAACGCTTTCGGAACTCTATCGAGAAGAAACAATCCGGACAAACAATCAACACACGAGAAACACCACAACATATGCATGACATGATGCACAAACAAATATGATGCATGTCCGGTTTAAATGTGCAAGGTATGGCAAATCACATCAAACAACTACTACACATTAAAGTGAAGCTCAATATGCAACGAGTTGCATATTGATGAAACTCCACGATCGATTATTTAGTTCACTCTCATTTAGGTACACGACAATATTAAATATTGTTAAACATGGCAAGAGGTGAATCATGAACAACTACAACATCTAGGCATTTTAAATGAGGACGGAAGCATCATATAGCATTTCCGAAACAACCCAATATGCATATTATGATTTCGGTCCAGATCTGTACTAAACATATTTTAGAGTTGTTAAACAGCAAAATAAATGTCACCATGAGATTCTACGCATTTTTCTAGTCAAGTTACATATATAAAACATTTGCATCGGAGCTACGGTGTAAAAGTTATTAAATAAATCATTTTAGCATGGCATATATGCAAATTACATGAAAACAGCAGGTTAAACATTTTAAACACACATGAGATTTGAATATTGTGAATCTAAACGAAATTCTAGTCATTGTTCATATATAAAGTTTTTACATGCGAGGCACGGAAGGAAAGTTATTAAATGCATGAAGAACGGGGTTTTTTCTATAAAATAGTAATGCGCAGGTTAATTAACAAATTCGCGGATGAAAAAAAACATGCTCTGGGCCGAATCTGGACAGGCCCAAACTAGATATGGGCGGAACATGCAAAATGATGCTCGCGGGCGAAAGATAGCAGGGCGGCGGGGTGCTCACCCATGGGCTGGGCCCAGTCGGTGGAGCGCTGGCTGGGCCTTGGGAGGCGCAGGGGAGGCATGGGCCAGGGCGATGGGGCAGCCCACAAGGCGACTGAGCAGTCAACGTGAGCGGGCGTCACCCTCGTCGTGCTCCTCGATCCCGCCTAGACCGAGGCAGGTGACGGGCAATGGCGAGGACGCCTAGTGCGACACGAGGCGGGGCTCCTTGGCGAGCACAGATCCGGCTAGAGCCGACGTGAAGGGGCCGGATCCGGCAAGAAGGAGGTCGGGGCGCGCGATCCGACGACGCGAGGACCTAGCGGCGGCAGATCTCGACCTCGGACTCCAGGGGCTGGCGCGCGGCGAGGCAACGAGGTATGCACGGCGGTGGAGAAGCTCTGTGCAGCAGGTGGCGGAGCAGGTCGCCGGCGGCGGGTCGGGTGCGGTCGGCGGGCATAGACGAGGAGGCCCTCGCGCGCGGGGGCACGACGTTGGAGACATGGGGAGCTCGGGCTCCCCTGGCCGCGGGTAGCGGCGGCTCCCCTCGGGCCCGAGCGGACCACGGGTGGGCTTCAGCGGGCCCTGCGGCTGGGAGGTGGGAGGAGGTGTGCCAAGTGGCGGCTAGGGCTATGAGGGTGCGGATTTCGAGGCAGAGTAGGCTAGGGGTGGTTATATAGGAAATGGGGGGCTAGGTTAGGGATTTTAGCCCGTTTTCGGACCCATCCGATCGCGGTCGGACGGCTCCGGTCGCGGGATAGGCTAGGTGGGTTGGTGTTGGGCTGTGAAGAGGGGTTAGGTGGAGATGAGAGGGAGGTTTGCGGCCCGTGACATGAATTTGAAATACCGAGAAAACGTCCGATAATTTGACCGGCTAGTGCCGCTATATATTTAACCGTTGGGGTACCAAACGACCTCTGATTGCGACGAAATTCGAAAGGCGGTCTACCTATGCTATAACAAGTCCGCATGCCAAGTTTCGACCCAATCCGAGAATATTTTAAAAGCACCTTAAAAACAATATCTATCGATGTCATGGGCGCGTGCATGTGTGGTTGGCCTCGAAACGGTCGACGACACGAACGGAGAGAACCGACAACTACGAACGGATGCAAGTTTTCGAAAACGAGTGACGATGCCATGCAGATGATGCGAATGATGCAATGATTAATGCGACAACCAAACGAATCACACGACGAGAATGAGATAAAAGTGTAATCTTCTGGTGCGTCGGTCCCGGGCTGTTATAACAAGTCAAGCAATTGTTTCGTACTTTTGGTGTTCTCAAACATTTTCTACTCTCACGCAATACATGAGCATGAACCATCGATATAGCACTATATGTGGAATAGAATATGGAGAAGGTGCAAGGAAAAAGGGAGAAGATAGTCTCACATCAACTAGGCGTATGTGACATCCGGATATTTTAAGCTACAGTAATCTGAGCATTATGCTAATCCAGTTATGATCACTGTTGGAATCAAACCCTAATTCAAATTTCCTTGCAATTCAAATTCATATGATAAGTCGATAAAATAGTTTTGCAAACCTGAAAACAAAAAACTTATTGGGGTTGAAAATAATCTCCTGGTATTTATAAAATTATAACCAACATTTTATGAAGTAAATATGTGCCTCTAAAACAATCATAACAAAGGCCAATCAATTATTTAGTTGTCCTTTTGAGTTATGTAAATACCAAACTAATTCCAGTGCCCCCAAAACTTTTTGTGGCAGTACCAAGTATTGCAAAGTAATTATGTGGCACAACTCCATATTTTACTAGATTCGAATGGTTCGAAAAATAAATGAAAATAGAAACTATAAAATAAAAACAGAAAAATATAAAAGAGAAAATGAAACATGCCCTGTGCACTTAGGCCAGCCACATCCACAGTACGCCCTGGCCCAGCTTGGCCGGCCTTTCTTCCACCTCCCACCGGAGGCAGGAGGCAGAGGCACCATGGCCTGGCCCGTCTAGGCCAGTCTTTTCCCCCTACCTCTCGCTACAGAAAAGAGGCAGGGCAACCGTGGCAGCCATCCGTGCCTCCCCTTCCCTTTAAACCCGTCTAGTAGAAACCCTAGCTCGCCCTCGTTGATTCCCACACTCGATCCCCTTCGCCCCTCTCCTCCCTTGCTCGAATTTGATCTGGCGAGCTCACACGGTCACCGCTGCATCGTCCTCGTTGACGCGTCCGACGGCCACCCCGGCTTGCAGGAGCACATTCAGGAGGTCTGTTGCGACTGGCTTCGTCCGTTCCGGGGACCAGCTCCATCCAGGACGGTCTGTTTGCTCGCCATCGAGCTCTTCTCCGACGCGGACGCCACCACCTCGTCGTCGTTGCCGCTGCTCCGGGCTGCCCCCGACCACCTAACCTCGTCCACGAGAACCGGGGTGAGCTCCTTTGTCGATTCCCCTCGTTCCCGTCCTCGATCCGTTGTCGTAGGTGCAGTTCCCGAGCTCGTCCGAACATACGCGTACGCGTACGTGCGTGCGTGCGCGCCCGCGCCTGCCTGCGCTCGCCTCCGCCCCAGGCAGCGCCCGCGCGCGTGCGTCCGCCGGGGCCGCGCCCTCCTGCTCCTTCCGCTGCTGCTCGCTGCTCCTCTGTGCTGCTCCCGCTTGCTACTGCTGCTGCTCACTGCTGCTGCTGCTCTTGCACCGCTTGCTGCTACTGCTCATGCCGCTGCTGCTTGTTGATGCCACTGAAAGCGCTGCTACTGCCTGTTGTCGCTGCAGCTGTCACCTGCGCGCCCTTCCCTTCCCTTGGCAGCTCCCAAGCTCGCCTCGGCCATGGCCATGGTGCTGTGTTGCGTGTGTATGCACAGCCAAGTGCACGTATGTGCCTCTGGCACATGGGGCCAAACCAATTAATTAGTGCTAATACAATTTAGTTTAGGTTAGATTATTGATTAGTTAGCCTGATGTATCTATGACATATGGTCCCACCTTGATAAATTAGTTTAGACTAAATAATCTGCCCCTGTGACACTTACATATGGGTCCATTGACCCTGTTGACTAGTCAACATTGACTGGTCAACTACTGCTGACTAGACCCGTGGCCCCACTGTCATACACACTCGCTAGCACAGCCCTATGTGAGAAAAGTATTTCTGCATTTATTTTCGCATTTGGATAATCTAGAATATTATTTAAACTTTAGAAATTCATATAAAATAAATCGTAAGTCAGATGAAAAAGTTTTGAACATGAAAGTTATTCAGAAAAATCCCACGAATCCGAATATGCAGTCCGTTAGTCTGTTATGTGCTCCTAGCATAGTAAACATGAAACTTTTCCTTCCGTTTCATTTGTCCGGTAGAAGTCCAAGACCCGCAAAATATCATCAGATATTCTTCCGGTCCGTCTGCGACGTGTAACACTATGCTAGTGCATGCCTAGCTCTTCATATTGCCATGTCATGGATCGTGATGCATTTGTCTGCTTTATATTTATTTGTTTCTCTCCTCTCTTCTCTTCGGTAGATCCCGAGACTGACGGTGCTGCCGGGTACGACTACATCGCCGATGATCAGGCCTTTGCCGTAGAGCAGCAAGGCAAGCAACCCCCGTTGAGCATTTCAATATTGCCTATTCTTTTCTCTCTTATTCTTGCATTATATTTTTGCTACTGTATTAGTTAGCTCCTATTCTGATGCATAGCCTGTTTTTGATGAACTGCTACTATTCCTGTAATCATACCAACTGCTTAGTATAGGTTGATTAGTGAATCCCCAATGACCATAGTCCTAGTTGCCCCTGCTTTCATCGACGACACCGAGGACTTGAAGACAGAAGACTCGGTCATCATGACCGACTGACAAACCGTTACTAACTCATCACCTCACACCCCTTAAGTATGGCACTACAGAGCTACTATCGAGTGCCGAGGGTGATACCTCACTTAGCACTCCCGATGTTAATTCTGTAGCGTAGCTACTCGACCATGGGTATCGAGGGTGATTCCTCCTTCCCAACTCTCGATAGTTACTCTTGTCATACACTTACTTCGAGTGGGGACTCATCGAGGGTGATTCCTCGGATATCCACTTGGTGTATAACCACACAGTTACTATTGACTTGACACTGTACTAACATGACGGGACTGAAGGGACAGGCGGTACCACTCTGTTGAGGTGGACCTAAGTTCCCGACAGTTCTGACACGGGTTGGCCCCAAGGGTACTCATGTGAGAAAGATTTTGTGGGATGCGCCGTAAGGCATTCGAAGACTTGGTGGGGTGCGCCGATAAGGCACCCGAGGGTTATTGGCGGGGCGACGGACTGCATTATGGTTCGCGCTTGCCCCGCATTAATAAAATGCTAATGGGTTGGGTATTTGATCTGAGTTGGTTGTTAACCTTTTTACGCACTAAACCTTCACGTGGGAGAAGTTATGGGTACTCAGCGTCGTTGTATCAGCCAAAGCTCTTCGGACGTCAGCAATGGAGCGGCGCGCGCCAGATTGGGCTGGAAGGTACAACTCCCGGACTAAGTGTACTAGGTCTGCTTCCCGCCGCGTGCGCATCATGCAGGAATGCAAGGGCAAGTGGGCCTATGAACCTATGCGCTTAGGATTTAGACGGGCGGGCTGGCCTCTTCGTTGAGCCTAGATGGGGCGATGACGTTTTGGATCCCGAGGCCGGGCATTACCCTGGAAAGTGTGTCCGGCCGGAGGTGATCAAGCGTGTTGGAAATGCGGTGCACCCCTCCAAGGAAGAAATTATCTATTCGAATAGCCGTGTCCATGGTAACAGGACGACTTGGAGTTGTACCTTGACCTTATACAACTATAATTGTGATTTACTTTAAATGAAATATGGCTCCGGGATTGCTTCCTCATAGGGAGTCGAGGAAGAATCTCTGGGCGTGGTTACTTAATAAAATTGCTACAATAATATTACTATATGTGAGTTACCAGTCTACTCTCTTCTAATACTGCAAGATGCTGAAGATGCTAGTCTTCAATAGGACTAGGCCTTCCCCCCTATTTCTTGCTTTCTGCAGTCAGCCCAGATATGACCCCACCCCTTGATAATGATGCATACTTAGCATAGTTCTGATGTCAGTCTTGCGAGTACTTTGGATGAGTACTCACCGCTGCTTTCTTTCTCTTTCCCCCTCGACGCGATTCTGCGTTCACACGATGGAGCCCAGGAGATGGAGTATGCTCCAGACGACTAATACACCACCGCAGGAGCCTTCTACTACATGGAGGCGGCCCCCGACCAGAAGTAGGATAGGAGATTCCCAGGCAGGAGGCCTCGCCTCTTCCGATCCGTTTTTATGTTTGTGCTAGCCTTCTTAAGGTAAAACTTGTTTAACTTATGTCTGTATTCAGATATTATTTGCTTCCGCTGACTCGTTCTTGTCGAGCTTTGTATTTGAGCCCTCGAGGCCCCTGGCTTGTAATATGAAGCTTTATGACTTTAATTTGTGTCTAGAGTTGTGTTGTGATATTGATCAGTGAGTCCCTAATCTTGGTCGTACGCATTGCGTGTATGTTTAGCGTATGAACGAAATTGGAGGCGTCACAAGTTGGTATCAGAGCCAACTGCCTGTACGTAGCCCCCTTTCCAACTCCTTGGCCGAAGTTGAGTCTAGTACTTGAAAAACTTTTACTAACATTGTTGTGTAGGTTACGGGCCCACATCTCAATCGGGTGGTAATAGGATCTTTTATTCCTTGCTTATACTCTAGGTTCTGATCTCTCTCCTCTTTCGGGTTAAAGATTTTAACTCTGACTCTAGGTTCTCAAAATTACTTCTCCCGGAGAGCCCTCATACCAGAAGATCAACTGCTTCGTCAGAAGATTCTGAAGATACCCTTTTGATGTTTTCCAAGACTTTGTGCTCATCGGCTTTCCAATTCCCTACCACCGATAAGTCCCTATGGATGACTAGTTACACTTGTCATTCATACAATCTTTTCTCGTTGTTCTTGTTATTACAAGATGCCCCGAAATACTCTCCATTGCCCCGATAACCCTTTGAGTTTGCTGCCTTATAGTTATTTTCTGCATGGAAGCCTTACGGATAATTCCTCACGATTGTCAAGGATCTGTTCATCCTAGTTGTTCACGTGTTTCACAAAATTCTTCGAAATACCTTTTGATCTTTTGAAAATCCTCTGCAGCTTGTTGCTCTTGAAATTCTTGCCTGCTCGAATTATGGTTAATTCCATATGTGTAGTAGTCTTCGTTGACATCCCTTGTCCTTACCATTTTGAGCCTATTGATTCAATGTGTGCGTACGCACGCAGTCATCAGGTGATCCGTTTAAATTATCATTTGTCTCAGACGTCCTTCCGGACATGAGTTGATTCTTGCCAATTCAATCCTTTATTGATCGTCCGACTAAGTCTTTTCAACTTATTCATCCTTGATCAGAGCGTCTGCTTCTGATCCTTAGAATTGGAAATCATAATTCCTTTGTATATTAAGCATCAGACTATTCAGGTGTTTCTTGAATCCGATACCTCTGCATTCTTTCCTCCTCTAATTGAGTATCGATACTCACATCAACTTCGTTGTGGATCGCTCAATCCATTGTTGGATTATTATCCGACAGTGTCGTTCATATTCAATCACTTTGTGAGTTCTTCCCCTGATACATAATGCCTTTGGTAAATTGTATCCTCTGTTTTGTCAACCATGCTCTACCTTCGAGCTTGTGTTAATTATCTTGAAGCTTGTGGTATATGTTCCCAAGATACCCCGATGGGTTGAACCTATGCCCTCCATAATCCATGCGAACCCGAAAGTTTTCACGGGTCATACTCTTATGGAGTCTCCCCAAATAAATTTTCAATGCTACAACATCGTCCCAAGCAAGAAATGAATGAAATGTTATACATTGATGAAGTGTGAGTCGACATTGAACTTGTGATCATGCCCATGGAAACGATGTAGACCGTCTCGGAAGCTCCTTGCAAAATAATTGTTCATCCGTATGGTTCTTTTGGTATCCTTAGTTTGATGGATTGTAGTTATAGTTCCGACCATGCTACCCTTGTTAACTTATCAAAAGGTAAATCATTTCGGTACCTTGTTAGTTTTTGAAAAGGTTAAAGTATCTGCTGTTGCAGGTCAATGACCCAGCCCTACTTCTATCTTTTTCTACCTTCGATTATTACACTCTGGTATCTCGAAGATATCACGCCTTTGCACTACATCTTATTAACTTTGATGAGGTAATAATTTTCCTTGTCTTAATCACTCCACGCGTTCTGGGATTGTTGTCAACTAAGAACACCAATTGGAAAATTTATTCCACACTGCAATTCAATACCCCTTGTAATTGTTACTGGGAATATCAAAGTCAGTCTGGTCATTCCTAGACTATCGACTACATCCTTGTCTTGCTATCTTCGATTGTGCTACCTCGTCCTTCTATGGTGCACAAATTCTTCAGAGTGTGAGCATTGCTTACGTCGAGCTTTTAACATCTTGTTATTTGTCTTGAAAAGCAACCTCGATATTGAGCTTGCATCTTATCTGTTGTTCCTATAACCTTTCGCGTTGTCATCCCCTTACTTGACGCCACCGTTGTTCGGTTGCATTCTCTTGAAAACTCTCGACAAAAAGGTGTCGTGATCATCGTTCACAATTTGCCTTCTTCTGAGGCGTCAACTGAGCTCTTCATGAGAAATACCTTCCTTGCCCTCGATGATTTTTGTTATCATCGGCAACCTCCTGGACTTCCTTTCATCGCAAATTTGTCCATGATATGGATGCAACTTGCTATTCAGCTGGTGTTATTCTCTACCCTGGAGTATTACTGCCCTTTGTGCCGAGAATGTGTGAGGTATGCTCCACCTCTTAGAAATTCTTGGCATGGTGATACTTCTCCCCATCAAACGATACTGCTTTGATTCTAACTTCTAGCAACCCTATTGCTTGAAGTTAGCGATCGACAGTTCGTTCTTTGGCTATTGGTTATTGAACCATCACTCTAACATTGGTCTTGCTGCCTAAGGCCATATTTCATATGCACTTATCAACCATTGATTGATGATGTATGTTTTCCTTGATCATACAACATTATATCATTTGAGATGACAAATGTCATCTCCTTGTTCACAAAATTGAGGAAATCCATCCGTTTGAAATTCTCGACGAATTGTCGCTGAGTCCATCAGCCACCTCCTCATCCTCTCCTTGGTTTCACGATGAACTATTGTCTCGAGGACCCGCTTCCATAGTTCATTTTCTAAGAATCTTTCTATGTCATCTCGACGATTTGAGTTGCACCTTTTCTTCTCGGGCATCCTGAGTCTGAGGTATCCTGACACCAATCAGATCTGAATCTCGGTCAGACATGATGGTGGGAACATATTTCCAGGAGTTATAATATATGTCCTTTGATGACCCAGTAAGGTGATGCCATGCCTAACACACCTGGCTGGGGGACCTATTATTAAAGTTTCCTTTTTGTGCAAGATTCGCCTTTTCTTCCATGAGGAAATGGTAAGACTTATTTTATAAGTTGTTCCTGATGGATACTTTGAGTTCTTGAAGTCCGTCCTTTATCTGATGACCATGTCGATGCTTCCCCAAAGCATGACTGCGATACTTCAATCATCAACAAGAACATTGGAAACTCAATGCTAAATGTTTCTTGATCATTTTCCAAACCTCATTGAATGGGTAAACGTCATGTTTCTCCTTGCCCTTTTTATCCAAGGGGTTATGCATTTGCTGCCCTGTGATGTTTTTCGAGCTATGCTTAGCCGTGGGAAGGATATACTCATAATACTTGTGTTTAAACATATTTTCCTTTCCATTGTCCTGGTTAAGCTAATAATCATGTTTTCCTTTCCATTGGTCTGTTTAACCTTTCTTGAGATTATATGATCTAAGCAGTAATAATTCCCTGCTTAGGTAAACACCTTAGTGAACAACCCTGTCAGTAAGACCATGTTACTATTGTTGATGACATCCCGGTAACCGCCGGTGGACGAGAACTTTGCCTATTGGTCCGCCTCGTTTCAATGAGCAAGAAAATGGTTCTATTCGTTCCCCGCCCTTGGTACCGACGTTGTTGCCAACCTAACCGACAGGCTCTCTAGCAGATCTTGCTTCCATGATCGTGCAAGATGTCATCGCTCTTCCTACTCTTAACCCGCATGGCGGGCCCATCACCCAAAGTTCCATAGGATCGAAACCTGACTCTCTTGTACATCCTTAAATTCAAGGTTTTAATGCACTTGGCTTCGTATGTAAATCCCGAGCCACCATCCAAGGTAACGACGCTATTCTTGTCGTCATTGACCGGTTGTCCAAAGTTACTCATTTTCTGGCCGTCAAGGAAACTATCACTGCTAGTCAACTAGCAGATCTCTACATGTCCAGGGTTGTTTCACTCCACGGTATTCCATTGGTGATTAGTTTAGACCGTGGCAGTTTATTCACTTCAAGGTTCTGGGCAAGTTTCTAAGAAGCTATGGGAACTCATTTGTCATTCAACACCGCTTTTCACCCTCAATCCTAGGGACAAGTTGAAAGAGTCAATCAGATTCTCAAAGACATGCTTCGAGCTTGTGTCTTTTCTTTTGGCAAGAAATAGGAGAAATAGGAGGAATCTCTCCCGTACAACAATAACTATCAAGCTAGTCTGAAGATGGCTCCCTTTGAGGTATTATATGGACATAAGTGTCAGACTCCTCTGAATTGGTCAAAAACTGGGGAACATACACTTATCGGTCTGGATATTATCCAACATGCCGAAGATGAAGTTCGCATTATTCATACAAATCTGAAGGCTGCTTAGTCTCGTCAGAAGAGTCAGTATGACCGTCATCCCAAGGATATGGCTTATCAACCTGGCGAAAAGGCTTATCTTCGAGTCACGCCAATGAGAGGTACACACTGTTTCGGGATCAAGGGCAAGCTCGCTCCTCGTTATATTGGTCCTTTCGATGTTCTCGAAAGGCGTGGTAAAGTGGCATATCAACTGGAACTACTGCCAAACCTTTCTCTCGTTCATGATGTGTTCCATGTGTCACAGTTTCGCCGATGCTTCAAGGATCCTATCCGAGCAGTGAATCATGATATGCTTGAACTATCTGCATTTTTGATGAAACTAAACGTTGGACTCTTCAGAAGGTTGCTAAGTTCTTCAAAGTGCAGTGGGCAAATCATTCTGAAGATGAAGCCACTTGGGAACGCGAAGATCATCTTCGTGCAGAATACCCCGGACTCTTTCCTTCTGCTTCTTAATTCTCGAGATGAGAATTCTTGTTAGTAGGGGAGAATTGTGACGTCCGGATATTTTAAGCTACAATAATCTGAGGATTATGCTAATCCAGTTATGATCACTCTTGGAATCAAACCCTAATTCAAATTTCCTTGCAATTCAAATTCATATGATAAGTGGATAAAATAGTTTTGCAAACCTGAAAACAAAAATCTTATTGGGGTTGCAAATAATCCCCTGGTATTTATAGAATTATGACCAACATTTTATGAAGTAAATATGTGCCTCTAAAACAATCATAACAGAGGCCAATCAATTATTTAGTTGTCCTTTTGAGTTATGTAAATACCAAACTAATTCGAGTGCCCCCAAAACTTTTTATGGCAGTACCAAGTATTGCAAAGTAATTATGTGGCACAACTCCATATTTTACTAGATTTGAATGGTTCGAAAAATAAATGAAAACATAAACTATTTGGCGCATATCGTCCATTGGATAGGTGACACCTGCCGCGAGGCATAGCTGACGTGTGGCTCCTTTGATGAATGAGAATTTGACACATGGAAAATTGTCATTGGTCGTGGCTGTTAACGGATATCAGATCCAAAACCCGCGCATGATAGCTTAATGGTGACCCGTTACGGTGGATGCGACGTGTGGGTTACCCTTGATGAAAACAGTTCCATGACATGTCATATAACATCACGGAAATGAACATTTCTGTGATGAGTAAATTGATTGTTGCCATGGTACACTTCCGTGACAGCACATGTATGACCATCTTGATTATGTCATAAAATTATCATGGATGTACATGTGTGACAGAAAACGCGACCTATCGTGAGAAACACGTATCATAAAGGAAGTGCCATTTTGTAGTGCTACATGGCTCGTGCGAGCAAATCAGTGATATACACTTAGAGCATGACGAGTCAAATGCCAACGCACCATGATACCAAGCTAGAGCGGGCTCAACCAACCCGCACACGCCCAGCCGTGTGCGTGACGACCTCACACGAGCCAAATCATGCATCATGAGGTGCGACAAGGTTGGACATGTGTTCAAGGCTCAGGTTTTGTGCCCAAATAAGGAAAACCATGGGCACTAATTATTTATAGACATTTAAAGATAAAATCGTTCAAATAGTTCACATACTTAACTGGCATGCAGTTGGTCTTTGTGTCAACTCTTAAAATACCTCATTTGACTTCCATGTTATTTTCACATCGTTTGCGTAATTTCCTTGATGTAGTTCTCTACGCCAATTGGCGCAAAGGGTCACCTTGTCCATATAATCCATCATCTGTATAAAATTAAATCTAGCTAGCTAGCTACATCCATAACATATCATTGATCCATTTATCTATTTGTATCATTGATCCATATCTATATCTATATCATTGATATATATGCATATATATATACACACACACATATATATATAATCTATATATGTATTTGTATCTTCATAGAGATATCTATATCTATATCTATATTTGTATCTACATAGAGATATCTATATCTATATATATTATCTATAATCCTAATCTATCCTCATAAACTTATCCATATATATATATATATATATATATATATATATATATATATATATATATCATATTGATATTTGAAAAACATAATTTATATATCGGATTTGCATCCATGCATATATAAAATTAATATCGCCATCTATACATTGGCATCGATCCAGACCCTAACAATCTATACCTACTAATAAATGGAGGTGATATTCTTGGTCCATCATTCTATTTTGTAGAAAACCCCCTAGTGTTTCTCATAATCAACTCGTTGTTTGGTTTTAATCAGATTTTTCTTTTGTAGGAAACCCCGTGAAGTTTCTGTTAATCAACTCGCAGGCCAATTTTAGGTCAATTTTTTCCCGCAGGGAACCTTGTGATATTTGGGTTAATCAACCTGCAATAAATGTCAAATGTCTTTTAAAAATTACCATATCTTTTGAACCTAACTCCAAATTTACCATGTTATATACGGAATTTGATTATAAAAATATGCAAAATGTGAATATGATGTCAGTTTACATGTTAATCATTTAAAAAAATATTTAGGGTGCAACCTTAATCAATGGTGCATGATTCGTCTTTGTTTCACATCGGTACCAATCCGGATCAAAAATGAACACCGCATCAAATCAGGATTAGAGACAAAAGAAACCATATGTAATCATGCATGCACACATCACCAAGACATCATAAGAAAAAATACATAGTTATCATATTATGATCGAGAGAGAGACACCTTAGGATTCACAACATTCCAATGTGTTGTGACTGTGTAAGCACTAAGGCCACTGTTGGCGAGGATGGTAAGGAGGATAAGTGGCAACACAGATGGGGTGCCATTTCTTAATTAAAGCACATCAAAATATTTGGGGTCTTGAGTCATGGTTATTGTGTTAGAGGAGTGAGGTAGTCTATTCTCCTGTTGCAAGGGACAAGCTCGTTTTCTAGTTATTGTTAACATATCTAGTATATAGATCAGTGCATACCATGCATATATAACGATTATTAACATGTATAGCTAGCTATTTGCATCCACGTGCATATTATTCATCCAAAAATATGGGAAAAGATAGAAAAACTAGTGGATCCCGCTCACCTCGGGGGATGTGGAGGTCAACCAACGTCAGGGATGGTGGCGACAGTCGATGCGTCGAATTAGTGGAGCCTGCGATGTCGTCAGCTTGAATGATAAAGGATAGTTGTCGACTCCTCATGTGCCCTCAACCGGTGGGATGAAGGATAGTCGGCAGCGGCGAGCTTGGGGTCGTGGCTACATGCTACGGTTAAGGCGGAGGAGGGTGACGGTGGGGCGGCATGGTTGTATGGTGTCGCCAGCACATGCTTCACATAAAAGGTAAACGAAGGGGCGATTGGCCGACATACAATCCATAAATAATCCGAGTGCTTTCTCTCGGGTACTCGGCTTATAGAGGAGGTGGAGAATTTCATGTTTTAGAACGAGAAAAGTGAAAATACAAGCTTGGTGTCATTGGAGCGTACTCGGCTTATATCGACTACCATCACAGTAGATGTTCAGCTCGGCGATGGTGACCACGTGCAATCCATTTGCCAACATCGAAATGTTGGTCAAGTAGTTTATGTTGAATATGTTGCGGTGGATACATACACCGAGTGTTTTTTCATAATACTAAACTAATATTGGTAGAAATCAAGGTAAAACTTGTTTAGGGTTTGGTACTTGACTTACATGTGTAGATGCTAAGATCCAGTAAAATGACACTCAATTACTTGCGTACACTAGGAAACTTATGGTTTTCTTGTAGTGCTACATAGACTAGCAAGTGATGCTCTATTGGGGATATGCCCTAGAGGCAATCATGTATGATGATATTTCCTATGTGTTTATGAATAAAGATAGTCCTTGGTCATTATCATTGATGTGTATTAACAAGTATGTGATTTGTTTGTGAGACTATGCATTGTATGATGATTGTCCTAAATGGTCCCTAGTTGAAAGGGTTGTGCGGACACGTAGCCAGTTAGACTAGCATATGTCCTAAGACCTGAGCTAGCGCATGTACTCAGGATGGTGACAGACTTGCTTTGGGCTGACCAAACGCTAATCTGTGACTGGGTAGTTACAAAGGTAGGTTTCAGGCTTTTCCAGACTCATGCTGCGAGACATGGTCGAGCAAGATGGGATTTGCCCCTCTTTCCAAGAGAGATATACTCTAGGCCCCCTCAGGTGATCTGACTTGGATAAGCATGGCCATGCGATGCGGGTTATGAGATGATCCGAAGTGTTGCTCGGATTCACCGGAACGAGAAAGAGGTCGTGCTGCAACAAGGATGACCATGTCGCCTTGTGCACGACAACATATATCATGTGGCAAAGGGAACAAAAGTGTGAAGTACATGTTCGCCTAACCAGCTTCATCGGACACTTGGAGTCGGCACGTCTTGCTAGAGGCCACTACCGACCGGTCGAGTCGGAAGTCATCTGACTCACGACCAAGTGGACGAGAACCTAAAGGGTCGCATGCTTAAGGTAAAGAACACGTGGGCTTTAGGATCCGTGTGAGGCCCAAGAGTTGAGCCCGCGCCGGATGCCTATATATAGTGGAGGTGCGGCACACTCATCCGATTGATCGCTTTGACACTGTCAACAGGTTTTGCATGTGTGACAAATAGCCACCTCCACTCGCCGCCGCCGACCGTGTGATCGAACCTAGCAGTCCGCCGCACGAGTGTTCCTCCTGCATGCGCGGATACCATTAGAGGCGGTGCACTTGCGCCGCTCCGGCGAACTTTTATGTGGGATCCGGCGACCGGCTATTCAAGGGATATCGGAATGGTTGTTCGAGGGAGATCGGACGAGGAGGAGACGGACCACACGAACGCGCCGCCCCAACTCTACTTCCGCTGCACGGCACTGTGCGTCTAGTGGTGACAAACTATGATCCATCTCCGTAGCTTGTTCTTGGATGTTCTGTGCATAGGAAATTTTTAATTCGCATGCGATGCACCTGCAGTAGAACCTAACAGTGGTATCAGAGCCTCTGTTATAGGATTTGGATTCAGATCGGATGCATATTTGATATGCGAAGGCGGCGGATGAGATTCGTGGTCGTTCATGAGATCGGCTATGTGCACGGTTGATGAGATCAACTGCACATCGGGATCGTCGTGGCTATGTTTTCTGTCAATCGGAATCGATGAGGTCATGACACAACCTACCCCTACCAGTCGGTATCCGCCATCGGGGTTAACCGTGAAACGTAAATCCGAATTGGATTCGCGATGATCGATGAGATCGGTCAGATCAGAAAATTTGGCATGATCGGAGTGCAGATGCGATCTGTGATTTCCAAAAATGTATTTCGTACACAATCACACAAACCGGTAGAATGCGATTCTATGCATAAGTTTGTTTTGCAGGTTTGATGTGAATAGTATGGCTCATATGTATGTGATGCATGTGTGTAACTTAACATGACATGCGTGTCATGATTGTCAGCCGACAGGAGCCAAAGTGCTGTCATTATATTGTATAACGACCTACGTGTCGACTTGTGATTCTCTGTAAATTCATTACTAGTTGTAGTAGTTGGAGGACAGAGATCAAATTCGAGGGTTTGGCATCCTGGCGTGACGGACAAGATGGAGTTCTGCCTTGGTTATCGGAGTAGGAACCGGCCATGGAAGGACGCCCATGAAGGAGCCATACTATTTCACATATTTATGTTTATATGTGATTGAAATTGCTTCTTGTTTCTATGCATGTTAGTATGTAGAAAGATCCCTCATTAATATCAAGCACATTGCCATTCCGGATGTTGCACCTTCGCACGTCAAGTACGTCTAGTGGTGGGCTCATAAAATTGACGTGCTACTAGGTGTCCTTGAACTGGAGGGTTCGTGTCGGACACGGACATGCACTGCATCGGGTTAACTTGACAAGGCTATCAAAATGGTTTTGGGCCTTGTGGCAGAGAAGGTTGGGAGACGGGGTATGAGATACCTACCCAACCAACAGGGCTCGTATAGAGATACGATTAGCAAGGAGTTGTTTACCGAATAGGCAAGTTGGCTAGCAGTGACGCTAAAGCTCACTAGTCGCTCGCGCTAGACGGGTCCTGAATCACTGAGAGTTTGCGGAGGGATGCTGACTTCATTGGAAGTAGTTCTGTTTAAGGCTTGAATTACTCTACATAAACACATTGCTTAGTGATTGCATATTTTCTGTTGTAGATCAATGGCACCACCTGCTCAACCCAACTTTGCATTGAAATCAATTCTGGAAAAGGATAAACTGAATGGAACAAACTTTACCACCTGGTATAGAAATCTGAGAATTATTATCAAGCACGATAAAAAGGAACATGTTCTAGAGGATCCACTTCTAAAGGAACGTGCCGACAATGCTAACGCCACAACCAACAATGCCCACCAGAAACTCGTTGATGAATCAAACGAGATCAGCTGCCTCATGCTGGCTTGTATGGAGCCCGATTTGGAATAGCATTTCGAAAACATTCAGGCTTTCAATATGATCGAGAGTTTGAAGAGCATGTTTCAGGTACAGGCTAGGACCAAAAGGTTCAACGTCTAGCAGTCCTTGACGGATTGTAAGCTGAAGGAGGATAATCCACTGAGCCCGTGTGTGATCAAGATGATTGGGTACGTGCAAGCTTTGGATCGGTTAGGCTTCCCACTTGGGGACGAACTATCCACGGATGCAATTTTGGGTTCTCTTCCACCTAGCTATGGGACGTTCATCTCGAACTATCATATGCACGGCATGGATAAGAAGCTCATTGAATTGCATGGGATGCTCAAGGTGGCAGAGCAAGATATTAAGAAAGGCACGCATAGAGTTTTGATGGTGCAGAACTCGGCTAAGTTCAAGAAGAGTTGGTCTAAGAAAAAGGGTAAGGCAAAGGGCACGGAGAAGGTTGTCTTCGTCGCTGAGCCAAAGTTCGGACCGAACTCAAAGACCATTTGCTTTCACTGTAAGGAAGCTGGTCACTGGAAGAGGAACTGTAGCAAGTGGCTTGCTGGGCACGGCAAGAAGGCTGGAGATGCTTCTTCAGGCAAAGGTACACTTGTTACATATGTTATAGACATTTACCTTGCTGACATACCTAGTAGCTCTTGGGTATTTAATACCGGATCGGTTTTTCATATTTGCAACTCGATGCAGGGGATGGTAAGAACTAAGCGTGTGGCACAAGGGGAGATTGACATCAGGGTCGACAACAAAGCAAGAGTTGCTGCATTGGAGGTCGGCAAGATGCAGCTCAAGCTTCCTTTTGGATTTATTTTGGAATTGAATAATTGTTATTACATTCCCGCACTTAGTCAGAACATTATTTCTGCCTCATGCTTGATGAGTCAAGGTTATGAATTCAATATAAAGGACAATGGTTGTTCATTTTATTTGAATGGAATGTTCCATGGCTATGCACCCATAGTAGATGGGCTATTTATTTTAAATCCAGAAACGGAACCAGTCTATAATATGAATGTCAAGAGGCATAAGCCTAATGAGATAAATCCTACATACTTCTGGCATTGCCGGCTTGGACACATTAGTCTGAAACGCATGAAGAAGCTCCATGATGATGGACTCCTAACTTCGTCTGACTTCGGGTCGTTCGAGACATGCGAATCATGCTTGCTAGGAAAGATGACTAAGTCTCCTTTTGCAAAGAGTTGCGAGAGGGCATCCGAGCTATTGGAGCTTATACATAGTGATGTGTGTGGTCCAATGAGCACAACAGCCAGAGGTGGCTATCAGTACTTCGTGATTTTTACTAATGACTTGAGTAGATATGGATATATCTATTTGATGAGGCACAAGTCAGAAACTTTTGAAAAGTTCAAAGAGTTTCAGAACGAGGTTGAAAATCAGCTCGGCAAGACAATAAAACTTCTACGGTCAGATCGTGGAGGTGAGTACATGAGCCAGGAGTTTGATAATCATTTGAAAAGCCGAGGTATAGTACCTCATCTCACACCTCCGGGTACGCCGCAGAGAAACAGTGTGTCAGAACGGAGAAATTGAACCTTGTTGGACATGGTCCGGTCAATGATGAGCAAATCGGATTTACCCTTGTCATTCTGGGGATACGCTCTAGAAACTGCAGCTTTCACACTTAATAGGGTACCATCTAAATCCATAGACAAGACACCACATGAGATGTGGACTGGGAAGAATCCTAGTTTGTCTTTTCTAAAGATTTTGGGGTTGTGAAGCATTTGTCAAGCGACTCATGTCGGACAAGCTTACACCCAAGTCGGATAAATGCATATTCATGGGATATCCGAGGGAAACCTTGGGATACAACTTCTACAACCGAGAAGAGAACAAAGTGTTTGTTGCTCGGAACGGGGTTTTCCTAGAGAAAGAGTTTCTCAATCGGGAGGCCAGTGGGAGAATGGTGCGACTTGAAGAAATTCGAGAGCCACTCGGGGACAACTCGGTTGGTGATGAGATCACACCGGGGTCGGTCCGAGAACCCGTAGTGGAGTCGGTACCAGAGCCACGGAGGTCGGAAATATTGCGTAGAGTGCGCGACATTTTGTTGCTAGAAAGTGATGAGATGACCACGTATGCGGAAGCGATGGTGAGCCCAGATTCCGAGGCATGGCTAGAGGCCATGAGATCCGAGTTAAAGTCCATGGATGAGAATCAAGTCTGGGACTTGGTCGATTCGCCACCTAGCGTAGTTGCCATTGGTTGCAAATGGGTCTTTAAGAACAAAACCGATGTGGATGGAAATGTTTAGATCCACAAAGCTTGGCTTGTCGCTAAAGGTTATGGACAAGTTCAAGGAATTGACTATGACGAGACCTACTCGCCGGTAGCAATGCTAAAGTCGGTGAGGATCATACTAGCTATAGTTGCATATTTCGATTATGAGATATGGCAGATGGATGTCAAAACGGCTTTCCTTCATGGATATTTAAAAGAGGATGTATACATGATACAACTCGAAGGTTTTGTCGATCCAACTAACGCTGCTAAATATGCAAGCTCAAGAGATCCATTTATGGATTGAGGCAAGCAGCTCAGAGTTGGAACATTCGTTTTGATGAAGTCATCGTTGACCTAGGTTTCATCAAGAACGAAGAGGACTATTGTTTATACAAGAAGTCTAGTGGGAGCTCGATAGTATTTTTGATCTTGTATGTGGATGACATACTGCTGATCGGAAATGATGTTTCGATGTTGAACTCAGTCAAGGAATCATTGAATGGCAAGTTTTCGATGAAAGACCTTCGAGAGGCAGTGTACATTTTAGGCATCAAGATCTATAGAGATAGATCGAGGAGGCTGCTCGGCTTAAGCCAGAGCACGTACATAGACAAAGTGTTGAAGAGGTTCAACATGAGTGAGGCCAAGAAAGGGTTCTTGCCCGTCTCACATGGTATAAGGCTAAGCAAGACTTAGAGTCCTATGACTTCTAATGAGCGAAAACGGATGAGTAGGATTCCATATGCCTCGGCAATTGGATCCATCATGTATGCCATGCTATGTACATGACCTGATGTTGCCTATGCAATAAGCTTAACAAGCAGATACCAGGCCCACCCAGGTGAGAGTCACTGGGCACCGGTGAAAACTATCTTGAAGTACCTGAAAAGGACTAAAGAGATGTTCCTAGTTTATGGAGGTGAGGAGGAGCTCTGTGTAAAGGGTTATGCTATTGCTAGTTTACAAACCAATAGGGATGATTGCTGATCGCAAACTGGATTCGTGTATGACATGAATGGAGGAGTAGTGAGTTGGACGAGTTCCAAGCAAGATACGGTGGCCGACTCCACGACAGAGGCCGAATACATTGCGGCTTGTGAAGCCGCAAAGGAAGGTGTTTGGATTCGAAAGTTCCTGGAAGGTGTTGGTGTGTTCCCAGGCTGGTCAAAACCGTTGGACCTTTATTGCGATAATTCAGGTGCCATCACGTAGGCCAAGGAGCCGAGACAACACCACAAGACCAGGCACATAGACCGAAAATATCACTTGATACGAAATCTCGTAGAGAAAGGTGATACCAATTTGTGCAAGATTCATACAGATGCAAATGTTGCAGATCCTTTGACTAAGCCGCTTCCACAACCCAAGCATGATGGGCACGTTAGAGCTATGGGCATTCGATGTCTATTTGATTGACTCTAGTGCAAGTGGGAGACTGTTGGAGATATGCCCTAGAGGCAATCATGTATGATGATATTTCCTATGTGTTTATGAGTAAAGATAGTCCTTGGACATTATCATTGATGTGTATTAACAAGTATGTGACTTGTTTCTGAGACTATGCATTGTATGATAACTTTCCTAAATGGTCCCTAGTTGAAAGGGTTGTGTGGACGCGTAGCCAGTTAGACTAGCATATGACACGGTGGATGGTCCGGTCTCACTGACCATGTAGCATTGGATGCTAGCCGGATAATATGGACTCAGAAAGGTCTAGTTAGATTCGACATAGTCGGATCCGAGTCAAGATAAGGTCTGAGTTGGACAGACCCAACTATGAGACGCAACGATAGGTCATCTGTGAGTCTCTAGTACAACATACGTTCTATGGCCTAAGACCTGAGCTGGTGCATGTACTCGAGATGGTGACAGACTTGCTTTGGGTCGACCAAATGCTACTCCGTCATTGGGTAGTTACAAAGGTAGGTTTCAGGCTTGTCCAGACTCATGCTGCGAGACATGGTCGAGTAAGATGGGATTGCCCCTCCTACCAGGAGAGATATACTCTGGCCCCCCTCGGGTGATCCGACTTGGATAAGCATGGCCATGTGATGAGGATTATGAGATAATCCAAAGTGTTGGTCGGATTCACCGGAACGAGAAAGAGGTCGTGCTGCAACAAGGATGACCATGTCGCCTTGTGCACGACAACATATATCGTGTGGCAAAGGGAACAGAAGTATGAAGTACAGGTTCGCCTAACCAGCTTCATCGGACACTTGGAGTCGGCACATCTTGCTAGAGGCCGCTGCCGACCGGTCGAGTCGGAAGTCATCTGACTCGCGACCAAGTGGACGAGAACCTAAAGGGTCGCGTGCTTAAGGGAAGGAACACGTGGGCTTTAGGATCCGTGCGAGGCCCAAGAGTTGATCCCACGTCGGATGCCTATATATAGTGGAGGTGCGGCACACTCATCCGGTTGATCGCTTCGGCGCTGTCATCAGGTTTTGCATGTGTTGCGAATAGCCACCTCCACTCGCCGCCGCCGACCGTGTGATGGGAGATAGCAGTCCGCCGCACGAGTGTTCCTCCTGCACGCGTGGATACCATTAGAGGCGGTGCACTTGCGCCACTCCCGCGAACTTGTACGTGGGATCCGGCGATCGGCTGTTCGAGGGAGATCGGAACGGCTGTTCGAGGAAGATCATACGAGGAGGAGACGGACCACACGAACGTGCCGCCCCAACTCTACTTCCGCTACACGGCACTACGCGTCTAGTGGTAACGAACTGTGATCCATCTCCGTAGCATGTTCTTGGATGTTCTGCACATAGGAAAATTTTAATTCGCATGCGATGCACCTACGGTAGAACCCAACATCCTCATCCTTCATACATGATCTACGTTGGCCCGTAACAAATTAGGTATTTTGGTACTTGTACTGGCAAATGTGCAACAACCACCATTGATCCACGATGGGGAGTACGAGGAGATGAGAAGGTTCGATGAGGGATAGACCGGTGTTGGGGTTGCCATCATTACCATCATGCACGGGAAGAGCCAGAGCATTGGGGTGGAAATTGGTGCAAGATCACTGGTCTGGATATTTTGAGTCGGGAGGTTTTACTAGGGGCATCGTCGTTCGAGCATCAAAGCCATCTCATGAAAGTAATAAATAGAATTATAATAAATTTTGTGGGTTTTAGGTGTGAAATTATATGGTACTCCCTCCGTCCCAAAATAAGTGACTCAATTTTGCACTAAAGTTAGTACAAAGTTGATTCATTTTTGAGTCACTTATTTTGGGATGGAGGGAGTATATGTAGTGCATTCAGATAAAATACCAAGTGGAAAAGGTATGATTAATAGTACTAATCAGAAAACCTAGCTGGTCACCCACTGACATAAATTTGTGCATATGCCAAAGATAGGTTGAGTTACCAGTGGGTAAGACCCGTGGGCTAAGTTCGCAGCCCATACCATACCTTTCGGGTCAAATTGCCATTAGTGCCAAAACCTATCGGTGGGATTGCCATATTAATCACGTTATACTCGGAAATTCATTACATATGCAAACGAGGGGGTCTGGCTACTAGCTAGCATTTAGGTATGTGTTCACCTGACATGGCAAGGCCCCCCACAATGTGATTTTATCATGTCTCTAAGAGGTAAGGTTAGCTGATAACTTAGATCATTATGTAGATCCTCGATCGTATTGATCCATTAGATAATCAAACTTTATAAACAGAACAACAATAACCGAGTGAAAATTTGAACAGATACATGTGTAAATTAACCAACTAGAAAATAATGAAAATAAATATTCTCCTGGTTTCTTTGCAAAATTTAACCCTTATGGTCGTTCTAGCGGAAGTTGACCCCTTCTTTCGACAAAGCTGGGGGGATCCTATGTCGTGTTGGGAGTGTGGCAAATATATGCAACAATTAACTCTTTGGAATTCTTTGGGGTGAGATTATGTGTGGTTGTATTTTTTTCTAAAAAGACAGATGGGGCCACTAATTATTTATGGGGTTGCACATGATGAATTGTTCATGGAGCCAATTGTCTATTGTTGGAATGTGGACTTTCGTTATTTAAGTGGGGAAGACTTTTTCAAAATTCTTATTCCATGTGATTGTGCATCATACACATGGCAATAAAAAAGGGGTATTGTTCTAAATTAGACACTATATGGGCCTACCAAAAGGTCAATCGGGATTTTCTTTTGGAATGCCACAGAGTGAGATGACTTATCCTATTTGTTGCAATTGGTTAAGAGTGTTCTACATAATGGAAATTTAAGCTTAACAACACAATTGGACCCTACTTCAAAGTGATAAAGGGAGGTTATACATGGGAATCCCTTGCAGCCTTTTTGTTTAATCTAGTTGTAGATTGTCTAACTAAAATGAGTGCAACTGGTTAAACAATGATATGATTGTGGCATTAGCACCTGATTTCATAGATAAAAGTGTTATTGTTCTTCAATACGTAAATAATACTCAATTTGTATTAAGCATGATCAAGAAAAAATCTGAACCTTAAATCCACCATGTACCTTTTTACGTTATGGCTAGCTTGGAAATTATTTCTCAAACTAGTGAGATCTTTTGCACAAATGGAGATGATGGTATAGTTGTCTCAAAGATGAACTGTTTAGTTGTCAATTTACACACTTTACCATGATGTATTTGGGGATGCTTGTTAGTTATTCCTCTTTGAGAGTTGGGACTCAGATTTTATGGAGAAAAAAATACTTTATAAGGTTTGATGCCTAGGGTAGAAATACTCCCTGGATGGTAGGAAGAGACATTTTTTTAATGATTCCTTATTCAGCATCTCTTACTACTATATGTCCATGATTCTTATGAATAAAACCTTTGTTTAGAGGTCGGATTAATACAGAAGGTGATCTTAAGTGCTAGTGTTAAAGTAATAAAAAGAGTATCATCTAGTTAAATGGTCTAGAGTTTGTAGATCTAAAAACAAAGGGGGTTGGTGGTCAAATATCTTTGGAAACTGAGCAGTAGTATTTTGTTAAATATTGGTGGAATATAGAGAAATGTGATGGCCTCTATTAATATGTGATGAAATCCAAATACCTAAAAAACTGCAATGTTGCTTCTTTGATAACCAAGGTTTCTCACTCCCATAGCTAGAAAGACCTACTTAAAGTAAAAGTTGTACATATGTTAGGAATGAAAGTGAAAACTGGCTCTAGTGTTATTGGTAGAATGTAGAAGGATTCCTGAACGATAAATCCCCTTTACATGACAAATTTCATGTGTTACTCAAAATAGGTAACCATATTGATTGCATTGTGAGAGATTGTCTTGATAATCTACTTGTTTTAGGAGGAGATTGTCACTTTATTTACACATACCACTAGTATAAAAATTGGAATTAGTAGCATGGTCTTAGAGATGGTTATGTCCCCACATTACACACTTGTCTATAATGAGCCATTGGCATGCAGTAATTTGTGTGGTGGAGGCGGTACGAATTTGAAACCGTCTATATTAACATATGGGTGCATTTAGAGAGACATAACCGCCTCTAGTTAGTATTTATTCAAGGTGTATTTTTAGCTTGATATGCCTGCGTGGAATGAGCACATATCCACTATATTTTTACCTTCCCCATTAATCACACTATTGCCACCCACACATCTCAGATTTTTTTTCCGCCAAGCCTCGAGTGCTCATCGTGGTACTTGTTCCCATGTTGTGTGGTGTTGCTCATCATTGTGCTGTTTGGCCTTGCCACCACTGAGCTCTAAAGGAGTAAGGTTAGATCTTAGAGCCCCCATATCTCCTATACCCTAGATCTCCGAAAACCACAACACATAAATTTCAACTTGCTTAGATTGCAGACTTGCAATACTTAATTATACAATAGGTAGATGACAACCCTTGGTACTACATCTACTGCTTAATTAGTACTACAACTATTGGACTTAGTACTATATTATCTAGATAAACTACAAACAAGTTGTACTCGTCGGATAAGGATATGTAGATGATGTCTATGCCAGAGGCCTCATCGTCGTCGATGCTGACCGACATCTCCTATTGGCTTGTTGTCGTCGAGGTTGGCAAATATTTCCTATGACAAGAGATATATGCGTTGGCCATAAGGACAAGGTTGGTGGTGACCTCACATCGATCAACAATCAATTTGGTGATGGTGTGGTCTTCCGCCACTAGCTTGTGATCCGTGAGGATTGTGGCAATGACAATGACATCCTCGAGTCAATGTGATTTGGCACTCGACACTAATGTGCTCCTCCAATGTGTGGCTATGGAATTTCTTGTTTCCCTTCACCTCCACCTCGGTCTCCTCCTCCTTCTTCTACTTCCCTCCTCCTCAATCTCTTCATTCGACACTCAAGAGGATCTCAGGTCGACGGTTGCCTCATGAGCGATGACCACCATAGCTACCTCCATTGTGATTTGGGTTCAGCAGGCGGCAGTGAACTGCGCGTAGTACATGGGGTACATGCAGACCATGGTTCCGACAGTAGCGACAATGGATCAAAGATTTGAAGCTGGCGGCGACAGATCTAGATCAAATTTTTTCAGGTGCTCCGGTCGCTAGGTTTAGGGTTAGGGAGATGGCTTCCATTTATAGCCGACCAACTATATGGGGATTTGGTGACATGGCCTATGAGGCCTTTACTGTTGATGGTGCTCTCACTTCTTTAAGTTTTGTTGACACAAATGATTCATCTTTTCAATAAAACTCAAACGGTTTCAACTTATCATTTAAAATAGAAATGACTACCATTTAGTTCGGTGGTAAATGCAAACATATTCCAATTTGCACTTATAATGGAAACACCTACAACTTCTTTGTTTTTTCATCTCTGTAATATGCAAACTCGTACCCTTATCTATTACAATAGAAATTGATACGATTTCTCTGCTTTTCTACTCTATAAAAAGCGAACTACTTTGACTTCTCTATTATAATGGAAATTTCTAAAACTTCTTAGATTTATCTTCTTTGTGGAGTACAACTATATACCTTCCACTTGAATTTAGCTTGCATTACATTTTCAATAACTTGCCAATCTTTTCTACATGTAGTTTGATGTTAGTTGCATTGCACATATATATAGGGTGAAGTGTGTGCTTTATAGATATAAGTGGCACCAGCTAATGACATTAGAAGGCAAGGCACAACTGATAATCCTGACGTGGGCCACAAAGATCCCCCACTAATTGCAGCTGATGTACCCTGAGCCCCTCATTAGACAACATATAGATAGAGTATAGGACGACAATGGACTTTAAAACATTTAGATCGTTCCAATGTCTTCGTATCAGGTGAACTTGTAAAATTCATGTACTATGGGTACTATAATGAATGATATGCTATCTTTGTACCTTTGCATTCCAATGTTTCATTTGAATCTATGCTATGAAAGGGGCGTTGGGGAATGATGGTCCCTCACATCCCCCTTGGTACGATGGTACATTGTTCATGATGTGGTATATTGTTGCCTCCTCAAACTTTCAGAACTAATTAAGCACACTTATCAGCATCTCTACTATTAAAGGGTAGTCGGTGAATGATGGTCCATCACCCCTCCCCCCCTACGATGGTATGTTATCCATGATTTGATATGTCTTCGCCTCCTCAAACTTTCCAAAATAGGTAAACATACTTATCAGAAGAACATAAAATATTAAATGGTATGTCATATTTGCACCTACAAAAACAATTAAATGCAATTACCAAAAAATACACTCCATACAATCTTTACACTCAATATTTTCCCATAATAAATTATCATATTGAAGAATCTCCTTGTTGTCGATTTTCCTTTCCGTAAGAAAACGTTGGTGCAAGATGATCACGTAACTTCAGTGTTATGGTAAAAAAATTGCTACAAAGATCTCCTTGTATGGAAAAAAATAGAATAAAAAACATATTTTAGTAACTTCCAATTAAATCTAAGGTGTCCTCTTTCCATGCATGACTACTAACGTGTCATATTGTAGCTCTTATGTTTCCATTGTTCACATGATACCTTGCATTGATGTGGTGACATGGGCATGTAACTACCTTCAAAAGTAGTAGTAGTAGTGTCATATTTTTTCTTGATAATTTTGTTGGAGCGCAAATAGGTCGCTTATTATATATTTTCCTATGTAACACTTATATACTTGAAAAAAACATATATGCTCCATGAGAACTATAGAGTGCCTCACACACATGAGTGCACTCATGTTTGTCCTCCTTGAATTGTAGTGAACGTATGCCCATGCGAAAATCATTGTGCATGGATGGGATAGTCACAAGGACATCCTCATCATCGTGAGTCAACTGTAAGAAACTTTGGGTAAACTGATGTCATGTTTTAGTAGTTGATATGATGAGATGAACACTACCATATAGTAGTCAGGGACCACAATTTTCACACGTTCCATCAACACGTTGCACAGATCTAGCATCTGGATACCATCATGAATATGCAAGTATCATCTTTGTCACTTTATCGGTTGCTCTCTAATAGGTGTACGATTTAATACTTCGATGGGGGGATACTTGGTGCATGGTCCGAGAACAACAACATTGATCCCTTGATATGCACTTATAAATGAGATTTTAAGGACTTATAAGAGGGGAAATGACCATTTATATATTTCTATTTTATTTCATGTCAACCATTTTGAGTGACTCGCATAATGTACTTACAACTATTTCTATTTTCTTTGGAAAAGTATGAGAATATTGTAACGGGGGATGAGGCAGAGAAGTGACAACGAGAGTGGATGTGAGAAGCTAACAGGGAGAAAATGAAATGGAAACAGATTCATTGTGTGTGAGTGTGTGTGAGTGTGTGTGTGTGTGTACACTACACATGGCATTTATCATAGGAGTCATGAGCATGAGGGGCACATGTTACCAGAAGAAACAGTTCCTGTGGGTCACCTCAAATGCAATATGGTTTTATATACTCACCACATGTGAAAAATGATTATTACTAATGCAATCAAATATTTTCTAGTTTTATTGAAGTTACCCACCCATGGTGCTAAGAATCCAACTCTAAGCTTAAACGGCAGAGCATGATTCTTTTCGACAAAAACAATCATTTGGATAATGTGTTTAATTATTTTGTTGCTCTGTAGCAACACAGAAGCATTTACATAGTGTCATTAGCAGGGGTGGGTACCAAATAAGGAAAAAAGATATGTCCCTAGTGTACGTAATGGAGGCATGTATTTGTATGAAATTGTCTGTGTCATGTAAAGCATTGGACGCGGTCATACGTACGAAACCGACTGCGCTATCCACAATATTGGAAGTGGTTTCTATAACGTCAACAACTAGACTGAGTATTAGAAACAAAGAATTTGAGGCGGAATGGGAAACCGCCACCATCCCATGTACCAAAACCGCCTCCAAAGCCCGATTTTATACTAGTGAATGATTGGAGGTGTTAAGTATGCGGTGACCAACCTACTCACACCTGGTGATGGTGATGAGATTTATTGCGGGCTAGGAAAGAACCCTTTCTTACAACTACATCAATAGATGATATGTTGGAAGTGTACTTAGATGGGATGGAAGCATTATAGTTGAATATGAAAACCTGTATCGTCATCTAATAGTTATTCCAAAATTTTGTGCTGATTAAACATGTTATGAAAAATATAAAATAGGTCTGTAATTTTGAATGTTCATTCTCTAATTAATATGAGTCTTATCAATAACTTTTTTGGGGTATTCAATAGCTAGGGTTATTTGATGTAATGTAGGCCCAATTCTTGGTACTGATCTAGCCTTGATAATACTTGACAATATTACTCGAGGTGTTATGTATTTTTGTCCTAATGGTGAATGTCTATTTACTGCTAGTTTGGCTGCAGTCATCTAGGTCATTTGGAACCGACACTACAAAACTAACTTTCAGAATAAGATCATCCGAAACCCTTTTGAGGTTGTATTTGGTACTTGTGCTTGTTTGTTGTCGCGGATGTGTATTTAAAAAGTCGAGTATATGGACACATCAAAGGAAATTGCAGGATTTCTCAAGATCAACGTTGTGGTGAGAAACAAGATTTGGTCAGCGACAGATGATGCTCATGAGTCATCTGGGCATTAATCTGCAAGTGCTACTAAAGTCTTTCTTCCATGTAGTTTTGGATTCATTAGGTCTCTGTCACATTCATCTATGATCAGCTTTTAGATTTGGATATGTAATATTTTGTGTTGGATGTTGTTGAACTGCCTGCATTGTGTAGGTTCTATCTGAGGTCTAATAGGGTTTTGCTCCATTGTGCATGTTCCGATCGCAGGAATGCACAGTGGGTTTTTTGTGGGTGGATAACTCACTCTTTCTCCCTTTCACATTTCCTTTTCTCTTGATATATTGAACTATTTTATTTCTGTTATGAGAATGATGGTAATGGATTGAGATCAGACGAAGAAATCAAAAGTCTATGAGCCAGTCGAATATGAGATTTCTTACGCTACTCGTGTTGGGGGTACCATAAACTAGTGTCATGCATCTGAAACTACCTCTGTAATATAATATCATAGGTGTATTTAAACTGATCTCATTTATTGTCATGCATGGGTATAATAACACATCGTTTATTATGACATGGTATCTCATACGTCCATTTTGCATCATATTCCTAGTATTATTTATAATGTTTTAGGGTTATCTTTCACTTCATCATGCAATGATAATCCCTTTTCTCGCTTAAGTTGCAAGTTATACCACAAAAGGGAGATTGCCGACAAGTGCAATTTTGAGCCTGAAATAGTTATAGCAGAGATAGTTATTCCCCTCCAAATGTACTAAAAAATTAATTACATTTGTCTTGAAATGTATAAAATGAAAGAAAAAAAAGATACCAGTGAAGACCCTCCATGGGCCCACAAGCCCAGAGCACACCCACCCCACCCCAAGGTGTGCCAGTTGAGCTTGTGGGGCCGACGAAGCTCCAACAATGTCCATCTTTTGCTATATGAAGCCATTTACCCTAGAAAAAACTAATAAGAAGACTTTCATAGAAACCATTGTTGTCTCAATGCGGAACCAGGTGGAGAACATTTGTTCTCCGGTGGAGCAATTCCGCTGGGGATACTTCCGTCCGGGAGGGGGAAATCAAAGTCATTGTCATCACCAATGTTCCTCTAATTTGTGGGAGGACTCATCTCTATAAACATCTTCACCAGCATCGTCTCATCTCCAAACCCTAGTTCTTCCCTTGCTTTTAATCTTTGTATCAAACCTCATATTGGTACCCGGGGGTGCTAGTAGTGTTGATTAAATCTTGTGGTTGATGCTAGATGGTTTAGTTGGTGGAAGATTATATGTTTAGATTTTTTTATCACGTGTTTGTCTCCTCTTATCATGAATGTGAATATGATTTTCGAGTAGTTTCATTTGTTCTTGAGGACATGGGAGAAGTCTTGTTATAAGTAATCATGTGAAGTTAGTTTTCATTCAATGTTTTGATGATGTGTTATGTTTTTATTCCTCTAGTGGTTTCATGTGAACATCGATGACATGATACTTCACCATGTTTGGGACTAGGAGAACGCATTGTGAAATTAGTTTGCAGATGACGGGTTGTGGGAGTGACAGAAACCTAAATCCTAGTTTATGAGTTGTTCCGTAAGAGGCTGATTTGGATCCATATATTTAATGCCATGGTTAGATTTATCTTAATATTTCTCTTGTGGTTGCATATGCTTGCATGGAGAGGTTAACCATAAGTTGGTTGTTTGTTCAAGTAACAACAACACATTAGCCCCGGTCCACCCACAAGACAACTTATCAAAGCAATGAACGCGAGTCAATGAATCATGCTGAAACTAACTAGATGAAATTCACATGTGTCCTCAAGAGCGTTTTAGTCAACTATAAGAAGTACTTTCGCCTTGTACTTAGCAATAAAAAGGATTGGTACACCTTGATGCAACTTGGTACTTATCACTTGTTACCAATTATCTAGCTATCAAAACTGTCTTACATCACTTGCAGAGAATACCTTGTTGAAAACCACTTATCGATTCCTCCTGCAATTCGTTGGGTTCGACACTCTTACTTATAGACTATGATTGATCCCCTATACTTGTGGGTCATCAGTATCATATGATATTAAATCTTCTCTTTCTTCCTTAATTATCTGCCACCTAACCAAAATTCCCTACTCCAACCATCTTGTATTTTTAGCCGGCTCATGCCTCTTCCAATGCATTGGTGCTTAGGTGGGGTGCTATGTGCATTAAACATACTAGTAACTAATCTCCTCAATGCATATGTGCTTAGTTCTGGTAGCTAAGAGTCCATTTAATTGTTTGTCAACTAAAATTCTTCATGTATCGGTGGAGGCCCCTCCCAATGAGCCACCTTGTATAGGTGCTAAGGACTCCAACTAAGTAATGAGGTGGCAAGTTAATTAATGAGAGAGAGTAGTATTGTGACCCTGAGAAGGAACAATGCTAAGCGCACGTACCTAGGTGGAAACACAATTCTAAGTCTACACCTAATTAAATAAAGGGAGCTTAGCAACTAAAAACTAAGCACCAATATAATGAGGGGTTTAGTTGGTAAGCCCTTTAATGCACTTAACACCTTACCTAACAAAATATGCATTGGAAGAAGCCTGATAGGCATTTTACTTAGGTTCACGCGCTTAGAAATCTTTGTTTCTCAGTCACCAAACTGATTAAGATTTTTGCTTATGCGCCATTCTTAACACCTATAGACATCATGGAGAGCTGGGAAGGGCCTCATAGCACAAACATTCCTGACGTATTAGTCGTCTGGGTATTAATTATCATCATGATCAAAGTTGGTTCCCACCTTTTCCCATGTTAATACTATCTCCATCTGTGTTTATTCGTCCTCGTCGTACTTTGGGACAAAATTTGGCCATTTTTCGGGAAAACTTCCAATTTATTAATCTTTAATTATAGCAGTACAACGTACACAAGAAATGGTAAAAATTACAACCACATCTATAGACCACCTAGCGATGACTACAAGCATTGAAACGAGCCGAAGCCGTGCCACCATCATCACCACTCCCTCGTCGGAGTTGGACGTAACTTGTTGTAGTAGGAAGCAGGAATTCATAGTGCTCACTCCCCATAGATCCAGCGCACGAGAACAACAATCGTCACCAGTGAAGAGACTCGTTGATCAGAAGGATCTGGCAGCCTAAAGACACACGAATATAGACGAACGAAGATCCAATCTAAGTAGATCCACCAAAGACAAGCACTAACCCAATCCTTCATGATCCGTCGGAGACACACGTCAACACGCCCTCCGATGATGCTAGATGCACCTCTGAGACAGAGGCTAGGCAGGGAGAACATTATTTTATCTTCAAGTAGCCGTCGTCGTCTTGCCTTCTTGAGCGGAACAAGAACCCTAACAAAACTTAAAGAAACATAGAAAAATGGAGCCATCCCATTGGCAAGGTATGAGATCCACCGCATTGCCATGGCTCTAAGGCCATCAGATATTATATTGTTGGCTTCGTATTTGAATGTAGGTTCCAATGATTTGCTTTTTGCCATGTATACCTTATATTTTATTAGTCAAATAATGGTCAAAATATGCCAAAACAATAGAAGGGAGACTAGTAAATCATGGTTAAAATTCGTTTTATTAGTTAAAATTATGGTCAACATATGACTCAATATACAAGGGAAACTATCCTTTTAGGGGAATGCCTATTCGGTGCACTTTATTTCGAAACCAATAGAGTTACATCTTTAATTACAAAGGGGAGCAAGAAACTAGGGGAGTATCATCCTAGAAAAATAGAAGACTTCGACTCATAAGAGTGTTTTGCTAAAGTATGTGCGACTAAATTTGCATCCCATTTATAGTGCTGGAAGGAGATGCCTTTCCATAAAAGTAGCTGAGCAAGGACAAATAATTCAGTTTCACTACTGCGGGCATTGATCGACTCCAAAGAGTCTGATTCCAGTGTAGCACCAGAGCATTCCAATCTTTCCAATAGTTCTATTCCTTTAAGCTTGGCTAGTGACTCCGCCGCAGTCACATCCAACACATGATAAATTTGCTCTGCGGCACCTGCGATTGCTTCACTCGAGCACTTGCATAGGACAACGCCCACAACAATCGTCCCATCTTCATGAAATTTCACGTCCATCTTGAGTTTGTAGGGGCCCGGATTAGGTTTTGTCCACGTTATTTCATGAAGTACACTTGTTGTCGAGGACGCGCCATAGTCGGGTGTAAGAGCTCGGATGGTGAAAGAAGTACACGCGGGGGCAACCACTTGCATGGCTTTCACTAACTCCCTACATCGGTACCAAATTTCCAGCAAGTCAATGCAATTGATTCTTGAAGACCAAGCCCTCCAAGAACCGGTAATTTTTTCATTTGACTGCACAACAAGGTTTTCGAATCACGGATCCTGACAGATCAGAGGGCACCGCCTGCTGGATAATCTCGTCAAGCCCTAACGCTCGCCATACCTGACGAGACCAGTTGCATGTAAAGAGCAGATGGCGTATGTCTTCCAATGTCTACCATGCAAATATTTCCAAATGAATATCTTGATTTTACTACGGACTTTTAGCTTCCAAAAAATCTCCCATACTGGATTCAATGTGGATGATCCATGCCCATCCTCTCTTTTGACCCGAGCTCCAAATTAATGCTCACATTCTATATAGTATGTAGTTCAGACAGAAACAATGCACGTCTTCGTTTTGTTCCAAGCAACAAATTCTTCCGTTAAATTCTCGCTCAAAGGAATTTTCAAAATATTCTCAATGTCTACTAGCAGAAACACACTTCTTATCAATTCCTCATCCCAGGATCCCGTATTCGAGTTGATTAGATATCCACCTTTCGTAGAATTATATTTTCTTTCCATGTCTAAATCTTTCTATTATGAGAACTTGGCAACCAATGATCCTTCCATATATTGATGTGAGTTCACAAGACTACCCTCCAAACATGTCCATGCCGAAATGTGTGTAGGCCCGTCACAATACTTTGCCAAGTATAAGATAATCCTCTCTTCAGTGCCGCATTCAAAATATTCCTATCAGGAAAATATCTGGCCCTCAACACTTGTGTACAAAGGGAGTTTAGGTTATTTAGGATCCTCCATGACTGTTTTGCAGGCATGGCAAGAATGAAAGAGTAAAGATCCCAAAAACCCATTGCAAAGACTAATAGGCCTATACTGGGAGATATTTTCTGGATTCTTAACCTTAGGAATTAAGAGTGTGTTGGTTTGTGACCTGGTCTCTGCCCTAGGCAAAAATAGATGCATGGCCTGCGCCTGAAAAGCGAACGAATTTTGCCTAACCAGGCTGCCTGAGCTATAAGGTGTTTGGTTCGCTCCCTGGACGTGAAGGATTATTAAACTAGTACAATGTTGCATTCAGAGTTCTTTAATTACTCCAGCCCCTTGTTTGTACTCGTGAGGCACCTCAATTTTTGTGTCCAGGCCTTCCATCCCAGTCGTCTAGATCGGGCTACTTCTGTGCATGCACGTTGGTCAGGCTAACCATTCTTGTACACCAGGCTAGCAGAGAAAATACCAGGCCAGCAACCAAACAAGGTCCAGGCAGCCTTCAGGAACCCCTCCAGGTCAGGCACCTTTGTGCGAGGACAGCAACCAAACACACTCTAACACTATAGCAGTATCATTCCATCCTTCTAGGACTTTCTTATTATGCAAAGGATTAAGAACTTCATTCGTGAGTACCCCTCCAATGAGATGCCAATATTTTTAAAGAATATAACATGCAAACCATCCATACATGGTGCTTGGGTATCACCAATAGAAAACATGGCCTTTTTCACCTCCTCGACCATATAGGGTTTAAGTGCATCATCATTCATATTGTTTGTCACCCACGGGATCACTTTTTCAAGGAACCAGGTCAGACTCGTCAATTTCAGTTGAAAACCCCCCAGCAAAATTGCTACACATGAGTGGGTTTAAATACACTGACATGTGCCAGTTTCTGTTGACGTCCTTTCTCTTTCAACGGACAGACACAGCATTATGAAAATAATTTGTCTTTTGATCACCAAACTTAAGTCTGTCTACTCTGCTCCATAGAGCTCAATGGATCTCTTTGGTCTCTAGTAGCTTCTCAAGTTCCCTTGACAAATAACCACAGTAATAAAGCTATTTCACTTATGGCTATCCGTATAACTAGTGCATACACATATTGATTGCCCTTTTTGGCTTGGCTAGCGATGGACGCTTGCATGCAGCAGTGTAGCCGTAGTCATTTATTATTGGGAGTGCATAGGTCTCAGTCGAAGTTCCAGTCAAGTAATATAGTATGCAAAAGAAAAAAAACTGAAAAAAACAATTGTTTACACGAATCTTGATGCAAGATCAACGGATTATTGTATCTAAGTCTCACTCAACTGAATTTTAGCAAAGCCATTTATTACTATTATTTTAACACCATAAAAACACAAGCGTTCATATAGACGCGTATACATTCATTCCTTATGAACGCACATACGCACATCTTACCCCTATGAGCATATTCGAGAGTTAGATTTGCCATATTATCTTCAAATTTACAAAGTTGTCATAGTCATTTATTATTTGCTAATTATTTGTTGCATGCCAAACGTTACCGAAAATTACGCTCGCCATTGTTAACGTGCATTTTGGTCGCAGCGAGTCGGTTCAACCGACTAAATACCCGACCGGAGAACGTAGTAATACTTATACAGTATCCCTCTACAAGCTGCAGTGCCATGCACCGGAGACGTTGACACGGACCGATCGTGCTCCTTTGTCCGCGTGAGATGTCATCCCAAGCGCATCGCAGCACCGAAATCTACATTCCAAACTAAGCACCTTCGTCCAAAAAGTTCAGAACTAATTAGCCTCAATGTCGACGGCAATCCTGATAGTAGTACCATACAAGCGGCGCGAGGCCCCAAGCGCCTATAAATAGCGGACGCCGAAGCAGCACAGCGATCATCAAACCACAACCATAACCATCGGAGCTCTGAAGTGCAAAAACTTCAGCGCTAACTTAGCTGGGTTTCCGAGAAACATACTAATTCCGATTCAGGTCGAAATGTCTTCCGGGTCGAGCAGCTCATCCCGCGGCGGCGCCAACGCGGCGTGGAGCGTCAGGGAGAACAAGCTGTTCGAGGAGGCACTCGCCTACTGCGGCGAGGGCACGCCCGACCGCTGGCAGAAGGTGTCGCGCGCCATGGGCGGGACCAAGACGGCCGACGAGGTGCGCCGCCACTACGAGATCCTGGAGGAAGACATCAAGCTCATCGAGTCCGGCAGGGTCCCGTTCCCCAAGTACAACACCCAGGGGGCTTGGAACTGATTCATCGCGGTAACCAAAACTCAACCTGATTCTTGTCTCATGTTTATAAATATACAAGTGTGAAGTGTCAGATCCTAGCTCAAAGCTATATGCTGATCTCAAGCACTTGCCATAATAAGGTTAACCATGCCCTAGCTTGGTTGACGCTGTCAATTGACAACGAAACAGCAAAGGAATGCCGCTTGTCAGTGATGTCGATTTTTTCGCTGTTTCTGCTCCAGATGCACTGCAAACATTACTGTGGTTGCAATATTAGTCTATTACACAAGCAAAGCGGATCCGGCACATAATTTGAGCCTGAACCAGGAACCCAGAACACAGCACCATGTACGCACAATTTGCCTGCATGGATGAGCCAATCTGCTTTCTGTTAGTTTGCGCCCTTTGAGAGGCATGCAACTCTGCATGCCCCAATTACAGAGGATAGATAAGTAAGGTAACCAATGGAATCCGTTTTGCCAAGCCTGCACACAAAACTACCCAAAGAAATGGGTGCATGTTTCTCCTTTTGAAATGCAAAGATCTGCTGCCCGGTTCTTAATTTCAGAGCTTGGGGTGAGTTAACTTACAGGACACATCTTTCTTTTTGTTTTTTCAGGAGCGAAGCATCTGAATTCTGAAGTTCCTGAAATGAGGAGAATCTGCTGATAATCTAGTGCTTGGCTGGAATAAAAAGAAGAAAACATGTGTGTGTTTGTGTGTTGTGATTTTAAGTTTGTAAGCAAATGAAGTGCGCTTGCTCTTGCAGACAATAGCATATAGTTTTAAGTCCTCCCCAATAAGTACCGGATTAAACATCAGTAATGTAAATCCCCTGTGCTTATTTGTAGTGTTTATGAACCTGTGCTTGGTACAATTAATATACATGTTTTGTCTATCAGCTGGTTCAACACTCGGATGTTTACATTTGCACAAATGCTTTTCCTTACTGATGTACAACCAAGTCCTAGTTGTTGCCCGTTTTTCACAATTTCAATGTAGTGTTGAGGGCAATCTCAGATAACACAAGGAACACAAGAGGACACTCATGAGAACAAGTTCCACACTACAAGTTTGCTGAAATCACAAGCAAGGAGAGATACAACTCAAATCTAACAAACAACAAAGGTAAAAGTAAATAGGTAGGGTTCTTTCCAAATCTCTAGGTAGGGTTCTTTCCAAATCTCTTGGAGAGATCAGTCTTGAGAGATAATTCTTCCTCAATCCAAAGGATATGGAGGTTTTCATAATCCAAGAGGGGATTTTTCTGTTAGAAGGAAGTATTGATCCTCTAGGAGGAGATAAGATGAGCAAAGCTCTCTCAAAATCTACTTTAATGCTTTGCTAATCCTAAAAAGTTGATGGGATGTGCATTATATAGTTATTGGAGGTTTGTGATGTGGGTAAGGATACAAGGGACATTTCTCCTCACTGCTTGTAGGCAGGGCAGTGTGCACGGATTAAAGGGCTCGTGCGCACAGGGCCCACGTGGTATCTAGAGACTATGCGATAGATCTCATTGCATGGGTTGTCCAGACAGTTTATGGGGTACCCAAGGGCCGTCTTTAGACATGTACGAACTGTGTGACCGCATTGGGCCCCCAAATTCCAAAGCCCCTCGATTTTGGGCCAATAGCCTATATATCTTTTTGGTTTAGGCTCTTTTATTATACCTAGCACAAAATTAACACAACGACTATATCTCGCCTCCAGCGAGACCGTAGGACATCTCCCTGAAGCGTCTTCAGTAGTTGGGTAGCCTAGTTCGTGCAGTAAGAAAAAGAGAAGAAAAAGAAAAGTCGAGGATCTAACATTGGATCTCCAGGAAGGCAGCCAACACTGCTAGCCATCGTGCCCGCTAATTGTTCGTGGTAAGTAATGGGGGTGCAACCTACTTGAAGCAAATCGAGCCGGTTTTCTTCGGATATTTTTTGTTTTCTTTGTTTCTTTTCTTAAAAAAATATGTTTCCTTCAGCGAGTCTTTTCATTCTTTTTCATTTGTTTCTTTAGTTTTTATTTTGTTTTTTCTTTGGTTTCTTCTGTTTCTTTTTAGTTTTCTTTTCTTATTTTGTTTTTCATTTCTGCATTATTTTGTATATGTTAACAACAATTTCCTAATATACGTTTAAAAAAATCAATACACATTTCAATTTTTTAATACATGGTATAAAAAATTATATGCAAATTTAAATATTTTTCCAAATGCTTGATTTACATTTTTCTAAATGCAATATTAACAATTGTTTTACACGTCATCAATATTTTTTCTATACATATTTAACATTTTTCAAATGCTTGTTTAAAAATTTTCAAATAGTTGTTCAACATTTTTCCAAATGCTTGATTAACATTGTTTATATACATTACAGAAAATATCATAATTTTTTAATGAATGGTCAACATTTTTTATACACACTTCACAATTATCAAACGCTTGATCAACAATTTAAAAATACTTGTTCAACATTCTTTCGAATTCTTGATTAATACCTTTATATACATGATAAAATAAATCATCATTTTTTAATACATGTACAATAATTTTTTGTACACATTTAACATTTTCCAAATGCTTGATCATCATTTTTTTAATAATTATTCAACATTTTTTTCAAATCCTTTATTAACATTTTTATGCACATGATAAAAATTAATCATCTTTTTAATACATGGTAAAATTATTTTCTATACACATTTAACATACAACAAATGTTTTATCCACATTTTTCAAATACTTGTTCAAAAAAATTCAAATGCTTTATTAACATTTTTTAATACATGATGAAAAAAAGTATATACAATTTTTAATACATTTTTCGTATACATGATAAACATCTTTTCTATACACATTTAAAAAAAATTCAAATGTTTGGTCAACATTTTCCAAATGTTTTTATACAGTGTTTATAAAGTATAAACAAAATTTTAAAAATGAATCACAAAATGAAACATAAAATGTAAAAAGAACAAAAATGAGGTTGTGGCCTGCCGTGCTCTTGGGTCGGCCCATCTTGGTCTCCGTTCAGCGAGGGTTCCACCGCTCGCCCTGAAGGCGAGACATAGGGGCGCCCTAAAATTAAGCCCGGACAGCTCATCCGTGACTCTCCCGCGAACTGAGCCTGGTCCTCGATCTGCCGTACTGAGTCCCAATCGACATAACAGCATGCCGATCGCTCGATCGATCGATCTAGCCCCACTAGGTCTTCTTGCGATAGGACACTCATGGAGACAAGCTGAGTGCGACGTCGTGGGGAGGCTAAGGTTAACTAGGACGGGGTTGCATCTAAACCTGAGAATGGTTTCATACTTGAACCATACTTGAATCATACCCGTACATATATCTTTAAAAAACCATACTTGAACCATACCCATTTAATATCATTTTCAGCCTAACCAAAACTAAACCCACTATTTTTTCCATCCAAACCAATTTAAACCCAATACATAACGGTGGGTTTAAACCCAATACATAACTATGAGTTTGTTTCAATATAAATATGATTGCACAAATTGACAAGTTAAGAAGCAAATAAGATAGAAAAGGCATAAGTGCATCTATAACAGTTCGAGAACAAAGTTATCCACGAGATACAGTCGGCACACAGTAAGAGACAACAAAGACAATGCCCACGTCTGAAAAGCTCACTGGCAAGTGTATTAAAGCCAAATTGCTTAGCCAAATCACAAGCAGACACTTTCGATTTGCATGTGGTGTTTTCTCATAATACATAATTACATAGTGCATCACAACATTCACGCGGATCAAAGATACTTGTTGTCGGTCATCGTTAGTTATTGCACATAACCAATGTCCAAAAATCGGTTTGGACCCATAGTTTATAACCATTAATAACCAAACTGTTTAAACCCATAACCAACTATACCCAAACTGGTTTCTCCACATACTTAAACCAAAACCAAACTAAAAAATGTTCAGCCCAATAAAACCTGAACCAATCAAACCCGAAGTAAGAACCAAACCGTTTCACCCCGTTTTTTAATAACCATCTCAGGTTTAGTTGCATCATTTGATCCCTACATTTCTCGTCTAGAGACGCAGCACGCAGCTTTGCCCACATGGAAAATTGCTTACATGGAATTGTTGGCCGTTGGGGGCTTTGCAAGTCACAAATCATAATGCACAAGTAGAAGCAATGGGTGGCCAAGGTGATGGCATCACGGATTTGTCCACCTGGTTTGCTCAAACTAAATCCAGTTTAATTCAGACTATTTTGTTGTATTGACTAACTATAATAGTGAGTTTGTTGTGTGCATATGCATCAGTTTTTATCAATTGGATTGTTCACAAATGATATATATTGATAAGCTGTAACACACCAAGATTTCCAAGATAGTTGTTCGTACAAATATCATGTTTATTCTTTTTTTCTTGATGGGCCTATAATTTATGCAATTTTTGAATTCATTCATATTTGTTTTTATATGTACATATATAATTAATTTAGGGACTCATTTTGCATTTCACATCGGGGCCCCAAATTTCTGTAGACAACCCTCGGTACCCCATGCATACAAGGGTCCTAGATCCTGCGGGCATGGTGTGTGTAGAGAGCATGTGCATGTTTTCATTCTTTCGACACCTTCTTCAAAGCTTCCTTCTCACTCCTCTTCATGGACTCAACGTTCCTCGTCACTTTATCATGGTGATCGTCGTTGTACATAATCATACATAGGGTTCAATTTTAAGGTAGCTGCCAAGTATCATCCCAATCTACAGGGAGCTCAAATAGGAGATAATTCACCTCTGTTTTTATGACACGTGCACGAGCTCTTTTCAAGGGTCCTCTTGAATCTTGTGGGATTAATGTTGGATACTTGGTGATGTCCATGGGGTGCTCCACACCATCTATCCCCGCCTACCTCCACCCACCCGGGGAAGGCCTGTCGTTTGATCAACATCATTGTCATTAGGTCGGTGACGTTGTAGGTGTCTCTCACGGAGTATCTGTCCATCACGCTACAAAAAATGACACATCTGTGATGGTACTCGATTGTCACACTAGCTAGGTTCCATTTCTTATCAGCGATGTACATCTGTGATAGTATTATGACACACACGACATAATCATACTTGTGTTGTCGTAGATATGTTCCCTGACAATGGCCACTTTTACACAGTGGCGAATCTAGGATGAATTTGAAGGGCAAACCCAACTTAAGTAAAAGGCTGAAACTGGGCTAAGATGGGCTAATACTAAGTTGAGATGGGCTGAGATGGGCTGGGATAGGCTGGATTTTAATTCCAGTAGAATCGTCGTTGCTTTTACATCATGTAAGTGTGCACTTCCATGATAGAAAATGCAGTGTCATAGAAGTGTTTCGTCAAGGGTAACTGATACGTGGCGGCTAGCATATTGGATCTCCATCAAGCTATCAGTTGCGGGTTTTAGATCTGATACGCATTAACGAAGTGACCTCCTAGTTACCCGCCGTGTGTTGGCGTTCTATTGGTCGGATGGAGCCACACATCAGCATTCTATTGGTCGGGTGGAACCACACGTCAGGAACTAATTAAAACAAATGTCACATGTACAACATGCTACGTGAGCCTATAAAGTAATGACGCATGTCACATCCAAATAGAGGCACATTTAGACAAAAGGACAACCTAGTCAAAGGTATGTTTAAGGCTTAAGGTCCTTTGTCAAAACTTGGCAGATCTTGCACGTGGAATGCCCCCTTAACGACATGCTTGTAAACACCCATTTATAGCCCGGATGCGTACGACCCATTAGGATCTATGTGAATTTAGCCCATTACCAATATGTGAGTCATTCACCATGATTTCGATCCACTCGTACTTTTGCCATACGCCACATGTTGTCTTTTGGTCATATGTGGCCCATGGTGTATTTTGGCTCATTAAAAGCGAATGGTGTCTTTTGCTCGTTTCTGGCCCAAGATGAATTTCAACTCATTTTATGTCCCATAGTGTCTTTCAATCATTTTCAACTTACGGGGGCTTTTGGCCCATTTAAAGATTGTGATTCATTTGGGTCTATTACGGCCCATGATATCTTTCCGCACATTAGCAACCCATGGCGTCTTTCGACCCATCCACTACCCATAGTGATTTCGGCTCATTTGTAGTCTCTATTTCTTTCGACCTTTTTCTAGCCTCTGTAGCTCTTGGGTCATTTGTGGCCCATTATTATTTCGGACGTTTTTCGGCTCATGGTTATTTTGGCCCATTAACGACTAATAATATATTTGTCCCATTAGCGGACTGCTAGAATACAATAATTAAGAATATACATGCACTAAGGAATAGAAAATTACACGTATTGCATCCATTGTGTATACAAGTTCGCCACAATGCTAATAAGTAGAACAAACAAAATAAGTCTAGAGTTTGAGTCCATATGAATATAACTTAAGAAAGAATAAGCTTGCACCAAAGCTGATGCACGTGCAACTAAGCAATCTGACGAGACTGCATGTTTGACACTTACATCCTCCAACTCTAGCTGGTGAACAATTATGTGTGCGTTAAAAGTTCTCCGCAATTTTCCTTAGAGATTCAACTTCTATAGGGGCAGAGTTGTACCTTTTATTTCCTCTTAGAGTTGAGACTGAAAAAGTAAACCTACTTTAGGCGACGACTTTAGTGAGCTTGTTTCACTTCTATTGGTGACTATCTTGAACAGTACTTCTAGACATGACTTCGAGGTTGTCCCGCTATCTTCTAGTTGTTTTGCCTTGTTAGTTGTAGCTGTTGTAACAACGAGACACAATGGGTATGTTCCACTATCTTATCTTTAGGAGCCTTTCCCCACATATCACAGTTAGTATTATGAAAGGGAAATAAGCAAAGGATAACATGTTTTGCATTTATATAAACAACCATGGTTAGTGTACTATCGATTCCATCGCATGTCATATAGGCAAATCAAGAGACACTATTTAAAATAGGATTAGCATACTATGTCAGTGTTCATATCATTGACCAAATCAGGTAAGACAAGGCAGGAAATAACGCGGTGTATGTGTGGGCAACTTCACCGCACCACTGGAATAAGATGAAGAATAAAGACATAAAATGCAGACTAAAGAACGACACTAACTCTTTTTTTTATTAATGTGCATGGAATGAATCGGAAAGTGTTTGTACAACTAAACATTGAAAGTGACTTTTTCGAAAACATGCAATTTGATGTAAACGTCAAACTAAACAGTAGTTTAGACAGTGATGCCTATCAAAATATATACTACGACAAAGTTTTGAAGGCATGAGAAAGATGAACCTACATTAGTAGTTTTCACCTGCTCTGTAAAGCCCTTATCCATGTTTATGCTCATGGGGTGATAATTCAAAACGTTGACTACAAAAACTTCTTCATAAGCACTAACTTTATTCTGCATTTTGATAAGATCAAATATGATAATATGAACCGAGGATAAGGAAGGTAAGATGTAGAGTAATTCTACATAACAACTAGCTATATTAAAATTGAAAATACGTTCTTCACATGTTAAAAACTGACAATGCAGTGTGATAAAATTATTGGCACAACATTTAGAAAATGTTCATGATGCTTCAAAAGTGTTTATACAATTTTTAAAAAAATGTGTGTATAACTAAATAAATTATGCACAAAAAACAATGATGGGCATGCCTTTCAAGAAGTATTCATAACTGTTTAGAAAATGTTTATACGATGTAAACAAAATTTCATGTAATTAAAATGATGTTGATGGAATTAAAAAAATTGTGTGTGCGAATTTTTATAAATGTTCATGCGTTTTAAAAATATGATTGTGACATTTTAGAAAACAAAATTATACCATGTAAAAATATCTTTGTGTTGTTTAAAAAACATTGTTTGCTTCAATTAAAAAAATGTTCAACATGCCTTTAAAAATATTTAACATGTACTAAAAAGTTCAAAAACATGATTTTGAAAATATGTACATCATCTCTTTGAAAAATGCTCAAGGTGTATATGAAAAATGTACATTGTGTATTAAATAATGTAGATATGTGTTACAAATGAAAACAAAAGAAAAAAGAGGCACAGAAAATACCCCAAAAAATATAGAATCCACTCCCAGGACCCCCCCCCCCCTGCGCGCGCCTGTCAGGATCACTAAAAAACTAACCGTTGAAAGTTATGGTAAGGTCCCGACTAGATCATCGTTTTCGAGTAGAATATCCGCGTAACAAAAGGCATGGTAAAACAAAGTGAGTGGACAAGTGGACTTCAAACATGTGTTAGCCATTGTTTTAGGGCTACTACATGTTGGAAATATGCCCTAGAGGCAATAATAAATTAGTTATTATCATATTTCCTTGTTCATGATAATCGTTTATTATCCATGCTATAATTGTATTGATCGGAGACTTAGATGCATGTGTGGATACATAGACAAAATCATGTCCCTAGTATGCCTCTAATAGACTAGCTCGTTGATCAAAAGATGGTTAAGGTTTCCTAGCCATGGACATGAGATGTCATTTGATAACGGGGTTGCATCATTAGGAGAATGATGTGATGGACAAGACCCAAACTGCAAACGTAGCATATGATCGTGTCAGTTTATTGCTACTGTTTTCCGCATATCAAGTATGTGTTCCTATGACCATGAGATCATGCAACTCACAGATATCGGAGGAGTGCCTTGTGTGTATCAAACGTCGCAACGTAACTGGGTGACTATAAAGGTGCTCTACAGGTATCTCCGATGGTGTCTGTTGAGTTGGCATGGATCGAGACTGGGATTTGTTACTCCGTGTGACGGAGAGGTATCTCGGGGCCCACTCGGTAATGCAACATCACAATAAGCTTTGCAAGCAATGTGACTAATTGTTAGTTGCGGGATCTTGTATTATGGAACGAGTAAAGAGACTTGCCGGTAACGAGGTTGAACTAGGTATGGAGATACCGACGATTGAATCTCGAGCAAGTAACATACCGAAGAACAAAGGGAACGTTATACGGGATTAACTGAATCCTTGACATAGAGGTTCGACCGATAAAGATCTTCATAGAATATGTAGGAACCAATGTGGACGTCCAGGTCCCTCCATTGTTTATTGACCGTAGAGGTGTCTCGGTCATGTCTACATAGTTCTCGAACCCGCAGGGTCTCCATACTTAAGGTTCGGTGACGTTTCGGTAGTGTAGAGTTATGTATGGTGGTGACCGAAGTTTGTTCGGAGTCCCGGATGAGATCCTGAACGTCACGAGGAGCTCCGGAATGGTCCGGAGGTAAAGATTCATATATAGGAAGTCCCAATTTGGTTTCCGGAAAAGTTTCGGGCTCATCGGTAGTGTACCGGGAGTGCCGGTAGTGTACCGGGAGGCCTCCGGGAGGGGTATTTCGACCCCAAGAGGTCCATGGGCTGTGGGAGAATAATAACCAGCCCTTAGTGGGCTGGGAAAACAGCCACAAAGGCCCATGGCGCAGGAGAGAAAGTCCTAAAGCAAAAAGTGGAAAATCAGCCAATAGGAGGCAATCCTACTCCAACTAGGATTGAAGGTGAAGTAGGATTGCTTCCCACCTCCTATTTCGGCCGACCCAAAGGCCTTGGCTGCCTCTCCTCTCCTCTCCTCCTATATATACTAGTGGATTGGGTGGTTTTTGGACAGAATTTCCGGCCACGTGCTACCCGTTCCACCGGTGCATAGTTTCTCCTCTAGATCGGTTTTCTGCAGCGCTTAGGCGAAGCCCTGACGGAATTGCTCCAGCATCATCACCGGAGCGCCGTCATGCTACCGGTGAAATCTCTCTCCTCTCCACCTCCTCTCGCTGGATCGAGATGGTGGAGATCGTCATCAAGCTGCACGTGTGCTGAACGCGGAGGTGCCGTCCGTTCGGCGCTAGATCGGAAGGACCGTGATCGAGATCGCGAGATGGTTCGTGATGTGATCATGGAATGGATCGTGATGAGTTCGCGGGACAGATCGTGATCAAGATCGTGAGACGGATCGTGATGAGTTCGCGGGACGGATCATGATGTGTTCGCGGGACGGTTGGTGATTGGATCGCGGGACGCTCGGCGATTTGGATCGCGAAGAAGTTCGACTACACCAACCGCGTTTCTTAACGCTTCCCGCTTAGCGATCTACAAGGGTACGTAGATCCACTCTCCCTCTCGTAGATGCTCATCACCATGGATAGGTTTGCGTGTGCGTAGGAAAAATTTTGTTTCCCATGCGACGTTCCCCAACAGTGGTATCAAAGCTAGGTTGATGGTTCGATGAGATCTCGAGTAGAACACAAAAGCTTTGTGGGCGTTGATGCTTAGATTGCTTCCTCCCTTGGTCGGATTTTGGTTCAGCGGGATTGTGAGATGAAGCGGCCCGGACCAACATTACTCGTACGCTTACGAGAGACCGGTTCCCTCGACGCAACTTGTTGCTTAGATGGCTTGCGGGTGACAGTTTCTCTCACTTTAGTTGGATCGGATCCGACAAAGGCGGTCCTTGAGAAGGTTGAAAAGCAATCTATGTATCACCGTTGTGGTTTATGCGTAGGTGAGAATCGTTCTTGCTAGATACCCGTAGCAGCCACGTAAAACATGCAACAACAATTAGAGGACGTCTAACTTGTTTTTGCAGGGTATGTTGTGATGTGATATGGCCAATTACATGATGAGATATATGTGATGTATGAGATGATCATGTGATGTATAGAATTTCACGACTTGCATGTCATTGAGTACGGCAACCGGCAGGAGCCATAGGGTTGTCTTTAATTATTGTATGACCTGCGTGTCAATCATTAAGCGCTATGTAATGCTTTACTTTATCGCTAAGCGGTAGCAATAGAAGTAGAAGCAGGGCTGGCGCACAACCCCAATGGCAACACATTGATGGAGATCAAGATGATGGAGATCATGGTGTTGTGCCGGTGACGATGGAGATCATGCCGGTGTTTCGAAGATGGAGATCTTAAACACAAGTTCATGGCCATATCATGTCACTTATGAATTGCATGAGATGTTAATCCTTTTATGCACCTTGTTTTGCTTAGTACGGCAGTAGCATTATAAGGTGATCCCTCACTTGAATTTCAAGATGAATTGTGTTCTCCTCGAGTGTGCACCGTGCGAAAGTTCGTCGTGTTGAGACACCACGTGATGATCGGGTGTGATAGACTCTACGTTCACATACAACGGGTGCAAGCCAGATTTGCACGCGCAGAACACTCGGGTTAAACTTGACGAGCCTAGCATGTACAGACATGGCCTCGGCACACGAGAGACCGAAAGGTCGAACATGAGTCATATAGTAGATATGATCAACATAATGATGTTCACCATTGCAGCCACCTCAACTCACGTGATGATCGGACTTGAGTTGGTGAATTTGGATCATGTATCACTCGAATGATTGGAGGGATGTCAATTTTAGTGGGAGTTCTTAAGTAATATGATTAATTGAACTCATTATCATGAACATAGTCAAAGTGTCTTTGCAAATTATGTTGTAGATTACTAGCTCGCGCTGTAGCTCCCTTAAATTTTTATATGTTCCTAGAGAAATAGAGTTGAAAGATGTTGGTAGCAATATTGCGGACTGGGTCCGTGATCTGAGGATTGTCCTCATTGCTGCACAGAAGGCTTATGTCCTTAATGCACCGCTCGGTGCGCCACCCCCTCTAGCGTCGTCTATAGATGTTGTGAACATCTGACAGGCACGTTTCGATGACTGCTTGATAGTTTAGTGCGTCATGCATTACGGCTTAGAATTGAGGCTTCGAAACGTTTTGAACGTCACGGAACATATGAGATGTTCTAGGAGAAGAGATTGTGATCTCAGGCTCGTGCCTGCGTTGCGATATATGAGATCTCCAACAAGATTCTTTGCCTGTAAGATGAAGGAGAATAGCTCAATCGTTGAGCATGTACTCAGATTGTCTGGGTACTACAATCGCTTGAATCAAGTGGGAGTTGATCTTCCAGATAAGATAGTGATTGATATAGTTCTCCAAGTCACTGTCACTAAAGCTACTAGAACTTAGTGATGAACTATAATACACCAGGCATAGAAGTATTGATCCCTGAGCTGTTCGCGATGTTTGACACCGCGAAGGTAGAAATCAAGAAGGAGCGTCAAGTGTTGATGGTTAATCAAACCACTAGTTTCGAAAAGGGCAAGAGCAAGGAGGGAAACTTCATGGATAGCAAGTCAGTTGCTGCTCTAGTGAAGCAACCCAAAGTTGAACTCAAACCCGAGACTAAGTGCTTCTATTATGAGGTGAGAGGTCGCTGAAGCGGAACAACCCTAGATACTTGGTAGATAAGAAGGCTGGCAACATCGACAGAAGTATATTTGATATACGAGTTATTGATGTGTACCTTGCTAGTACTCCTAGTAGCACCTGGGTATTGGATACCGGTTCGGTTGCTAAATGTTAGTAACCCGAAATAAAAGCTACGGAATAAACGGAGAACTAGCTAAGGGTGAGGTGACGATGTGTGTTGGAAATGTTTCCAAGGTTGATGTGATCAACATCGCATGCTCCTCTACCTTCAGGATTAGTGACGAACCTAAATAAATGTTATTTGGTGTTTTGCGTTGAGCATGAACATTATTAGATCATGTTTGTTGCAATACGGTTATTCATTTAAGTCAGAGAATAATAGTTATTCTGTTTACATGAATAATACCTTCAATGGTCATGCACCCAGTGAGAATGGTTTGTTGAAATCTTGATTGTAGTAATACACATGTTCATAACATTGATGTCAAAAGATACAAAGTTAAATAATGATAGTACCACATACTTGTGGCACTGCCGCAAAATGTCATATTGGTATAAAGCGCATGAAGAAACTCCATGGTGATGGATATTTGGACTCATTCGATTTCGAATCGGTTGAGGCATGCGAACCATGCCTCTTGGGCAAGATGACTAAAGGACCCCGTTGGATGGAGCGGGCAAGTGATTCATTGGAAATGATACATGTTGATGTATGCAATCTAGTGAGTCTTGTAGCGTGCAGTGGATATCGTTATTTTCTTACCTTCACTGATGATTTGAGTAGATATAGTGTATATTTACTTAATGAAACACAAGTCTGAATCATTTGAAAGGTTCAAGCAAATTCAGAGTGAAGTTTAAAGATCATCGTGACAAGAAGATAAAAATGACTGCGATATGATCGTGGAGGTGAATATCTAAGTCACGAGTTTGGCATACAACTTAAGACAATGTGAAAGTTGTTTCACAACTAAACGCCACCTGGAACACCATAGTGTGATGGTGTGTCCGAACATCATAGTTATGCTCTATTGGACATGGTGCATGCTATGATGTCTCTTGTCGTTTTACTACTATAATTTTGGGGTTATGCATTAGAGACAACTACATTCACTTTAAAAATGGCACCATCTAAATCCGTTGAGATGACACCACGTGAATTATGGTTTGATAGAAACCTAAGCTGTCATTTCTTAATGTTTGGGGCTGCGACGCTTGTGTGGAAAATGTTTTCACCTAATGAGCTCGAACCCAAGGCGGACAAATGCATCTTCATAGAATACCCTAAGATCAGTTGGGTGAACCTTCTATCTCAGATCCAAGTGCAAAGTGTTTGTTGCTTAAACGGATCCTTTCTCGAGGAAATGTTTCTCTCGAAAGAATTGAGTGGGAGGAAGATAGAACTTGATGAGGTTGTTAAACCTTTGTTCAACCAGAGAGTAGCGCAACGCAGAAAGATGTTTCTGTGAAGCCTACGTTAGTTGAAGAGGAAGTTAATGATGATGATCATGAAGCTTCAGGATCAAGTTACTATCGAACTTCGTAGGTCGACAAGATGTGTACTGCTCCTGAGCGGTACGACAACCCTGTCTTGGAGGTCATGTTGTTGGACAACGATGAACCTACGAGCTATGGATAAGCGATGATGGGCCCGAATTCCGACAAATGGTTGGAGGCCATGAAATCCGAGATAGGATCCATGTATGAAAACCAAGTATAGACTTTGGTAGACTTGCTCGTTGGACAACAGGTCGTTGAGTACATATGGATCTTTAAAATGAAGACAGACACTGATGGTAAATGTCACCATTTGTAAAGCTCGACTTGTTGCAAAGATGTTTGTGACAAGTTCAAGGAGTTGACTGCGATGAGGCTTTCTCACTCGTAGTGATGCTAAAAGTCTGTTGGAATTATGTTAGCAGTTGCTGCATTTTCAATTATGAAATCTGGCAGATGGATGTCAAAACATCGTTTCCTTAACGGTTTACTTGAGGAAAGGTTGTATGTGATACAACCAGAAGGTTTTGTCAGTCCTAAGGATGCTAAAAGGTGAGCAAGCTTCAGTGATCCTTCTATGGACTGAAGCAAGCATCTCGGAGTTGGAATATACGCTTTGATGAGTTGATCAAAGTTTTTTGAGTGTATACAAAGTTTACGAGAAACTTGTATTTACAATAAAGTGAGTGCGAGCACTATAGAATTTCTGATAAGTATATGTGGATGACATATTGTTGATCGGAAATAATGTAGAATTTCTGGAAAGCATAAACAGTTGTTTGGAAAGTGATTTTCAACGTAAAATCTGGATAAAACTACCTAATTGTTGAGCATCAAGATCTCTAGAGATAGATCAAGGATGACTTGATGAGACTTTCAATGAGTGCATACCTTGACAAGATTTTGAAAGAGTTCAAAATGGATCAGTCAGAGAAAGAGTTCTCGCCTGATTTGTAAGGTGCGAAAGTTGAGTGAGACTCAAAGCTCGACAACGGCAGAAGAAAGAGAAAGGACGAACGTCGTCCCCTATGCCTTAGCCATAGGCTCTATATTATGCCATGCTGTGTACCGCACCTGTGTGTTCCTTGCCATGAGTCCGTCAGGGGGTACAAGAGTGAACCAGGAGCGGATCACTGGACAACGGTCAAGATTATCCTCAGTAACTAAGAGACTGAGGAGATGTTTCTCGATTATGGAGGTGATAAAGAGTTCGTCGTAAGGAGTTACGTCGATACAAGCTTTAACACTAATCCAGATGACTCGTAGTAGCAATCTGGATACGTATAGTGGAGCAGCCATTTGGAATAGTACCGAGCGGAGTGTGGTAGCAGTGTTTACAGTTTGACATAGGTATTTGCAAAGTGCACACGGATCTGAATGTTACAGACCCGTTGACTATAAGACCTCTGTCACATGCAAAGCATGATCGAGCCCCAGAACTCGTTGGGTGTTAGATTCATAACAATGCGAATCACATGGTGATGTGAACTAGATTATTGACTCTAGTGCAAGTGGGAGACTGTTGGAAATATTCCCTAGAGGCAATAATAAATTAGTTATTATCATATTTCCTTGTTCATGATAATTGTTTATTATCCATGCTATAATTGTATTGATCGGAGACTTAGATGCATGTGTGGATACATAGACAAAACCATGTCCCTAGTATGCCTCTGTTGATCAAAAGATGGTTAAGGTTTCCTAGCCATGGACATGAGATGTCATTTGATAACGGGGTCGCATCATTAGGAGAATGATGTGATGGACAAGACCCAAACTGCAAACGTAGCATATGATCGTGTCAGTTTATTGCTACTGTTTTCCGCATGTCAAGTATGTGTTCCTATGACCATGAGATCATGCAACTCACAGATATCGAAGGAGTGCCTTGTGTGTATCAAACGTCGCAACGTAACTGGGTGACTATAAAGGTGCTCTACAGGTATCTCCGATGGTGTCTGTTGAGTTGGCATGGATCGAGACTGGGATTTGTTACTCCGTGTGACGGAGAGGTATCTCGGGGCCCACTCGGTAATGCAACATCACAATAAGCCTTGCAAGCAATGTGACTAATTGTTGGTTGCGGGATCTTGTATTACGGAACTAGTAAAGAGACTTGCCGGTAACGAGGTTGAACTAGGTATGGAGATACCGACGATCGAATCTCGGGCAAGTAACATACCGAAGAACAAAGGGAACGTTATACGGGATTAACTGAATCCTTGACATAGAGGTTCGACCGATAAAGATCTTCGTAGAATATGTAGGAACCAATGTGGACGTCCAGGTCCCGCCATTGGTTATTGACCGTAGAGGTGTCTCGGTCATGTCTACATAGTTCTCGAACCCGCAGGGTCTGCACACTTAAGGTTCGGTGACGTTTCGGTAGTGTAGAGTTATGTATGGTGGTGACCGAAGTTTGTTCGGAGTCCCGGATGAGATCCCGAACGTCACGAGGAGCTCTGGAATGGTCCGGAGGTAAAGGTTCATATATAGGAAGTCCCAGTTTGGTTTCCGGAAAAGTTTCGGGCTCATCGGTAGTGTACCGGGAGTGCCGGTAGTGTACCGGGAGGCCTCCGGGGGGTATTTCGACCCCAAGAGGTCCATGTGCTGTGGGAGAATAATAACCAGCCCTTAGTGGGCTGGGAAAACAGCCACAAAGGCCCATGGCGCAGGAGAGAAAGTCCTAAAGCAAAAAGTGGAAAATCAGCCAATAGGAGGCAATCCTACTCCAACTAGGATTGGAGGTGAAGTAGGATTGCTTCCCACCTCCTATTTCGGCCGACCCAAAGGCCTTGGATGCCTCTCGTCTCCTCTCCTCCTATATATACTAGTGGATTGGGTGTTGTTTGGACAGAATTTCCGGCCACGTGCTACCCGTTCCACCGGTGCATAGTTTCTCCTCTAGATCGGTTTTCTGCAGCGCTTAGGCGAAGCCCTGCCGGAATTGTTCCACCACCATCACCGGAGCACTGTCACGCTGCCGGTGAACTATCTCTCCTATCCACCTCCTCTCGCTGGATCGAGACGGTGGAGATCGTCATCAAGTTGCACGTGTGCTGAACGCGGAGGTGCCGTCCGTTCGGCGCTAGATCGGAAGGACCGTGATCAAGATCGCGAGATGGTTCATGATGTGGTCACGGAATGGATCATGATGAGTTCGCGGGACAGATCGTGATCAAGATCGTGAGACAGATCGTGATGAGTTCGCGGGACGGATCATGATGTGTTCGCGGGACGGTTCGTGATTGGATCGCGGGACGCTCGGCGATTTGGATCGCGAAGAAGTTTGACTACACCAACCGCGTTTCTTAACGCTTCCCGCTTAGCGATCTACAAGGGTACATAGATCCACTCTCCCTCTCGTAGATTCTCATCACCATGGATAGGTTTGCGTGTGCGTAGGAAATTTTTTGTTTCCCATGCGACGTTCCCCAACACTACATTTACCATTGGTTTCCCAAAATACATCGGTATTAAGGCAGTATTAGCCGCCTTGCTTCTGGGTGGGAACCGGCTCCATAGCTACGCTCAAAGACCGACCATTGGTACCCGAGGGGGAATCATCATGTTGTGGGACGACCAGATGGTAGACATTACCTCCATTCAAGCGTCAACTTTTTGTCTCTCGGCCATGGTCCGCATCATCGGCTAGGACACAAGCTACAAGATCAGTACAGTATACGGTCCCACTGCTTCGTCTTTGAAGGACGCTTTTTTCATCGAGCTGGTCACCCAAAAGCCACTGGTTGGGGTCCGTTGGCTGACACTTGGAGATTTCAACCAAATTTACAAGGCGCGGGACAAAAATAAGAGAAATGTTAGTACCATTCGCATCAACCAGTTTCGGGCCGCTCTTCTCTCTTATGAACAAAAGGAGATCCACCTTCAGAACCGTCGTTTCACTTGGAGCAACGAACTTTCACTTGGAGCAATGAACGACAAAACCCCACTTTGTGCAAGTTGGACTCCTTCTACAACGACGACTGGGACATCCATTTTGACACTCACATCCTTTAGGTGCTCTCCTCTTTGCTCTCAGACCATTGCCCCTTGCTACTTAAGGACGCGGTCGGGCCGCGCAGGCCGAAGACCTTCAAATTAAAAAACTTTTGGACCTCTCTTCCGGTTTTGACGTCGTGGTCTCCAATGCCTGGAGCGAACCCTCGAGCCACACTGAGCCATGTCAAGTTCTTCATCATAAGCTCAAAACCACTAGCAATCGCCTTGCCGCATGGAGCCAAAAGCTCTTCTCCAATGCGAAGGTCCAGCACCATGCGGCTCTGTGGGTCATCTGGCACCTTGACATCGCTCAGGAGCAACGTCGACTCTTAGTTGGTGAGAGTGATCTGAGGACTAGGCTCAAAAGAAGGGTCATTAGCTGGCCGTTCTCGAGCGTGCACGTAAGAAACAAAGTGCACGAATCTCCAACCTGAAAGAGGGTGATGCAAATACCAAATTCTTTCACCGATGAGTTAACGCTAGGCGCAGAAAAAACCACATTCACCGAATCAAGAACAATCAAGGTTGGGTGACCGACCATATGCAGAAGGAGGAAATCAATCATGCGCACTTCTCTGAAGTGATGGGAAAAGGAAGCCCTAGGTAAAGCGACTTTAACTGGGAGGAGCTAGGCCTGGAATCTCATGACCTGGCCTCCCTTGGGGAGCCCATGTCTGCTGATGAGGTTCGGGACACAATTCATCAAATGCCATGCGATAAGGCACCTGGCCCGGACGGGTTCACGGGACTATTTTTCCGTGAATGCTAGAACATTATTAAAGATGATATCATGAGGGTGGTTGAACTTTTTGGCAGTCTGCACACAACCAATTTTCACTAGCTAAACTATGCCAACATCGCTCTGCTGCCAAAGAAAGATGGCGCCGAAGAGATTTCGGACCACCACCCCATTAGCCTCATCCATTCAATGGCAAAAATCATCGCTAAAGTCATGGCCATCAGATTGGCCACGCACATGCACTCTCTCGTCTCGCACGCCCAGAGCGCCTTTATCAAAATGAGAAGCATCCACGACAGTTTTATGTATATGTGAAACTTGGCGTGTCGTCTCCACAAGTGCAAGACGCCTGCACTACTCTTCAAGATCGACATTCGCAAGGCCTTTGACTCGGTCAGATGGGAATACCTGGTAGACCTGCTCCAACGCATGGGGTTCGCTGCCACCTTCCGTGAATGGGTCGCCGCCCTTTTGTGCACTTCATCTTCACACGTATTACTCAACGGGGTTGCCGGCAGGCCGATCATCCACGGTCAGGGTCTTTGGCAGGGTGATCCTCTGTCTCCCCTACTATTCGTCCTCGCTATGGACCCGCTCCACCGTATCCTGGAGGCCGCAACGAGGCAGAGATTGTTGCACAAGATCCGCGGCCGTGGAATGGTAGTTCAAACCTTTCTATACGTGCATGAGGCTGCGGTGTTTATGGCGCCTATCAAGAGTGATATTGGTAACCTCTTCAACATTCTGCGAGTTTTTGGGAGCGTCACGGGATTGTGCACCAACTTTCAAAAATGCTCTTTCTTCTCGATCCGGTGTGGGGGCACCAACCTGACAAACATCACTCAGAGCTTGCCTGCGACTCGGACCGCGTTCCCTATCAAGTACTTGGGCCTCCCGCTTTCGGTTTGGCAACTTCGGAAAGAGGCTTTTCAGTTTCTTGAGGACAAGACAGCGGCCAAGCTGCTCACCTGGGATGGGAAGAATATCACCACGATTGGGCGCACAATGCTTGTCAGATCTGTCTTGACCTCTCTGGCGGTGTACTTCATCACTTCACTTATTATCCAGTAGAGCACTCCCAACAACCTTAATAAACTTGAACGAGCGTTCTTGTGGGCGGGAACGGAGACTGTTTCGGGTGCCAAGTGCAAGGTCAATTGGGACTCCGTTTGTCGTCCTCTGGCGTATGGGGGTCTCGGCATCCTAAACACTGACAAATTCTCTAGGGCCCTTCGACTGCGCTGGCTATGGTTCGAGTGGAAGGAACAACCAAGTTATGGGTGGGGATGGGAAACTTGTGTGATGACAAGGATTATGACCTATTCTACTATTTCACCACCATCACCGTCGGCAACGGCGCTCGCACCTCATTATGGGATGCGCCATGGGTGCAAAACCGGAAGCCCAAGGACATTGCTCTGCGAATTTACAAGGCCTCAATGAAGAAGAAATGCAAAATCAGGGATGCACTGGATGGTGATGCATGGATTTCCAAGATCAAGATGACTGCATACTTCTCCATTGCGCACTTCCGAGAATTTTTGCAACTCTGGTCCTATCTTCGTGGCTTCCATCTTCAGCATGATATGGAGAACGAGATCATGTGGAAGCTCACTGCAAGCGGACTCTACTCTGCGGAGTCTGTGTACAACGCCCAGTTTAACGACATGATTCGTACCTCTGCGGAGCACTCGATATGGAAGGTTTGGGCTCCGCCAAAGGTCAAGTTTTTTGCATGGCTTGCCTCTCAAAACAGAGTCTAGACAGCTGACAGGCTTGCTAAGCGTGGTTGGCCCAATTGTGGTCTATGTCATTTATGCAAGCAGGCCCAGGAGACGATTGACCACCTACTTTTCCAGTGTTGGTACACGACCAGGACGTGGGGCATGATCAAGTCATGGCTTTAGCTAGACTACATCCACCCAGGCGAGTGGCAAACCCTTCCCTCGCCCAGGTAGTGGTGGATGCACCTATCCGATCAATCCATGCCAAACAGGAAGGTGGTGGCCTCTCTTGCCATGTTAACTTCGTGGACCATCTGGAATGAACGCAATGCACGGGTCTTCCGTCACAAGTCGGCTCCGCCTTCGGTCATCTTCGGTATCATCAAATGTGACGCGAGCCTTTGGGGTTCGGCGGGAGCAAAAATGTTGAGTTCAATTATGCCGGGAGAGTAATTCTTTTTATTTTTGAAGGCAAGCATGTAACACCTTAAAACTGTACTTCGGATTTGGCCTCTTGTTCTTAATTAATATACGAGGCAAATCTTTTGTCCGGTTTAAAAAAAAAGGCAGTACGATAAAACACTACTCAGCCCCACGTGAAGGACGCCGCCAATTGCCGAAACGGAATCAACCATTTATGGAGAACCCTGTTGGTATATAGACTGTATTAAAGCACAAGTCGAAGCAGGCAAAGCCTCCCCTTCCCTTGTGAGGTCATTTCCAAATGGAGGAAACCGGAGAATATGTCACATTTTAGTTTTTTGTTCTTGGTCAATTTCAATTTCAGTTATGTTATCATAAAACTGTAAAAGCAAGTTCCAGATATGAAAAGTGCAATGTATATGTGAGTAGAACGAAATGCGAATAAAATTGCAATATCTATGCGACTGAATGAATTGCAATGTCTATGTGACTGAATGAAAATTCAATGTCTTTCCGTGAAGAACGGACATAGACGCTGACCGATGGGTCCGCAAAATATAGAGCTTGGTCTATGCTGAATCTGAGCTTGCGTACAACCCCCTTTGTCATCAAAGTTAAAAAATTATGAAGCACGGTCCAAATGATTTTAGGCTGCGAATATAAGGCATCAGATTTGCTCCAACCCAATGCTAATCTATACCGGCAGTAGCACCAGCGTAGCGAGAGTGGGAGATAGTACGGAGCCTCACTCCGAGAAGCCCTATAAAAAGCAGGGCCTGTACGTACGTTTATGTGGCCCTGGTATATGCAGCTACCGATGATTGACCGTTGGGGCACCGAGCCAGCAAAAGGTGCAAATCTATCTAGCTGTGCACGGGGTCTCCAATGAACACAGTGATGATTAGCAAAGCAGGACATGTACCATTCGCCGTAATCATCATGTGACATGCATCCACCCATCATGGAAAGATGGTCTAGCTATCATGGAGGAGTATATCCAAACGTCGGCTCAAAAAAGAAAAGAAAGAATCATCTCGCAACGAGAGGAAACAAGACGGGAGGAAAGAAACTGGGGAGTGATATATTTCATTTCAGCTTCAACTTTCATGCAGCCGCAGCCGCAGCCGCAGCCGGGTCGTTGGTCAAGCACAGCATCTTGCGTGCCCTCAAAAAGAAGTACCACAGCGTCTTCTTTGTTACTTAAAAGGGGAGAAGGAAAGAAAGTCCCTAGAGAGCGAGCGAGCGAGCTATGGCTAGTAGTACTGGAACAGGCTTGTCATCTCCCGGACGGACCCGAACGCCGGCGACGAGGGCATGACGCCGAGCCCCCATGGCAGGCACGGCCCGTCCTCCGCCGCCGCGTCGCCGAACATCCCGTAGGACGCAACCTTCGCCACGGCCGGGCCGTAGCACCCCCATTGCTGCTGTTGCTGCTGCCGCGCGTACCCGTACGCGTACTCGATCCCGCTGTCGGAGGCCAGCGCCGTGGGCGCCACCGCGGCGGCCGCCGCGCGCCTCTCCTCCTTCTTGTACCGGATTCCACACGCATTGCACAATGACTGCACAGATGCACCAATGGTTAGGCAGTGCGGATATGCATATCTGTTCGTAAGTCAGCGTATGCATGTATATGTATGGCATCGCTGGGTACGTAGCCATGTACGTATATGATCATCAGTTTACGCACGCACCTTTGGTCCGCGAGGCCCATTCCTCCAGAGCGGGGTGGAGGTCGTGTCGCAGTTGGCGCACCGGCGAGCTGACACGGCGCCGGCATTGCTTTGATCTGCGCGAGCCGGGCCGATGTCCTGCCTGCCGTTGCAGCTGGGCACTGCGTCCCACGGCAGCCCGGCCGCCGGCGCAAGGACCCCGGCCTCGGCGCGCCTGGTGGACGGCGTGCCGAGCGAGAGCGTGCAGTCGACGGAGCCGCCGTAGGAGGCGTAGGAGCCGTCGTCGCCGCACTGCTTGCTGTAGTAGTGGTGGTCCCCCGGCGCCGCGGCGAACAGCATGGAGCAGCCGCCGCCGCAGCTGCCGTAGAGCAGCCCACACGTGCATGGCGCCGCCTCGTGCAGCATCTTGACTAGTAGTAGGAGCTAGCTAGTTGCAGGAATAGATCGAACAGAGAAGGCAATAGTATCTACTCTAGTGCTACTAGACTAGCCGCTGGTATCGGGGAGAGATTAATATGAAGAGGGAGAGCTTCGAGACCAAAGATCCAACAAACAGGACGTAGGGGGTGTCTGTCTGTTGTTGGAACGTGGAGACGGCCGGCCACTAACAGAAACACACACTAGGGCTGGATCGTTAAGGTGTTTGGCGCATGTGGATGGATGTGGGAGGTAGGGTACGGGATCCTGGGGTTCTTATAGCGACGACGTGGGAGTACGGTGGTGGTGGCCGGCTGGCTCGGCTCGCTTTTTACGTGGTAACCTGGGCCGACCCGATTTTGGATTCCGGCCGGGGGCGCGAGACGCGATGCCATTGCCATGCCGCAGCGAGGGAGAGGATGTCCGTCCGGATGTCTCTCTCATCTCATGCCATGCGATGGGCCTGTGGTGTGGGGCCGGGGAGTGGTCAAAGAAGGATGTGGCGCTCGGTCAAAAGGAAGGCCACGTGAAACCGGGAACAGTCCCCCATACACACACACATATGGGGACGTGGAGGCTCTCGAGGAGGGATGTTTGTGGTGGTGGTACTACTCTACTCTACTACTGACATGCGCTCGTACAACTACGACGAGTCCATTGGAGTTTGCCGATCACGAGGGGCACAGTTCGATCTGTCCCTCCCCTCCGTCCTCCTCTGAGCCCGTTGTGGGATCCCAGGCCAGGCTATGCACCAGCAAGCACCACAGAGTAAGTGAGCGAGCAACAAGGAGACGATGCATGGCATGGCATGCATGCATGCGTCCGTTAGGCGGGCAGCAGCGTCGCAGCGATGCCTGAAAGCCTGCGGTGCGCTGCATCAGGCCGGCCGGTCGGGTCGGGTCGGGCCAGTCTTTAATTTCTATCCATGGGGCTGGGGGTGTCATTTTGCAATGACACGACGGATCGAAATCTCTGGCCCTGCATCTGCATGCAGCACACCATGTACGCCACCACCTTTGACTGTGCGCAGTGTGTCTGGACCGACCGATGCATGCATCGATCATGTTACGTATACGATATACCATCCGCGCGTACAGCTAGACAAAACTGAAGATGAACTTGGTGGTGGAGCTAGTAATAAAGTGGTAGTGGGGTTTGTACATGAAGATCACGTTTGGCCACATGATTAGGTCAAGAAGGAAGCGCTAGGGGCTTCCAAACCCAGAGAAAGAAGGAAACTAAAGAGCAAAGGAGGCGTAGCGAAAGAAGGGCGGATAGGAATGGGAAAATAAAAGAGCAGCGAAATCAATCAAAAGAAGCAAAAGAGCAAAAGAGGAGCGAGGCGAGGAGGAGGAGGGAACACAGGAAAAGACGGGCGGGCGCGGGCCGAGTAGTAGAGTAGATTGAGAGGCGAGAGATAATTGGCCGCCCGCTCCAAACAATCCATCATGGCTCCCCCAAGTTCCATAAAGTCCCCCGTCGAATCGAATCCGATCATCGGTCCAAGGAACAGTCGCGGTCAGGCATAGAAGATCCCGCCTTTTGGCACCAACCTCCACGCACGCAAACCCAGGTTACATCACTCGCCACTCGCTTCCTGCCCCTGCCCTGCCTGCTGCCTCTCTGGTCTCTACGCTCCACGCTACGGGGATCCGATACGCCTCTAGCCTGATCATTCCCTCTTCGATCTCTTCCTAGCTAGAGCTAGTACTCCTACTCCTACAGAAAGAGTAGGGCAAAACTACTTAACCAGTGGCAGTGAGGCTTTTCTTTTGCTGTGGTTTGTTTTTCTTTTCCTTTATCGGTGTTGCAAGCAGGCTGCCTAATTCCCCTGCCAAGTCAAAAGGAAGCAGGCAGGCAGCGATGCCACAGAAAGAGAAAGCCCGTGGAGCCCATCATCCCAACGGCCGAAGTGCGAGCCGACACGACCATACCCAAAGCATATACCTGGGGCCTAAACCACGTTTGGTCTTGCTTGTGTGTGTGAGTATTTTCATCACCTTCTAAACAAGCCGGGCCGGTCGGTCTTGGAAACCGGAACCAGGGTGATCCCGTTCATAACACCAGGAACGCAAGCACAATGTATACAGGAGCGAGCTCCGTGAGCTCTTGTTTAGCAGCCTAATGCCCAGTTTTTGGCAGGGATTGTACGCCTTGTGCTTCGTGTGGCGATCTGTTTGCTGCATATGTGGACTGTCGAGGTCTCGAGGAGGACCTAAAATAAGACGGCAGAACAAACAAGAGGAGGAGCACGAGCGCAAAGCAGGATATGCGAGTATTGTACTATTGGTCTGGTGCTACTGCTGCGGTGTTGCAAGCAAACAGCTCTTCTGTGTGTGTGTGTGTGTTTGGTGCTACGTCTTGTGTAGGCAATCCGCCCGAGGAGATCGTCGTTCAAAAAGTTGTCCCGACACTGCCAGAGTTAAGCCTAGAGATTGGTGTCCTTTGGTTGGGATATCTGAATCCCTCGTCCCCTTCTCTTTGCGCTTTGATTGCAGGGGATGGGGACGGCATCTCTTGGAAAGCGATGGTGCCCCCAGTTGTTCTCGTCTCTCGAGGTTTGAACCATTTTACTTCTTCTGCTAAATAACCATAATAATATGCTCGACCACGTAGTCATCAGATAGCTTTAGGGGAGGCTGTTTTAATTCAAACACTACCATGTTTTCTCAAGTAAAACTTTTGTGTCACGGCGCACGAAAAACCATCACTTTACATTGAATTGAAAATTTGACAGTGTTAAAAAACACTAAGCAAATGATCTGGTTTTGACGTGACAGATCGCAACAGGTGACGGCGTGAAGAAAACAGCCGTTAACAGCACAACAGGAGGCACACCCTCTCTCACTTGCGTGTGGTCCCTGCGGCAAAAACATGACCATCTTTCTCTCACTTACGCATGGGTCCTAGCAAAAGAAAAAAATAGTAACAAAATATCTCTCTCCTCTCTTCATTTCCTACCTCCCGAAGGTGAGACGTGGAAGATGCCACAGCCCGTTGGTGAAAACACATATGCTATCTTGGTGGTTTTGGTAATTCATGACAAGATACCTTGTCTAGATTATTTTAGATAAAGTTTACACAGAGGATTGGCTAAGGATTGTGAGGAGAATCCCCAAGGAAAGAAGAAGCAGGAGAGGAATAGGATTGACCAAGCTTCAAGTTTCGAGACTCTACATTTTGCTTTTGTGATAAATCACACTTCGGTCCATAGAAAAACCAGTGCTATTAAAAGGAAATGAGGTATCCATGATGATCTGGTTGCTCAAGTGCTTAGAGATTAGTCATAAAAAACACTCAAGAAATTATCTCACAAATATTCTGTCAAAACCCTAATACTCTAATTCGGTGCCACCAAGTTTTCCAAATCAGCCCTACCGAGTTACAACCTAGACAGATCCTATGCCAAACCCTAAGGTCTCGATGACACCAAGTTTGATTTCGGTGAAACCGAAATCAGTGACCAACTTTATGTTGTCCCATTTCTAAAAATCGGAATTTCCAAGTTTTAGAAATCGATGACACCAAAACTAGTAACTACCTAGGAAACCAAAATCGGACCCAGCGAGATTTATATATTGGTCTCACCGAAACACCAAAAGTTGCCAGATTTTGCACTAGTCGGTGCAACCGAGTTTTTGCTTCGGTTTCACTGAGTTGGGCAACAATGTTGTAACAGTTGGATTTTTGGAGATGCCTATATATACCCCTCCACCTGCCTCTCACTTATAGAGGAAGCACTCAGAGCGAACCAACACTTGCCCCATCCATTTTCTGAGAGAGAACCACCTACTCATGTGTTGAGATCAAGATCTTCCACTCCAACATATGAATCTTGATTTCTAGCCTCCTCAAGTTGTTTTCCACCCAATCAACCTCTTCTACCAAGACAAATCTGTGAGAGAGTGATTGAATGTTGAGGAGACTATCATTTGAAGCACAAGAGCAAGGAGTTCATCATTGTTACCACATCTATTACCTTTTGTAGAGTGGTGTCTCCTAGATTGGTTAAGTGTCGTCTGGGAGCCTTTGTCTTCATGTGGAGTTGAACCAAGAAGTTTGTACGGGCAAGGAGATCGCCTACTTCATAAAGATCTACCCTGAGTGAGGCTAGTACTTCGTGGACGTAAGCCGTGATGGAATAGAGGAGGTTGTTACTTTGTGGACCCTTATGGGTGGATCCCTCTGTGGGCTCTCGTGACTACTACCCTCCGCGGGTTGAAGTCTCCATCAACATGGATGTACGATAGCGCCACCTATCGAAACCACGAGAAAATTATTCGTGTCTTCAACTCTGTTTGATCTTCCTATCTCTACTCCTTACTTACATGTGCTTGTCTTTCCTTCCTGCTTCCATACTCGTTGACTTGCATGTGTAGGGTGTACTAGACTTGCTAGAATTGCTAAAACTTGCCAACCATTAAAATTAGGAAAAAAGTTAGGTTTTTATTTTTCCAAGTAGTCTATTCACCCCCTCTAGACGTTTCTTCTCGATCCCACAATTGGTATCAGAGCTTTGGTCTTCATAGCTTTGGTTTTATCACCATTGGAGGAAGATGGATGTGTCTAGCTTGGGGATTCTTAGTTGTAGAGTGCATATTCTCAATGGGGAGTAACATAGTCAATGGAAAGATAAAATGCTTGATCTATTCAATGAATTCCATTTGAGCAAGCATGTTAAGAATCCCTATGTGCCTCCCATTGATACCTTACATCCTTCACACGAGGAAGAAATTCATATGCTTCGTAATCTTAGAACTATTAATCTTATCATTAGACGATTGCCAAGAATAGTGTTTGATCAAATGAAAAACTTTGAGTGCGCTTATACTTTATGGAATGACTTAGATAAAATATATCCAAACTACTCTTTAAAAAAATCTTTATGTCATTCTCCATAAAACTATTGCCTTTCACAAAATAAAGCCTAGTGATCCAAACTTTGATAAATGCTTGTTTGAGCTTCATGACCTCATGCGTGCTAAAGGAGATGTCATTACCATCAATAACATCATTGTTGAAGCCATTCACATTCATAAACTTGAACATTGTCATGGTCACAACTCTAACGAATCTCTTGATTTTTGTGACGAGGATATTCCCCTTGATGATGACAATGTGGAACATGGCTACTATGATCAAGATCAGAAGTTTGACATTGAATGTGAGAAGACATTGAAGAGTCTAAGTCTCGTGGCAAACTTCAAAGACTACATGTCCGGGGGAAAAGAGTGGATTCTCGATAGTGGATGCACCAATCACATGACGAGAGATAGAGACATGTTTCAAGAGATCGCACCAAACCATGGACCGCCGAAGTATGTGACTTTTGGAGACAAATCCAAGGGTAAGGTACTCGGTCTTGCTAAGGTGGCCATATCTCATGATAGTTATATTCTAAATGTCATGCTTGTTGAACACCTTGGTTATAATCTTCTTTCCGTATCTAGACTAGCCGATTTCGGTTTCAATGTGCTATTTACTAAAGTTGATTGCCAAGTGTTTCATTAATACAACCTTATCATAGTATTTACCGTTTTTCATAGAGGTGATCTATACATTGTTGATTTCACCAAGAAATCCAAACCCCGTACTTGTCTCATTGCAAAATCTTCTAAAGGTTGGCTTTTGCATAGAAGGCCAGGACATATTGGTATGCGTAATCTAGACAAGCTCATCAAAGGTCATCACATACTTGGTGTTAAAGATGTCATCTTTGATAAATATAGACTTTGTAGCGCATGTCAGGCAGGAAAACAAGTGGGTGGAAGTCATCCTATAAAGAATATCATGACTACTAGGAGACCACTCGAGTTGCTTCACATGGACCTCTTTGGTCCCAATGCTTACAAGAGCCTCGGTGGAAATTCCTTTGGTATAGTTCTAGTTGATGATTTTTCCAGATCTACATGGGTATTCTTTCTTGATGACAAGTTGAAGGTGCAAAAGATATTCAAGAACTTCGCTTGCAAAGTGCAAAATCAATTTGAAGTGAAGATCAAGAAAGTTCGGAGCGATAACGGATCGGAGTTCAATAACACTAATGTGGATACTTTTATTGATGAAGAACGTATCTCACATGAGGTATTTGCTATGTACACACCTCAACAAAATGGACTTGTTGAGAGGAAGAACCGAACTCTATAGAGAAGGATAGAACGATGCTCGACGAATACAAGATGTCAAGACACTTTTGGCGGAAGCCGTGGAAAGAACTTGTCATGCTATGAACCGACTCTACATGCACAAGCTTCTCGGTAAAACGGAAGACGGGATACTCACAGGTAACAAACCCCAAGTTGGATATCTTCGGGTATTTGTCTCAAAGTGCTACATTCTTGATAAGCATCTTCGTTCTAAATTTTCTCCTAAATGTCATGAAGCTTTCCTACTCGGTTATGGATCAAACTCTCATACTTACCGTGTCTACAACAACTTCACTCGAAAAGTTGAAGAGATAGCAGATGTGAAGTTTGATGAGTCTAATGGTTCGCTAATCGAAGAAATGCTAAATGATGTACAAGATAAGGTGAGGGATCACTAGAAGAGTATGTCTAGAGGGGGGGTGAATAGATTAATAGCAGGAATTTAAAATCTACACAAGGTGCAAAGTTAAATGTTGGCATATTTTAGCATATATAGCAAGTTTAGCACACCGTACACATGCAAGTCATCAAGTATAGCAGCGGAAAGTAAAGACATTGCATATGTAATAAATGAGTAGAGATAGGGAGATCAAACGCATGAAGGACACGAAGTTTTTTCCCGTGGTTCCGATAGGTGGTGCTATCGTACGTCCATGTTTATGGAGTCTTCAACCCATGGATGGTAACGGTCGCGAGAGTCCACGGAGGGCTCCACCCATAAGGGTCCACGAAGTAACAAGCTTGACTATTCCATAATGACTTCCGTCCACGATGGACTAGCCTCACTATGGGTAGATCTTCTCGAAGTAGATGAACTCCTTGTTGGGGAACGTAGTAGTAAATCAAAAAAAATCCTACGTATCACCAAGATCAATCTATGGAGAAACCAGCAACGAGCAAAGGGGGAGTGCATCTTCATACCTTTTAAGATTGTCAAAGCGGAAGCGTTACAAGAACGAGGTTGGTGGAGTCGTACTCGCAGCGATTCAGATCGTGGTGGATTCCGATCTAAGCGCCAAACAACGACGCCTCCGCGTTCAACACACGTGCAGCCCGGTGACATCTCCTACGCCTTGATACAACAAGGAGGAAGGAGAGGTTGAGGGAGAGCTCCGGCAGCATGATGGCGTGGGGACGGTGGAGCTGCGTGGTACTCCGACAGGGCTTCGCCAAGCGCTACGGAGGACGACGAGGAGGAGGGGTAGGGCTGGACCGAGAGAGAGAGAGAGAGAGATCTGTTGTGTGCAGCCCCAAAAACCCCACATATATATAGGGGGAAGGAGGAGGAGGTCCGACCACCCCTAGGGAAACCTTAGGAGGTGCGGCGGCCTAGATGGGGAGGAGGGGCGGCGCCCTAGGGTGGCCTTGGCGCACAAGGCAGCCCTCACGCCTAGGGTTTGGTCCCCCTCCACCCTTGCTGTGCCTTAGGCCTTGGTGGGAGGCGCACCAGCCCACTCAGGGGCTGGTCCCTTCCCACTCTCGGCCCATGCAGGCCTCCGGGGCTGCTGGCCCCTCCGGGTGGACCCCCGGAACCCTTCCGGTGGTCCCGGTACATTACCGGTGATGCCCGGAACACTTCCGGCGACCAAATCCTCACTTACTATATATATGAATCTTTACCCCCGGACCATTCCGGAACTCCTCATGACGTCTGGGATCTCATCCAGGACTCTGAACAACCTTCGGTAACCACATACACAATTTCGCTATAACCCTAGCATCATCGAACCTTAAGTGTGTAGACCCTATGGGTTCGGGAGGCATGTAGACATGACCGAGACACCTCTCCAGTCAATAACCAACAGCGGGATCTGGATACCCATGTTGTCTCCCACATGTTCCACGATGATCTCATCAGATGAACCATGATGTCGGGGATTCAATCAATCCCGTATACAATTCCCTTTGTCTATCGGTATGTTACTTGCCCGAGATTCGATCGTCGGTATCCCTATACCTTGTTCAATCTCGTTACCGGCAAGTCTCTTTACTCATCCTATAACACATCATCCCGTGGCTAAATCCTTAGTCACACTGAGCTCATTATGATGATGTCTTACTGAGTGGGCCCAAAGATACCTCTCTGTCACAGGGAGTGACAAATCCCAGTCTCGATTCGTGCCAACCCAACAGATACTTTCGGGGATACCCGTAGTGTAACTTTATAGCCACCCAGTTACGTTGTGACGTTTGGAACACCCAACGTATTCCTACGGTATCTGGGGGTTGCACAATCTCATGGTATAAGGAAATGATACTTGACATTAGAAAAGCTTTAGCAGACGAACTACACGATCTTGTGCTATGCTTAGGATTGGGTCTTGTTCATCACATCATTCTCCTAATGATGTGATCCCGTTATCAATGACATCCAATGTCCATGGTCATGAAACCGTGACCATCTATTGATCAACGAGCTAGCCAACTAGAGGCTCACTAGGGACATGTTGTGGTCTATGTATTCACACATGTATTATGGTTTTCGGTTAATACAATTATAGCATGAACAATAGACAATTATCATGAACAAGGAAATATAATAATAACCATTTTATTATTGCCTCTAGGGCATATTTCCAACAGCCTCCCACTTGCACTAGAGTCAATAATCTAGTTACATTGAGATGTATTGAACACCCATAGAGTTCTAGTGTTGATCATGTTTCACTCATGAAAGAGGTTTAGTCAATGGATCTGCGACATTCAGATCCGTATGTACTTTACAAATATCTATATCTCCTTCCTGAATGTAATCACGAATGGAGTTGAAGCGGCGCTTGATGTGTCTTGTCTTCTTGTGAAACCTGGGCTCCTTGGCAAGGGCAATAGCTCTAGTGTTGTCATAGAATAGAGTCATCAGGCCCGACGCATTGGGAATCACTCCTAGGTCGGTGATGAACTCCTTCATCCAGACTCCTTCCTTTGCTGCTTCCGAAGCAGCTATGTACTCCGCTTCACATGTAGATGCCACCACGACGCTTTGCTTGCTGCTGCACCAGCTGACTGCCCCTCCGTTCAAAATATACACGTATCCGGTTTGTGACTTGGAGTCATCCGAATCTGTGTCGAAGCTAGCATCGATGTAACCCTTTACGATGAGCTCTTCAGCACCTCCATATACGAGAAACATGTCCTTGGTACTTTTCAGGTACTTCAGGATATTCTTGACCGCTGTCCAGTGTTCCGCTCCGGGATCACTTTGGTACCTCCATAACAAACTTATGGCAAGGTTCACATCAGGTCTGGTACACAGCATGGCATACATAATAGAGCCTATGGCTGAAGCATAGGGGATGACACTCATCTTTTCTCTATCCTCTGTCGTGGTCGGGCATTGAGTCGTACTCAATCTCACACCGTGTAACACAGGCAAGAACCCCTTCTTGGACTGATCCATATTGAACTTCTTCAATATCTTGTCAAGGTATGTGCTTTGTGAAAGACCTATGAGGCGTCTCGATCTATCTCTCTAGATCTTGATGCCTAATATGTAAGCAGCTTCTCCAAGGTCCTTCGTTGAAAAACACTTATTCAAGTAGGACTTTATGATTTCCAGGAGTTCTATATCATTTCCCATCAACAATATGTCATGCACATATAATATGAGAAATGCTACAGAGCTCCCACTCACTTTCTTGTAAATACAGGGTTCTCCATAAACCTGTATAAATCCAAATGCTTTAATCACCTCATTAAAGCAAATGTTCCAACTCCAAGATGCTTGCATGAGCCCATAGATGGAGCGCTGAAGCTTGCATACTTTATTAGCATCTTTAGGATCGACAAAACCTTCCGGCTGCATCATATACAGTTCTTCCTTAAGGAAACCATTAAGGAATGCCCTTTTGACGTCCATTTGCCAGATCTCATAATCATAAAATGCGGCAATTGCTAACATGATTCAGACGGACTTCAACATTGCTACGGGTGAGAAAGTCTCATCGTAGTCAACTCCTTGAACTTGTCGATAACACTTAGCGACAAGCCGAGCCTTATAAACGGTCACATTACCATCTGCGTCAGTCTTCTTCTTAAAGATCCATTTATTTTCTATGGCTCGCCGATCATCGGGAAAGTCCACCAAAGTCCATACTTTGTTCTCATACATGGATCCTATCTCGGATTTCATGGCTTCAATCCATTTGTTGGAATCCGGGCCCGCCATCCCTTCTTCATAGTTCGAAGGTTCGCCGTTGTCCAACAACATGATCTCCAGGACAGGGTTGTGATACCACTCTGGTGCGGAACGTGTCCTTGTGGACCTTCGAGGTTCAATAGCAACTTTATTTGAAGTTTCATGATCATCATCATTAACTTCCTCTCTAGCCGGTGCAGGCTCCACAGAAACAACTTCCTGTGCTGCGCTACTCTCCGGTTCGAGTGGAGGTACAATTACCTCATCAAGTTCTATTTTCCTCCCACTTACTTCTTTTGATAGAAACTCTTTCTCTAGTGTCGTATAGTGTCGTCTCAACGGACTTCGACGGTGCCCTATTTAAAGTGAATGCGGCAGTCTCTAATGCATATCTCGACAATGATAGCGATAAGTTGGTAAGAGACATCATAGATCGCACCATATCCAATAGAGTGCGATTACGACGTTCAGACACACCATTTCGCTGAGGTGTGCCAGGCGGCATGAGTTGTGAAACAATTCTACATTTCCTTAGGTGCGTGCCAAACTCGATACTCAAATATTCTCCGCCATGATCAGATCGTAGGCACTTTATTTTCCTGTCACGTTGATTCTCTACCTCACTCTAAACTTCCTTGAACTTTTAAAAGGTTTCAGACTTGTGTTTCATTAAGTAGACATACCCATATCTACTCAAGTCATCAGTGAGGATGAGAACATAATGATAGCCACCGCGAGCCTCAACGCTCATTGGACCGCATACATCGGTATGTATTATCTCCAACAAGTCTGTTGCTTGCTCCATTGTTCCGGAGAACGGAGTCTTGGTCATGTTGCCCATGAGGCATGGTTTGCACGTGTCAAATGATTCAAAATCAAGAGACTCCAAAAGTCCATTAGCATGGAGTTTCTTCATGCGTTTGACACCAATATGAGCAAGGCGGTAGTGCCACATGAAAGTGGGACTATCGTTATCAACCTTACATGTTTTGGTACTCACACTATGAACATGTGTAACATCACGTTCGAGGTTCATAAAAAATAAACCATTGGCCAATGGGGCACGGCCATAAAACATTTCTCTCATATAAATAGAACAATCATTATTCTCAGATATAAATGAGTAGCCATCTCGCATCAAGCGAGATCCAGATACAATGTTCATGCTCAAAGCTGGTACTAAATAACAATTATTAAGGTTTAAAACTAATCCCGAAGGTAGATGTAAAGGTAGCGTGCCGACGGCGATCACATCGACCTTGGAACTATTCCCGACGCGCATCGTCACCTCGTCCTTTGCGAGTCTCCGCTTATTCCGCAACTCCTGCTTGGAGTTACAAATGTGAGCAACTGCACCGGTATCAAATACCCAAGAGCTACTACGAGCGCTGGTAAGGTACACATCAATAATAAGTATATCACATATACCTTTAACTTTGCCGGCCTTCTTATCAACTAAGTACTTGGGGCAGTTCCGCTTCCAGTGACTGGTACCCTTGCAATAAAAGCACTTAGTCTTAGGCTTGGGTCCATTCTTGTTCTTCTTCCCGGCAACTTGCTTACCGGGCGTGGCAACTGCTTTGCTATCCTTCTTGAAGTTCTTCTTGCCCTTGCCTTTCTTGAAACTAATGGTATTATTGACCATCAACACTTGATGCTCCTTTTTGATCTCGACCTCCGCTGATTTTAGCATCGAGTACAACTCAGGAATGGACTTCTCCATACCTTGCATGTTGTAGTTCATCACAAAGCTCTTGTAGCTTGGTGGGAGCGACTGGAGGATTCTGTCAATAACCAAGTCATCCGGAAGATTAACTCCCATCTGAGACAAGCTGTTGTGCAACCCAGACATTTTGAGTATGTGCGCGTTGACAGAACTATTTTCCTCCATCTTACAACTAAAGAACTTGTCGGAGACATCATATCTCTCGAACTGGGTATGAGCTTGGAAAACCATTCTCGGCCCTTGAACATCTCATATGCTCCGTGTTGCTCAAAACGCCTTTGGAGCCCCGGTTCTAAGATGTAAAGCATGTCGCACTGAACCAGGGAGTAATCATCAGTACGCGATTGCCAGACATTCATAACGTCTTGATTTGCTGGGAAAATGGGTGCGTCACCTAGCGGTGCATCACGGACATATAATTTCTTGGAAACTATGAGGATGATCCTGAAGCTACGGACCCAGTCCGTATAGTTGCTTCCATCGTCTTTCAGCTTGGTTTTATCTAGGAACGCGTTGAAGTTGAGGGCAACATTAGCGTGGGTCACTCGATCTACAATATAGATTGTAAAGACAATTTTAGACTAAGTTCATGATAATTAAGTTCAAATAATCAAATTATTTAACGAACTCCCACTCAAATAGACATCTCTCTAGTCATCCAAGTGACACATGATCCACGTCAACTAGCCCGTGTTCGATCATCACGTGAGACGGACTAGTCATCAATGGGGAACATCTCCATGTTGATCGTATCTTCTATACGACTCATGTTCGACCTTTTGGTCTTCCGTGTTCCGAGGCCATGTCTATACATGCTGGGCTCGTCAAGTCAACCTAAGTGTATTGCGTGTGTAAATCTGGATTACACCCGTTGTATGCAAACGTTAGAACCTATCACACCCGATCATCAAGTGGTGCTTCAGAACAACGAACCTTAGCAAGGTGCATAGTTAAGGGGAACACATTTCTTGAAATTTTAGTGAGAGATCATCTTATTTAAGCTACCGTCGTTCTAAGAAAATAAGATGTAAAACATGATAAAATCACATGCAATCATATAGTGACATGATATGGCCAATATCATCTTGCTCCTTTGATCTCCATCTTCGGGGCACCATGATCATCATTGTCACCGGCATGACACCACGATCTCCATCATCATGATCTCCATTATTGTGTCTTCATGAAGTTCTCTCGCCAACTATTACTTCTATTACTATGGCTAACGGTTAGCAATAAAGTAAAGTAATTACATGGCATTTTTGATTGACATGTAGGTCATACAATAAATTAAGACAACTCATATGGCTCCTGCCAGTTGTCATACTCATCGACATGCAAGTCATGAATCCTATTACAAGAACATGATCAATCTCATACATCACATATATCACATCACATCCTTTGTCCACATCACATCACACGTCATATGCTGCAAAAACAAGTTAGACATCCTCTAATTGTGGTTACAAGTTTTTACGTGGTTGCTATAGGTTTCTTGCAAGAACGTTTCTTACCTATGAAAAAACCACAACGTGATATGCCAATTTCTATTTACCCTTCATAAGGACCCTTTTCATCAAATCCGATCCGACTAGAGTGGGAGAGACAGAGACCCGCTAGCCACCTTATGCAACAAGTGCATGTTAGGCGGTGGAACCAGTCTCACGTAAGCGTACATGTAAAGTCGGTCCGGGTCGCTTCATCCCACAATGCCGCCGAATCAAGATAAGACTAGTAACGGCAAGCAAATTGTCAAAATGATGCCCACAACAACTTGTGTTCTACTCGTGCATAGACCTACCTCATGCTGCCACTGTTAGGGAACGTAGTAGTAATTCAAAAAAATTCCTACGTGTCACCAAGATCAATCTATGGAGAAACCAGCAACGAGCAAAGGGGGAGTGCATCTTCATACCTTTGAAGATCCCAAAGTAGAAGCGTTACAAGAACGCGGTTGGTGGAGTCATACTCGCAGCAATTCAGATTGCGGTGGATTCCGATCTAAGCGCCGAACAATGGCGCCTCCACGTTCAACACATGTGCAGCCCAGTGACGTCTCCTACGCCTTGATCCAGCAAGGAGGAAGGAAAGGTTGAGGGAGAGCTCTGTTGGAAATATGCCCTAGTGGCAATAATAAATTAGTTATTATCATATTTCCTTGTTCATGATAATCGTTTATTATCCATGCTATAATTGTATTGATCGGAGACTTAGATGCATGTGTGGATACATAGACAAAACCATGTCCCTAGTATGCCTCTAATAGACTAGCTCGTTGATCAAAGATGGTTAAGGTTTCCTAGCCATGGACATGAGATGTCTTTTGATAACGGGATCACATCATTAGGATAATGGTGTGATGGACAAGACCCAAACTACAAACGTAGCATATGATCATGTCAGTTTACTGCTACTGTTTTCTGCATGTCAAGTGTCTGTTCCTATGACCATGAGATCATGCAACTCACTGACACCGGAGGAGTGCCTTGTGTCTATCGAACGTCACAACGTAACTGGGTGACTATAAAGGTACTCTACAGGTATCTCTGAGGGTGTTTGTTGGGTTGGCATGGATCAAGACTGGGATTTGTTACTCCGTGTGAAGGAGAGGTATCTCAGGGCCCACTCGGTAATACAACATCACAACAAGCCTTGCAAGCAATGTGACTAAGTGTTAGTCATGGGATCTTGTATTATAGAACGAGTAAAGAGACTTGCTGGTAACGAGGTTGAACTAGGTATGGAGATACCGATGATCGAATCTCGGGCAAGTAACATACCGAAGACCAAAGGGAACATCATACGTGATTAATTGAATCCTTGACACAGAGGTTCAACCGATAAAGATCTTCGTAGAATATGTAGGAACCAATATGGGCATCCAGGTACCGCTATTGGTTATTGACCGTAGAGGTGTCTCGGTCATGTCTACATAGTTCTCGAACCCGCAGGGTCTGCACATTTAAGGTTCGTTGACGTTTTGGTAGTATAGAGTTATGTATGATGGTGACCGAAGGTTGTTCGAAGTCCCGGATGAGATCCTGGATATCACGAGGAGCTCCGGAATGGTCCGAAGGTAAAGATTAATATATAGGAAGTCCTATTTTGGTCGTTGGAAAAGTTTCGGGCTCATCGGTAGTGTACCGGGAGTGCCGGTAGTGTACCGGGGGACCATTGGAGGGGTATTTGGACCCAAGAGGCTACATGGGCTGTGGGAGAGTGAATACCAGCCCTTAGTGGGATGGTGGAAGTCCCACACAAGGCCCATGCAGCTGGGAAAGAAAAGCCCAAAGAGAAAAGGTGGAAAAAGGCAAAAAGGGAAGAAGTCCTAGTTCTACTAGGATTGGAGGAGGATTCCTCCTCTCCTATCCACTTAGGCCGAAGCCTCCCAGGGCTGGACCTTTGGACAAGCCTCCTCCTCTCTTCCTCTTATATATACTAGAGGTTTTAGGGGTTTCGCACTAGATTTTCAGCCACGTGCTACCGTATCCTCTAGTGCATAGTTTCTCCTCTAGATCGGTTTTCTGTAGTGCTTAGGCAAAGCCCTGCCGGAATAGCTCCACCACCATCACCGCAACGCTGTCGCGCTGCCGGAGAACTCTTCTACCTCTCCGCTCCCTCTTGCTAGATCAAGAAGGCGGAGATCGTTATCAAACTGTACGTGTGCTGAACGCGGGAGGTGTCGTCCATTCGGCGCTAGAGCGGGACGGATCGTGATGAGTTCGCGGGACGGATCGTGATTGGGTCACGGGACGGATCGTGAGGAGATCGTGGGACGCTCGGCGATTTGGATCGCAAAGACGTTCGACTACACCAACCGCGTTTCTTAATGCTTCCCGCTTAGCGATCTACAAGGGTATGTAGATCCACTCTCCTTCTCATAGATGCTCATCACCATGGATAGATCTTGCGTGTGCGTAGGAAAATTTTGGTTTTCGATGCAACTTTTCCCAACAGTGGCATCATGAGCTAGGTCTATGTGTAGATGGGATCTCGAGTAGAGCACAAAGAGTTTGTGGGCGTTGATGCTTAGATTGCTTCCTCCCTTGTTCGTGTTTCGGTTCAGCGGTATTGTGGGATGAAGCGGCCCGGACCAACCTTACTCGTACGCTTATGAGAGATCGGTTCCATCAACTGACGTGTAACCTCGTTGCACAAAGATGGCTCGCGGGTGTCTATTTCTCCTACTTTAGTTGGATCGGATTCGACAAAGGCGGTCCTTGAGAAGGTTGAAAAGCAACTTATGTATCACCGTTGTGGTTTATGCGTAGGTGAGAATTGTTCTTTCTAGATACCCGTAGCAGCCATGTAAAACATGCAACAACAATTGGAGAATGTCTAACTTGTTTTTGCACGGTATGTTGTGATGTGATATGGCCAATTACATGATGTGATATATGTGATGTATGAGATGATCATGTGTTGTATAGAATATCACGACTTGCATGTCGATGAGTACGGCAACCGACAGGAGCCATAGGGTTGTCTTTAATTATTGTATGACCTACTTGTCAATCATTAAGCGCTATGTAATGCTTTACTTTATCGCTAAACGGTAGCAATAGTAGTAGAAGCATGATGGGCGCGACAACCCCGATAGCGACACATTGATGGAGATCAGGATGATGGAGATCAAGATGATGGAGATCATGTTGTCGTGCCGGTGACGATGGAGATCATGCCAGTGCTTTCAAGATGGAGATCAAAAGCACATGTTCGTGGCCATATCATGTCACTTATGGTTTGCATGTGATGTTAATCCTTTTATGCACCTTGTTTTTCTTAGGAAGACGGTAGCATTATAAGGTGATCCCCCACTTAATTTCCAGATAAATTGTGTTCTCCCCAAGTGTGCACCATTGCAAAAGTTCGTCGTGTCGAGACACCACGTGATGATCGGGTGTGATAGACTCTACGTTCACATACAACGGGTGCAAGCCAGTGTTGCACATGCAGAACACTCGGGTTAAACTTGACGAGCCTAGCATGTATAGACATGGCCTCGGAACACAAGAGACCGAAAGGTCAAACATGAGTCATATAGTAGATATGATCAACATGATGATGTTCCCCATTGAAACCACCTCAACTCACGTGATGATCGGACTTGAGTTGGTGAATTTGGATCATGTATCACTCGAATGGCCGGAGGGATGTCAATGTGAGTGGGAGTTCTTTAGTAATATGATTAATTGAACTCATTATCATGAACATAGTCAGTAGTGTCTTTGCAAATTATATTGTAGATTACTTGCATGTGCTGTAGCTCCCTTGAATTTTTATATGTTCCTAGAGAAATAGAGTTGAAAGATGATGGTAGACCTATTGCGGACTGGGTCCGTGATATGAGGATTGTCCTCATTGCTGCATAGAAGGCTTATGTCCTTAATGCACCGCTCGGTGCGCCAACCCCTCTAGCATCATCTTTAGATGTTGTGAACATCTGACAGGCACGTTCTGATGACTACTTGATAGTTTAGTGCGTCATGCATTACGGCTTAGAATTGAGGCTCCGAAATGTTTTGAACGTCACGGAACATATGAGATGTTCTAAGAGCTGAAATTAGGATCTCAGGCTCGTGCCCATGTTGCGAGATATGAGATCTCCAACAAGATTCTTTGCCTGCAAGATGAAAGAGAATAGCTCAATCATTAAGCATGTGCTCAGATTGTCTGGGTGCTACAATCGCTTGAATCGAGTGGGAGTTGATCTTCCAGATAAGATAGTGATTGATATAGTTCTCCAAGTCACTGTCACTAAGCTACTAGAACTTGGTGATGAACTATAAAATGCCAGGGATAGAAATAATGATCCCTGAGCTGTTCGTGATGTTTGACACCGCGAAGGTAGAAATCAAGAAGGAGTGTCAAGTGTTGATGGTTAGTCAAACCACTAGTTTCGAGAAGGGCAAGAGCAAGGAGGGAAACTTCATGGATTGCAAGTCAGTTGCTGCTCCAGTGAAGCAACCCAAAGTTGAACCCAAACCCGAGACTAAGTGCTTCGATTATGAGGAGAGCGGTCGCTGAAGCGGAACAACCCTAGATACTTGGTAGTTAAGAAGGCTGGCAACGTCGATAGAAGTATATTTGATATACGTGTTAATGATGTGTACCTTGCGAGTACTCCTAGTAGCACCTGGGTATTGGATACCAGTTTGGTTGCTAAATGTTAGTAACTTGAAATAAAATCTACGGAATAAACGGAGAACTAGCTAAGGGTGAGGTGACGATGTGTGTTGGAAATGTTTCCGAGGTTGATGTGATCAACATCGCACGCTCTCTCTACATTCGGGATTAGTGACGAACCTAAATAAATGTTATTTGGTGTTTTACGTTGAGCATGAACGTGATTAGACCGTGTTTATTGCAACACGGTTATTCATTTAAGTTAGAGAATAATGGTTATTCTGTTTACATGAATGATACCTTCAATGGTCATGCACCCAGTGAGAATGGTTTATTGAATCTTGATCGTAGTGATACACATGTTCATAACGTTGATGCCAAAATATACAAAGTTAATAATGATAGTACCACATACTTGTGGCACTGCCGCTAAATGTCATATTGGTATAAATTGCATGAAGAAAATCCATGCTTATGGATCTTTGGACTCATTCGATTTTGAATCAGTTGAGACATGCGAACCATGCCTCTTGGGCAAGATGACTAAGGACCCTGTTTTCTGGTTTGATGAAGCGGGCAAGTGATTTATTGGAAATGATACATGTTGATGTATGCAATCCAATGAGTCCTGTAGCATGCGGTAGATATCATTATTTTTCTTACCTTCACTGATGATTTGAGTAGATATAGTGTATATTTAGTTAATGAAACAAAAGTCTGAATCGCTCAAAAAGTTCAAGCAAATTCAGAGTGAAGTTTAAGATCATCGTGACAAGAAGATAAAAATGTCCGCGATATGATCATGGAGGTGAATATCGGAGTTACGAGTTTGACATACAACTTTAGACAATGTGAAAGTTTTTTCATAGCTCACGCCACCTGGAACGTCATAGTGTGATGGTGTGTCCAAACGTCATAGTCATGCTCTATTGGATATGGTGCGTGCTATGATGTCTCTTATCATTTTGCTACTATAGTTTTGAGGTTATGCATTAGAGACAACTACATTCACTTTACATAGGGCACCATCTAAATCCATTGAGATGACACCATGTGAATTATGGTTTGATAGAAACCTAAGCTGTCATTTCTTGATGTTTGGGGCTCCGACGCTTGTGTGGAAAAATGTTTTCACCTAATGAGCTCGAACCCAAAGCGGACAAATGCATCTTGATAGAATACCCTAAGAGCAGTTGGGTGAACCTTCTATCTCAAGATCCAAGCATAAAGTGTTTGTTGCTAAAACTAGATCCTTTCTCGAGAAAAAGTTTCTCTCAAAAGAATTGAGTGGGAGGAAGATGGAACTTGATGAGGTTTAACCTTTTGCTTCAACCAGAGAGTAGCGCAGCGCAGAAAGATGTTTCTGTGGAGCCTACGTCAGTTGAAGAGGAAGTAAATGATGATGATCATGAAGCTTCGGATCAAGTTACTATCAAACCTCATAGGTCGACAAGGATGCGTACTGCTCCTGAGTGGTACGACAACCCTGTCTTGGAGGTCATGTTGTTGGACAACGATGAACCTACGAGATATGGAGAAGCGATGATGGGCCGGGATTCCGACAAATGGTTGGAGGCCATGAAATCCGAGAACGGATCCATGTATGAAAACCAAGTATAGACTTTGGTAGACTTGCTCATTGGACGGCAGGTCGTCGAGTACAAATGGAACTTTAAAATCAAGACAGACGCTGATGGTAAATGTCACCATTTATAAAGCTCGACTTGTCGCAAAGAAGTTTCCGACAAAGTTCAAGGAGTTGACTATGATGAGACTTTCTCACTCATAGCGATGTTAAAGTCTATTGGAATTATGTTAGTAGTTGCTGCATTTTTCAATTATGAAATCTGGCAGATGGATGACAAACATCGTTTCCTTAACAGTTTACTTGAGGAAAGGTTGTATGTGATACAACTAGAAGGTCTTGTTAGTCCTAAGGATGCTAAAAGGTGTGCGAGCTCCAGCAATCCATCTAAGGGCTGGAGCAAGCATCTCGGAGTTGGAATATACACTTTGATGAGGTGATCAAAGTTTTGTAGTGTATACAAAGTTTACGAGAAACTTGTATTTACGATAAAGTGAGTGGAAGCACTATAGAATTTCTGATAAGTATATGTGGATGACATATTGTTGATCGGAAATAATGTAGAATTTATAGAAAGCTTAAACGGTTGTTTGAAAAGTGATTTTCAAAGGAAGACCTGGATAAAGGTACCTAATTGTTGAGCATCTTGATCTATAGAGATAGATCAAGATGCTTGATGAGACTTTCAATGAGCACATACCTTGACAAGATTTTGAAAGAGTTCAAAATGGATCAGTCAGAGAAAGAGTTCTCGCCTGATTTGTAAGGTGTGAAGTTGAGTGAGACTCAAAGATCGACAACGGCAGAAGAAAAGTGAAAGGACGAACGTCGTCCCCTATGCCTTAGACATAGGCTCTGTATAGTATGCCATGTTGTTTACCGCACCTGTGTGTGCCTTGCCATGAGTCCGTCAAGGGGTAGAAGAGTGATCCAGGAGTGGATCACTGGACAGCGGTCAATATTACCCTTTGTGACTAAAATACTAAGGAAATGTTTCTCGATTATGGAGGTGATAAAGGGTTCGTCGTAAAGAGTTACATCGATGCAAGCTTTAACAATAATCCGGATGACTCTTAGTAGCAATCCGGATACGTATAGTGGAGCAGCCATTTGGAATAGTACCAAGTGGAGTGTGGTAGCAGCGTTTATAGTTTGACATAGAGATTTGCAAAGTACACACGGATCTGAATGTCGCAGACCCATTGACTATCGGACCTCTCTCACATGCAAAGCATGATCAAGCCCCAGAACTCATTGGGTGTTAGATTCATAACAATGCGAATCACATGGTGATGTGAACTAGATTATTGACTCTAGTGCAAGTGGGAGACCGTTGGAAATATACCCTAGAGGCAATAATAAATTAGTTATTATCATATTTCCTTGTTCATGATAATCGTTTATTATCCGTGCTATAATTGTATTGATCGGAGACTTAGATGCATGCATGGATACATAGACAAAACCATGTCCCTAGTATGCCTCTAATAGACTAGCTCGTTGATCAAAGATAGTTAAGTTTTCCTAGCCATGGACATGAGATGTCATTTGATAACGAGATCACATCATTAGGAGAATGGTGTGATGGACAAGACCCAAACTACAAACGTAGCATATGATCGTGTCAGTTTACTGCTACTGTTTTCTTCATGTCAAGTATCTGTTCCTATGACCATGAGATCATGCAACTCACTGACACCAGAGGAGTGCCTTGTGTGTATCAAACGTCGCAATGTAACTGGGAGATACTTGACGTTTAGGTAGTATAGAGTTATGTATGGTGGTGACCAAAGGTTGTTCGGAGTCCCGGATGAGATCCTGGACGTCACGAGGAGCTCCAAAATGGTCCGTAGGTAAAGATTGATATATAGGAAGTCCTGTTTTGGTTGTCCGAAAAGTTTCGGGCTCATCGGTAGTGTACCGGGAGTGCCGGTAGTGTACCGGGGGACCATTGGGAGGGGTATTTCGACCCAAGAGGCTACATGGGCTGTGGGAGAGTGAATACCAGCCCTTAGTGGGATGGTGGAAGTCCCACACAAGGCCCGTGCGGCTGGGAAAGAAAATCCCAAAGAGAAAAGGTGGAAAAAGGCAAAAAGGGAAGGAGTCCTAGTTCTACTAGGATTGGAGGAGGATTCCTCGTCTCCTATCCACTTCGGCCGAAGTCTCCTAGGGCTGGACCTTTGGCCGAGCCTCCTCCTCTCTTCCTCTTATATATACTAGAGATTTTAGGGGTTTTTGCACTAGATTTTCAGCCACGTGCTACCCTATCCTCTAGTGCATAGTTTCTCCTCTAGATTGGTTTTCTGCAGTGCTTAGGTGAAGCTCTGCCGGAATAGCTCCACCACCATCGCCGCAACGCCGTCACGCTGCCGGAGAACTCTTCTACCTCTCCGCTCCCTCTTGCTAGATCAAGAAGGCAGAGATCGTCATCAAGCTGTACGTGTGCTGAACGCGGAGGTGTCGTCTGTTCGGCGCTAGAGCGGGACGAATCGTGATGAGTTCGCGGGACGGATCGTGATTGGATCGCAGGACGGATCGTGATGAGATCGCAGGATGCTCAGTGATTTGGATCGCGAAGACGTTCGACTACACCAACCGTGTTTCTTAACGCTTCCCTCTTAGCGATCTACAAGAGTATGTAGATCCACTCTCCCTCTCATAGATGCTCATCACCATGGATAGATCTTGCATGTGCATAGGATTTTTTTACCCATGCAACGTTTCCCAACCAGCTCCAGCAGCACGACGGCATGGTGACGATGGAGCTACGTGGTACTCCGGCAGGGCTTCGCCAAGCGCTATGGAGGACGAGGAGGAGGGGTAGGGCTGCGTCGAGAGAGAGAGAGAGATCTGTTGTGTGCGGCCCAAAAACCCCACATATATTTAGGGGGAATGAGGAGGAGGTCCGGCCATCCCTAGGGAAACCCTAGGAGGTGCGTCGGCCTAGATGGGGAGGAGGGGCGGCGCCCTAGGGTGGCCTTGGCACACAAGGCAGCTTCCACGCCTAGGGTTTGTCCCCCCTCCACCCTTGCTGCGCCTTGGGCCTTGGTGGGAGGAGCACCAGCCCACTCAGGGGATGGTCCCTTTCCACTCTCGGCCCATGAAGGCCTCCGTGGCCGCTGGCCCCTCTCGGTGGACCCCCGGAACCCTTCCAGTGGTCCCGGTACATTACCAGTGATGCCCGAAACACTTCCGGTGACCAAATCCTTACTTCCTATATATGAATCTTTACCTCCGGACCATTCTGGAACTCCTCATGACATCTGGGATCTCATCCGAGACTCCGAACAACCTTCGGTAACCATGTACACAATTTCCCTATAACCCTAGCGTCATCGAGCCTTAAGTGTGTCGACCCTACGAGTTCGGGAGGCATGTAGACATGACCGAGACACCTCTCCGGTTAATAACCAACAGTGGGATCTGGATAGCCATGTTGGCTCCCACATGTCCGACGATGATCTCATCGGATGAACCACGATGTCGGGTATTCAATCAATCCCGTATACAATTCCCTTTGTCTATCAGTATGTTACTTGCCCGAGATTCGATCGTCGGTATCCCTATACCTTGTTCAATCTCATTACCTGCAAGTCTCTTTACTCCTCCTATAACACATCATCCCGTGGCTTAATCCTTAGTCACACTGAGCTCATTATGATGATGTATTACCGAGTGGTCCCAGAGATACCTCTCCGTCACACGAAGTGACAAATCCCAGTCTCGATTCGTGCCAACCCAACAGATACTTTCGGGGATACCCGTAGTGTACCTTTATAGCCACCCAGTTACCTTGTGACGTTTGTCACACCCAAAGTATTCCTATGGTATCTGGGAGTTGCACAATCTCATGGTCTAAGGAAATGATACTTGACATTAGAAAGCTTTAGCAGATGAACTATACGATCTTGTGCTATGCTTAGGATTGGGTCTTGTCCATCACATCATTCTCCTAATGATGTGATCTTGTTATCAACGACATCCAATGTCCATGGTCATGAAACCGTGACCATCTATTGATCAACGAGCTAGCCAACTAGAGGCTCACTAGGGACATGTTGTGGTCTAGGTATTCACACATGTATTATGGTTTCCGGTTAATACAACTCTAGCATGAACAATAGACAATTATCATGAACAAGGAAATATAATAATAACCATTTTATTATTGACTCTAGGGCATATTTCCAACACTCCTTGCCCTTACAAACCTCTTGGTTCACTCCACAACACGAAGTAGAAGGCTCCCAAGCGACACCTAACCAATCTAGGAGGCACCACCCTCCAAAAGGTAGTAGGCCTGATAATGTCGATGAACTCCTTGCTCTTGTGCTTCAAGATGATAGACTCCTAAACACACAATCACTTTCTCACAGATTTGGCTTTGGTGGAAGAGATTGATTGGGTGAAAAGCAACTTGGGGAGGCTAGAGATCAAGATTCATATGGTTGGAATGGAATGGCATGATCTCAACACATAAGTAGGTGGCTCTCTCTCAGAAAATCTGACACGATAGGTAGGGATCTGTTCTGAGTGCTTATCTTTCGAGTAGCTGGTGGTGGAGGGGTATATACATGCATCTCAAAAAATCCAACCATTACACCTAATAAGTCAGACTCGGTGACACCGATGTGTTAATCTCGGTGGTATCGAGTTGCCTCAAAGGTAGCAACTTTCGAATCTCGGTGAGACTGATACATAAAACTCAGTTGCGCCGACAAGGTTGCCAAACTCGGTGACGCCGATTCGACAAACTCGGTGGTACCGATTTTTTGAATTTGCGTAACAAGAAGTTGGCAATCCAAACTCGGTGGCACCAAAGCAGAATCGGTTCCACCAAATGGCTAGGGTTTGGCTGAGTTTGTCTAAGGCTGAGAATCGGTTGCACCGAGTGGAAAGTGTTGGTTGCACCGATTTTGGATATTTGGCTTTGTTCAGACTTTTGTGGAAGAGCTTGTGGGTGTATGTGGTGACTATCACTTGTGCACGTATGAGCATTCTGTTCACCAACAATACCTTACCTCTTTTGATAGTATTGGCTTTCCTATGGACTCAAAGTGATTTTTCACAAAGTAAAATGTAGAGTCCTCTTCCTTGAAGCTTGGCCAATGCTATATATCCTCCACACTCCTTTTTGCCAACCCATCTCTCTCTATTGAATTTATCTAAAATACACTAGATGAAAGTATTGGTCCAAGAGACAATGTATGTTGTCATGAATTATCAAAACCACCAAGGGAGCATATTGTGCTTTCAATCTCTCCCCTTTTTGGTAATTGAGGACAACATACAATCAAAGCTTCAAATAAAGATATGCATGCATATGATGAAGACTTTGAGAGACACATGACTTAGACTTGCTACCCCTAAATGTGAGCAATCCCTTTAAAGGATAGTTTCTTTGGAATGCATGGACACACATATAGTAGAAGGGATATAATAAGGCATACGTATCTTGGCAATATGCATCAAATGTATATGAATGAGGTTCATCCTTGATCAAGACTTGACTCTTGCAAACGATATGTGCAAGAAGCAAGAGATCATCTTGATCAAAGTTATGATGCATATAATTACCTTGAGTTCTTGCGCATTCTACCAGTAGAGAAACACTTGAGAGAACAATGTTAGGAAACACAAGGGTATTCTACCAATCAAAAGCAATAGAACTCAAAAGTACCAAGATATGGAGAACATATAGAAGATAATATTCCTTAGGATTGATATGTATCCAAGATCATTTAGAAGTTTCTCCCCTACATAAGAAATAGTAGGTCATCCTCTCCCCCAAATCTTTAGCATGTAGATATTGGGATTGGATAGGGTGAGAAAATTCTAACATGAATAGTCAAATGAGATAAATACATCTATCTCCAAAACAGTTTTCTCCCCCTACTTTGGTATTCTCCCCTTGCTTATATTTATATAGGTGATATTGTCCTCTCCCCCAAATTATAGCTCCCCCTTTGCATAAGCATGTATCTCCCTCTTTAGCTTTGAGGCTTTGGTATTTATCCCCCTTTGGCATTAATTGCCAAAAGGTAAGATATAGGGTTAGATACAGGGATCATTGATTAAGAAGGGATCCCTGATAACAAGGGTCATAGAATGTAGGATTCATAGAATATGAAAATCATGAGAAAAGAGAGGTAATCATTGAAAATAATTTCTCTCCCTTTGGCTAAACTGAGAATCTGTAGAACTTCTCCTCCTTTTAGTTAGGGATCCTTGAATGTATTTTCCCCCTAAGTTTTTATATATATAAAATGAAGGGATCATCGAAGAAATGAAAATATCGCAGAAAGATTATAAAGATTTACAGATACAAACACAGACTGAGACATGATAGTAAGTCGGTGGCTCGGAGACAAAATTTTCGGTGATACCGATATGATGTTATGCAGCTCATGTGCTGAATCGATAGAACCGAGTCCTTTGTATCAGAAGCTCCGAGGCATAAAATAGAAACTTGTAGACCCCAAAAGAACCAAACTTTGCCAATTTATTTAAACAAATGTAAATATGTGCCAAAATATTTGTACATGAAATGCAAATAATTTGTACAAAGAGATATCAACTAGAGAAGATTTGAATTGTTCCAAGAAGGCTTGCAATAGAGAATGAACCAAACAAGATTCTTAACTAGATGATGGGTAGTGACTAGGTCACCAATATTAGAGTATATTGACTTAGGAGCCAAGCAAGAATACTTGATCATATGTAATACTCATCGTTAAGCTCAAAATGCGGTTACCATTTTTTGATTAAGCATTTTTATGTCTTCATATCACTTGAGTTGCTTTAACTCATGACTTGGAGAAAAGCTACATCAAGGATATGAGTACATACCTTTGAGTGATGTTGATGACGTAGCTCATAGGTGAACTTTATGAGGATGCTCGAGGTTGATGAAGATCATCTTGAGTTGGGAGCAATACTTGTTGTTTTCGTTCACTTTTGATCATCAAAGCGAGGTTGTGGATACTTGGTCATGACAAGATTGCTTAAGATATGAGTCGATGGCGATCTTGTGTTGTGTTGTTCTTCCAAGTACCTACAAAAGGGTTAGATGCAAGACAATGGAGCATAATATTTCAAGATATGATATTCAAGATAATATTAGCATGGAATAGACAATTAAGCTCATTCCCTTGCAAGCATCCGAGTGAGCTTAGCTCAAGTTTGAGGCATCAATGATGTTCAACTCACTCCTCAAATGACAAAACCATTTTTCATCAAGTGGATTAGTAAACATATAGGCCAATTGCTTGTTAGTACAAACATGCTTAAGATTAATATCTCCTTTGGCAACATGATCACGAATGAAATGATGACGAACTTGAATATGCTTGGTCCGAGAGTGTTACACAAGATTATGACCAATCTTAATAGCACTTTCATTGTCACAAAGTAATGGCACATCTTTAACATAGATTCCATAATTTTTAAGCATTTGTGTCATCCATAATAATTGCGCACAGCATGATCCAGCGGCAATGTATTCCGCTTCAGCAGAAGATAGAGATACTGCGTTTTGTTTCTTGGAAGACCAAGACACAAGAGATCTACCAAGAAATTGACATGTACCCGAGGTGGATTTTCTATCAACCTTGTCACCATCATAGTCTGAGTCGGAGTAGCCAACAAGATTAAAGAAAGATCCCTTGGGATACCAAATGCCAAAGTTTGGTGTATGTATCAAGTATCTCACAAGGCGTTTCACAGTCTTAAGATGACATTCTTTAGGTGTAGCTTGATATCTAGCACACATGCACACACTAAGCATAATATCAAGACAGGAGGCACATAGATATAGAAATGAACCAATCATTGATTGATAAAACTTTTGATCAACCGGTTCACCCTCCTTAGTAAGACCATCGTGTCCGTAAGTGGGCATGGGTGTTTTCATACCTTTGCACTACTGCATGTTGAACTTCTTGATCAAGTCCTTGGTGTACTTTGTTTGAGATATGAATGTACCTTCTCTCGTTTGCTTGATTTGTAGACCAAGAAAGAATTTCAGCTCACACATCATAGACATCTCATACTTCTCTCACATCAACCTTCCAAATTTCTCACTAAATTGTGGGTTAGTAGATCCAAAGATAATATCATCCACATAAATTTGGCACACAAATAATTCACCATTAACTCTCTTTGTGAATAAGGTTGCGTCAATTTTTCCAATTTCAAATCCTTTTTCAATAAGAAACTTTGTTAGGCATTTATACCAAGCATGAGGAGCTTGCTTAAGACCATATAAAGCTCTGCGAAGTTTGTAAATGTGGTCAGGTTTATTAGGATTTACAAAAGCAGGTGGTTGCTTAACATAGACCTTTTCTTCAATCTCACCATTTAAAAATGAACTTTTAATATCCATTTGGTAAAGAGTGATGTCATGGCGATTGACGTAAGCAAGAAGAATTCAAATGGCTTCTAGTCTAGCAACAAGGGCGTAGGTCTCACCGTAGTCCATATGTTTGACTTGCGTATGTCCATGGGCTATGAGGTGAGCCTTGTTGCGTACGACTTGACTGTCTTCATCTTGCTTGTTCCGAAATACCCTTTTCGTGTCGATGATGTTTTGCTCGTCCTTGGGCTTCTCCACAAGTGTCCACACTTCGTTCCTTTCGAAGTTGTGAAGCTCTTCATGCATAGTGTTCACCCAATCCGCGTCTTCAAGAGCTTGTTAAACCTTCAAGGGCTCAATGCTAGAGATGAAATAATAATGCTCACAAAAGTTAGCCAAGCAAATTTTAAAGCGAGTGATCCTCCCTGTTTGTATGTCACCGGAGATTTGGTTTAGGGGATGATTCTTGGTCACTTGTGCTTGAACTCAGGGTAGCTTTGTCTTGTTGGTTGGAGGAGCTTCTTCGTCATCATCATCTCCTTCATCTCCGTTGTTGTCAAAGTGGTCGTCTCCTTTAGGTGGTGGTGAAGGAGGTTGTGGTGGATCTTCATGATGTACTTACTCCTCCCCTTCATCTTGTCGTGTACCACTTATGGATGCTTCCATATCGTTTTGTCGGTAGCCTTGATCCGTAGTAGGAGCTTCCACTTGGGTTGATGAAGTACTTTCCTTCACCTACATGGGATGAATCTTGCCAATGGGAAAGTCTTGGATAGCTTCTGAAGGATCTTTATCACCTACATCATTTGGCAATTGTTTGACTTGCGAACCATTAGACTCTTCAAACTTCACATCTATCATCTCTTCAACTTTTCGAATGAAGTTGTTGTAGACACGGTAGGTGTGAGAGTTCGATCGATAACCAAGTAGGAAACCTTCATGAGACTTGGGAGAAAATTTAGCACAATGATATTTATCAAGAATGTAACACTTAGAGCCAAATATCCGGAAGTATTCAACTTGAGGTTTGTTACTGGTGAGAAGCTCATATGCCATTTTACCGAGAAGCTTGTGGAAGTAGAGTCGGTTTGTGGCATGACATGTTGTTTCCACGGATTCTGCCCAAAAGTGTCTTGGTGTCTTGTATTCGTCAAGCATCGTTCTTGCCATCTCAATGAGGGTTCGATTCTTTTTATAAACAACTCCATTTTGTTGAGGTGTGTACGTAGCCGAGAACTCATGTGAGATACCCTCTTCATCAAGAAAGGTATCCACATGGGTGTTCTTGAACTCTGATCCGTTATCGCTTTGAACCTTCTTGATCTTCACTTCAAATTGATTTTGCGCTTTGTGTGCAAATTTATTGAAGATCTTTTGTACCTGCGACTTATCATCAAGAAAGAATACCCACGTAAATTTGGAAAAATCATCAACTATAACTAGACCATAAGAGTTTCCTCTTAGACTCTTGTAAGCATTGGGACCAAAAAGATCCATATGAAGTAACTCGAGTGGTCTCCTAGTGGTCATGATGTTCTTGACCGAATGACTTCCACCTAATTGCTTTTCTTCTTGACAAGCGCTACAAAGCCTATCTTTGTCAAATATAACATCTTTAATACCAACAATGTGATCACTCTTGATAAGCTTATCTAGATTGCTCATGCCTTCATGTCCTAACCTTCTATGCCATAGCCAACCTTTAGATGATTTTGCAGCGAGACAAGTACGAGGTTGGACCTTTTTAGTGAATTCAGCAATGTATAGATCACCTCTACGAATACTGGTAAAGACAATTTTATGATTATCAAATCGAAACACTTGGCAATCTACTTTGGTAAATATCACATCGAAACCGAAGTCTGCTAGTCTAGATACAGAAAGAAGATTGTAGCCAAGGGATTCAACAAGCATCACATTTTGAATGGAGCTATCATGAGATATGGCCACCTTTCCAAGGCCAAGTACCTTACCCTTAGAGTTGTCTTCAAAGGTCACATACCTCCGAGGACCTTGATTAGGCGTGATCTCTTGGAACATGTCTTTATCACGAGTCATGTGATCCGTGCATCCACTATCGAGAACCCACTCTTTTCCACCGGACATGTAATCCTTGAAGTTTGCCATTAGACTTAGATTCTTCATGATCTTTTCATGCTCGATGTTGAACAACTCATCTTCATCATAGTAGCCATGTTCTTCATTTTCATCATTTGGTGGAATCTCCTCGCCATAGAAACCAAGAGACTCGTTAGAATTGTAACCATGAGAATGTTCAAGTTTTTGAATGTGAGTGGCTTCAATAATAATGTTGTTGATAGTTGTGACATCTCCTTTAGCACGCATAAGATCACGATGCTCAAATAGGCATTTATGAAAGTTTGGATCAATTGGCTTCATTTTGTGAAAAGCAACAGTTTTATGAAGAATTTCATCAAGATTACTTAATGAAAGATTTGTATATCGTTTCTCCAAACCATTCCACAAATTATAAGCACATGCAAAGTTCTTCAATTGACAAAGCACGAATCTTGGTAAACCTCTAACAATAAGATTGACCGTTCTAAGGTTACCAAGCATGTTAATTTCCTCTTCGTGTGTGGGATGCAATTCATCAATGGGAAGCACATAGGGATTTTCAATATGTTTTCTCAAATGAAATTTGTCAAATAGATCAATCATGGCATTCTTCCATCGACTATAGTACTCTCCATCAAGAATGGGCACTCTATAATAAAAACTCTCCACACTAGACACATCCATCTTCCTCCACGGTTATGAAACCGAAGCAATGGAGAACAATGCTTTGATACCAATTGCGGAATCACTAGAAGAGTATGTCTAGAGGGGGGGGTAAATAGAAAACTAGCAGGAATTTAAAATCTACACAAGGTGCAAAGTTAAATGTTGGCAGATTTTAGCATATATAGCAAGTCTAGCACACCCTACACATGCAAGTCATCAAGTATAGCAGCAGACACTAAAGGCATTCCATATGGAAGAAAGGAGTAGAGATAGGGAGATCGGACGCATGAAGGACACGAAGATTTTTCCCATGGTTTCGATAGGTGGTGCTATCGTACGTCCACATTTATGGAGTCTTCAACCCACGAAGGGTAACGGTCGCAAGGGTCCATGGAGGACTCCACCCATAAGGGTCCACAAAGTAGCAACCTTGACTATTCCATAATGTCTTCTGTCCACGAAGGACTAGCCTCACTATGGGTAGATCTTCACAAAGTAGGCGATCTCCTTGCCCTGACAAACTTCTTGGTTCACTCCACAACACGAAGTAGGAGGCTCCCAAGTGACACCTAACCAATCTAGGAGGCACCACCCTCCAAAAGGTAATAGGCTCGATAATGTCGATGAACTCCTTTCTCTTGTGCTTCAAGATGATAGAATCCTCAACACACAATCACTCTCTCACATATTTGGCTTTGGTGGAAGAGACTGATTGGGTGGAAAGCAACTTGGGGAGGCTAGAGATCCAGATTCATATGGTTGGAATGGAATGGAATGATCTCAACGCATAAGTAGGTGGCTCTCTCTCAGAAAATCTGATAGGATAGGTAGGGATCTGTTCTGAGTGGTTCTCTTTTGAGTATGTGGTGGTGGAAGGGTATATATAAGCATCTCGAAAAATTCAACCGTTACACCTAATAAGTCAGACTCGGTGACACTGATGTGTTAATCTCGGTGGTACCGAGTTGCCTCAAAGGTAGCAACTTTTGATTCTCGGTGAGACCAATACATAAAACTCGGTTGCCCCGATAAGGTGACCAACGGATAGATTTCCAAACTTGGTGACGTCAATTCAACAAACTCGGTGGTACTGATTTTATGAATTTGCGTAACAGGAAGTTGGCAACCCAAACTCGGTGGCACCGAAGTAGAATCGGTTGCACCGAATGGCTAGGGTTTGGCTAAGTCTGTTTGAGGCTGAGAATCGGTGGCATCGAGTGGAAAGTGTTGGTTGCACCGATTTTGGATATTTGGCTTTGGACAGACTTTTGTGGAAGAGCGTGTGGGTGTATGTGGTGACTATCACTTGTGCACGCACTACTAGGAAAACGCCTAATTGTAGCATTGGTTAAACGGCTGGTAGTAGCACGAGTACCCGCGCTACTACTATCATGCTACAACTAACTGGTAGTAGTAGCGCTGGTTCATCCCGCGCTACTAGTACATGTGTTAGTATTAGCGCTGGTGCCACGCACACTACTACTAACTATCCGTAGAGCATGCCCCTGACCTGCGCTACTACTATTAATTTCAAAAACCAAAACAAAATCGGGACCTCTGGCCGGAGATGGGCCCCTTCGAGGAGTAGGTCCTGTGCACTGATACATCCATTTTTCATTATGTTTTTTTGCTATTATTTATAATTTTTTATCCATAATAATGCTTTTTGGAGTAATTCTAATGCCTTTTCTCTCATAATTTGCAAGGAACACACCAAGAGGGAGAATTCCGGAGCTGGATTCTGGACTTGGAAAAGCTACGTCAGGCTGCCTATTCTGCCCAACTCCAAATAAGATGAAACTTCATGGAGATTTTTGATGGATTATTTAAGAATTATTGGAGCAAATAACTACCAGAGGGGCCCTACCAGGTGGGCACAACCCACCTGGGCGCGCCAGGGAGCAATGGCACACCCTGGTGGGTTGTGCCCTCCTCGGCCCACCTCCAGTGCCCATCTTCTGGTATATAAGTCATTATGACCTAGAAAAAATAAGAGGGAGGCTTTCGGGACGAAGCACGCCGCCTCGAGGCGGAACTTGGGCAGGAGCACTTTTGCCCTCCGATGGAGCGATTCTGCCAGGGGAACTTCCCTTCCGGAGGGGGAAATCACCGTCATCATCATCACCAACAACTCTCCCATCTTGGGGAGGGCAATATTCATGAACATCTTCAACAACACCAACTCCTCTCAAACCCTAGTTCATCTCTTGAGTTCAATCTTGTTACCGAAACTTTAGATTGGTGCTTGTGGGTGACTAGTGGTGTTGATTACGTCTTGTAGTTGATCAATATATGGTTTATTTGGTGGAAGATTATACGTTCAGATCCATTATGCTATTTAATACCCCTATGATCTTGAGCATTATTATTATTTGTGAGTAGTTACTTTTGTTCTTGAGGTCACGAGATAAATCATGTTGCAAGTAATCATGTGAATTTGATATGTGTTCGATATTTTGATAGTATGTATGTTGTGATTCCCTTAGTGGTGTCATGTGGACGTCGACTACAAGACACTTCACCATATTTGGGCCTAAGGGAATGCATTGTGGAGTAGCAATTATATGATGGGTTGCGAGAGTGACAGAAGCTTAAACCCAGTTTATGCGCTATTCCATAAGGGGCCGATTGGATCCAAAAGTTTAATGCTATGGTTAGAATTTATTCTTAATACTTTTTTCATAGTTGCGGATGCTTGCGGGAGGGTTAATAATAAGTAGGAGGTATGTTCAAGTAAGAACAACACCTCAGAATTGGTCCACCCACATATCAAATTATCAAAGTACCAAACACAAATTAAACCAACATGATGAAAGTGACTAGATGAAATTCCCGTGTACCCTCAAGAACGCTTTGATTATCATAAGAGACCGTTTTGGCCTGTACTTTGCCTCAAAAGGATTGGGCTACCTTGCTGAACTATTGTTACTTTATTTGTTACTTGCTCGTTACAAATTATCTTGCTATCAAACTACTTCGCTACTTACAATTTCAGCACTTGCAGACATTACCTTACTAAAAACTACTTGTCATTTCCTTCTGCTCCTCATTGGGTTTGACACTCTTACTTATCGAAAAGAGCTACAATTGATCCCCGATACTTGTGGGTCATCAAGGCTATTTTCTGGCGCTGTTGCCGGGGAGTGAAGCGCCTTTGGTAAGTGGAATTTGGTAAGGAAACATTTATATAGTGTGCTGAAATTTATTGTCACTTGTTACTAGGAAAACAATCCTTTGAGGAGTTTGTTAGGGGTATCTTCACCTCGTCCGGAACCAAAATTAGCTACCCCTCAACCTACTACACCTACTAAAAATGTTGAATACGAAATTCCTTTGGGTATGATAGAACAACTGCTAGCTAATCCTTATGCAAGAGATGGAACTGAACATCCTGATATGCACTTGATATATGTGGAACAAATTTGTGGATTGTTTAAGCTTGCAGGATTACCCAGGGATCAAGTTATGAAAAAGGTTTTCCCTTTATCTTTGAAGGAAAAGTATTGGCATGGTATAGGCTATGCGATGATATTGGATCATGGAATTGGAATCGTTTGAAATTGGAGTTCCACCAGAAATGTTATCCTATGCATCTAGTTCATCGTGATCGGAATTATATATATAATTTTTGGCCTCGTGAAGGAGAAAGTATTGCTCTATCTTGGGGGAGGCTTAAGTCAATGTTATATTCATGCCCCAATCACGAGCTCTCAAGAGAAATTATTATCCAAAAATTTTATACTTGGCTTTCTCGTAATGATCAAACCATGCTTGATACTTCTTGTGCTGGTTCTTTTATGTAGAAGAATATTGAATTCCGGTGGGATATTTTGGAAAGAATTAAATGCAACTCTGAAGATTGGGAACTCGACGAAGGTAAAGAGTCAGGTATTAAACTTAAGTATGATTGTGTTAAATCTTTTATGGATACCGATGCTTTTCAAAAGTTTAGCACTAAATATGGACTTGACATTGGGATAGTAGCCTCCTTTTGTGAATCATTTGCTACTCATGTTGAAGTCCCTAAGTAGAAGTTTTTTAAATATCACCCACCTGTTAAAGAAGAAATTAAAAACCAGCACCAGTTAAAGAAGAAACTATACTCGATAATGTTGATCCAGTTGTTCCTTCTGCTTATATAAAGAAACCACCTTTCCCTGTCAGGATAAAGGAACATGCTAAAGTTTCAACTGTGGTTAACAAAATCTATATTAGAACACCTAAACCTGAAGAACAAATTAAAGTATAACCTAGCATTGCTATGGTTAAAGATCTCTTGGAAGAAGATATTGATGGGCATGATATTTACTTGTGTGAAGAAGCTACTAGAATTGCTAAACCTGATAAAAAAAGATAACCATAGACCTGTTGTGGGCATGCCTGTTATTTTAGTTAAAATAGGAGATCACTGTTATCATGGTTTATGTGACATGGGTGCTAGTGTGAGTGCTATTCCTTACACTTTAATGAAAGACATATCACCTGCTGAGATAGAAGAAATAGATGTTACTATTAAACTTGCTAATAGAGACATTATATCACCAATTGGGATTATTAGATATGTTGAAGTCTTGTGTGGTAAAATAAAATACCCTACTGATTTTCTTGTTCTTGGTTCCCCACCAGATGACTTCTGTCCCATTATCTTTGGTAGAACTTTCTTGAACACAGTTAATGCTAAGATAGATTGTAAGAAACAAAATGTGGGAGTTAGCTTTGGTGATGAGTCTCATGCATTTAATTTTTCCAAGTTTGGTAGAAATCATCATGAAAATGAATTGCCTAGTAAGGATGAATTAATTGGTCTTGCTTCTATTGCTATACCATGTACTGATCCTTTAGAACAATATATGCTACACCATGAAAATGATTTGCATATGCATGAAAGAAATGAAATAGATAATGTTTTCTTTGAACAACATCCTCTGCGTAAACACAGTTTACCCATTGAAACTCTTGGAGGTCCTCCTCCACCTAAAGGTGATCCTGTGTTTGAATTAAAACAATTGCCAGACACTTTGAAATATGCTTATCTTGACGAAAAGAAGATATATCCTATTATTATCAATGCTAACCTTTCAAAACATGAAGCAGAAAGATTATTGAAAGTTCTAAGGAAGCACCGGGCTGCTATTGGATATACTCTTGATGATTTAAAGGGCATTAGTCCCACTCCATGTCAGCACAAAATCAATATGGAACCTGATGCTAAACCAGTTGTTGATCACCAACGTCGGTTAAATCCGAAGATGAAAGAGGTGGTAAGAACGGAAATATTAAAACTTCTGGAAGCATGTATAATCTATCCTATAGCTGATAGTAGATGGGTAAGTCATGTTCATTGTGTTCCTAAGAAAGGAGGTATTACTGTTGTTCCTAATGATAAAAATGAACTTATTCCATAAAGAATTGTTACAGGCTATAGAATGGTAATTGATTTTACAAAATTAAAATAAGCAACTAGAAAAGATCATTACCCTTTGCCTTTTATTGATCAAATGCTTGAAAGATTATCTAAGCACAAACACTTTTGCTTCCTTGATGGATATTCTGGCTTTTCACAAATACCTGTATCACAACCTGATCAAGAAAAGACCACTTTTACTTGTCCTTTTGGAACGTATGCTTATAGACGTATGCCTTTTGGTTTATGTAATGCACCTGCTACCTTTCAAAGATGCATGATGGCTATATTCTCTGATTTTTGTGAAAAGATTGTTGAGGTTTTCATGGATGACTTCTCTGTTTATGGGAAGTCTTTTGATGATTGTTTAAGCAATCTTGAGCGAGTTTTGCAGAGATGTGAACAAACAAATCTTGTCTTGAATTGGGAGAAGTGCCACTTTATGGTTAATGAAGGCATTGTCTTGGGTCATAAAATTACTGAAAGATGTATTGAAGTGGACCAAGCTAAGGTTGATGCAATTGAGAAAATGCCATGTCCTAAAGATATAAAAGGTATTCGTAGTTTCTTAGGTCATGTTGGTTTCTATAGGAGATTTATCAAAGACTTTTCTAAAATTTCTAGGCCTGTTACTAATCTCTTGCAAAAGGATATCCCTTTTGTTTTTGATGATGATTGTCTTGAAGCCTTTGAAACACTCAAGAAAGCCTTAATTACGGCACGTATTGTTCAACCACCTGATTGGAACTTGCCTTTTGAAATTATGTGTGATGCTAGTGATTATGCTGTTGGTGTTATTCTAGGACAAAGAGTTTATAAGAAATTGAATGTTATTCATTATGTTAGTAAAACTCTAGACAGTGCTCAAAGAAATTATGCTACTACTGAAAAAGACTTCTTAGCAGTTGTGTTTGCTTGTGATAAATTTAGACCTTATCTTGTTGATTACAAAATAACTGTTCACACAGACCATGCTGGTATTAAATATCTTATGGAAAAGAAAGATGCTAAACCTAGACTTATTCATTGGGTTCTCTCTTGTTACAAGTATTTGATTTACATATCATTGATAGAAAAGGAGTTGAGAACCCCGTAGCTGATAACTTGTCTAGGCTTGAAAATGTGCTTGATGACCCACTACTATTGATGATAGTTTTCCTGATGAGCAGTTAGCTACAATAAATGTTGCTAATAGTACTCCTTGGTATGCTGACTATGCTAATTACATCGTTGCTAAATATTTACCACCTAGCTTTACTTACCAACAAAAGAAAAAAAATCTTCTATGATTTAAGACATTACTTTTGGGATGACCCACATCTTTATAAAGAAGGAGTAGATGGTATTATTAGGCATTGTGTACCTAAGCATGAACAGGAACAAATCCTACGGAAATGTCACTCCGAGGCTTATGGAGGGCATCATGCTGGGGATAGAATAACTCATAAGGTATTGCAATCTGGATTTTATTGGCCTACTCTCTTCAAGGATGCCCGTAAGTATGTCTCATCTTGCGATGAATGTCAAGGAATAGGTAATATCGGTAAGCGTCAAGAAATTCCTATGAATTATTCACTTGTTGTTGAACCATTTGATGTTTGGGGATTTGATTACATGGGACCTTTTCCTTCCTCTAATGGGTATACACATATTTTGGTTGCTGTTGATTATGTTACTAAATGGGTAGAAGCTATTCCAACCACTAGTGCTGATCACAACACCTCTATGAAAATGCTTAAGGAAGGTATTTTCCCAAGGTTTGGAGTCCCTAGATATTTAATGACTAATGATGGTTCACACTTTATTTATGGTGCTTTCCGTAAAATGCTTGCCAAGTATGATGTTAACCATTGAATTGCATCACCCTATCATCCTCAGTCTAGTGGTGAAGTTGAACTTAGCAATAGAGAAATAAAATTAATGTTGCAAAAGACTGTCAATAGGTCCAGGAACAATTTGTCTAAGAAATTAGATGATGCACTTTGGGCTTATAGAACATCATATAAAAATCCTATGGGTATGTCTCCTTATAAAATGGTTTATGGAAAACCTTGTCATTTTCCTCTTGAGTTAGAACATAAAGCATTTTTGGCAGTTAAAGAGCTCAATTATGATTTCAAACTTGCTGGTGAGAAGAGGTTATTTGATATTAGCTCATTATATGATGAGAACCCAAGCTTATGAAAATACAAAATTATTCAAGGAAAAAGTCAAAAGATGGCATGACAAAAGAATTCAAAAGCATGAGTTTAAAGTCGGAGAATATGTTCTTTTGTACAACTCTTGTTTTAGATTTTTTGTAGGGAAGCTCCTCTCGAAATGGGAAGGCCTGTATGTCATTGAGGAGGTTTACCGGTCTGGTGCCATCAAAATAAATAACTCCGAAGGTACTAATCCAAAGGTTTTCAATGGACAACGAATAAAGCATTATATCTTAGGTATGCCTATTAATGTTGAAAGTAATATTATCAAAACTTCGACACCAGGAGAACACATAAAAGATTCCTTCCGGAACACTCCAGAATCATGAAAATAAGGAGGTTCGTGATATGGTAAGTAAACGGACTCCAAAAAATCCACAAAAATATTTTCTGTCAGTTTTGGAATATTTTAGAATTTTGGAAATAAAGAAACTCCCAGGAAGCATCCACTGGTGGGCACAAGACACGAGGGCACGCCAGGCTTGCCTAGCGTGCCCAGGTGGGTTATGCCCACTTGGGACACCTCCCGTACTCCGTTTTTCTTCCATGTACTTGTCCTCCAAGATAAAAAATCTATATATACTTCCCGAACCTGTTAAGCACCGTATCGCGAAGAAATCCTCTGTTCTCTTTTCTTGCTCTTTCTGGTCAGATTTGTCAAGCCAGGCATCATGTCTTCTTGCTCCTCCAACAACATGAAAGAAGATGCTTGGCTGATGAAGATCGAGACGAAGAGGGAGGAGCCCACGGACGCCATTAAGGGAGACAAGGGCAAGGAAGCTATCGTAGATCCACCCTCGGTGGCAGCACAAGCATTGCTGGCCGAGGAGGAGGAGGAAGATATCCTTAAACCCTACCTTACTCACCTTACTCATGCTGAGATTGAAGCTTTTCACGTCATTGAATTAGTCCGCATACAGAATAAGTACCTTACCGTGAAAATATTCTGCATCAAGAGCATATCATCCATCTCTGGGGTGTCATTCGTCAGTTGGAGAACCTCTTGATCCTTAAGGATAGGATCACTTCTTCACCACCATCATATTCTTCACCACCAAAGGATAACTGAGTATCGGGTATGGGCACTCCCCTTGGCTCCCTCCAAGCTTGGGGGAGGCGCCCCGATATCGTATCATCCCACTATCTTTTTGCTTTTACTTGTCTTAGTTCAATCTTTTGCCTAGATGAAATAAACTTCAGTTTGATCCTTTCTTATTTGAGAAGTTTGCTTAGTGATTTATCATTGTAATCGTGTGCAAGTTATATGATAAAGTTTAGTTTGAGTTTTTGCTTTCTTTACTTTCATGTTGCAAATAAAGAAAAAGAAATAAAAAAGAAATGAAAGAAAGGAAATAAATCAATAAGATCATAAACTAATCCTATGGTAGGTGATGGCACCACATAAGGAAAAGTATAAGAAATTTTATTAGAGATTAACAAACATAGCATTAGTCAATGATGCAACTCATGAAAGAATTAATAAGGGAAGAGAAGATTCACTTATAAATATACTATCCTAGAAATCTTTTGTGATTGTGAGCCATCATCAAAATATTATATGCCAAAATTGTTGATGTTGTACAAGGAAGACAACTTAATGGTTTATGTTTGTTTATATTCACATAGAAGTCTTATTGTTATAGATCCTTTAACATGTGATGCTTGCCCCTACCTTTGCTAGCCAAAAATTCCGCACTAAGTAGAGATACTACTTGTGCATCCAAAAAACCTTAAACCCAAATCCTATTTTCAAGAGTCCACCATACCTACCTATGGATTGAGAAAGACCCTTCAAGTAAGTTGTCATCGGTGCAATAAGGCAATAAAAATTGCTTATAAAGGTGTAAGATCTTTTAGTGTAAGAGAAAATTGAGCGTTGTACGAACTTGGATGACAAAGAATAAAAGCGATAGACCGCATAATAAAGGTTGTCATCTTATGGGGAAATACAACGTGACTTTCTCTTGCACTAAGGGATTGAGCATACAAACAAATAAGCGCATGACAACCTCTACTTCCCTCTACGAAGGGCCTATCTTTTCATTTTATGCAAGAGTCAAAGTTTTTCCCTATTCCTTTTATTTTTCTCCTTTGGAAAGCATCATGTGGTGAGGAAAGATCTAGGCACATATGTCCAGTTGAATATAGATAGCATGAGTTATTATTGTTGACATCACCCTTGAGGTGAGGATGTTGGGAGGCGAAACTATAAACCCGTATCTATCTATGTGTCCGGTTGAAATGTTTCGCTCATAGGTACGAGGCGAGTGTTAGTAATCATAGAAGACTATATGATGGTTGAGTATGTGGACTTGCCTAAAGGATCCGATACGTGACCCTTCCTGAAAAGATGATGAATTGTAGTTGCAAAGTTGACTCAGAACATAGTTTGTTGGTTTCTAATAGAGTTTTTGCTTTATACTTCGATTGTGTGATGAACTATTACTTATTCATGAGAAGTATATGATAAAAGTTCTATGATAAAAGTCCTATGTTTAATTTTGTTGCTCTGATAATAATCAACATGATGCTTCTATGTTCGTATTTTGTTTTTATCGACACCTCTCTCTCAAAGCATGTGGACATGTTTTTCGATTTTGGTTTTCGCTTGAGGACAAGCGAGGTCTAAGCTTGGGGGAGTTGATATGTCCATTTTTCATCATGTTTTCTTGCTGTTATTTATAATGTTTTTATCCATAATAGTGCTTTTTGGAGTAATTCTAATGCGTTTTCTCTCATAATTTGCAAGGAACACACCAAGAGGGAGAATTCCGGCAGCTGGAAATCTAGACCTGGAAAAGCTACGTCAAGCTACCTATTCTGCACAACTCCAAACAAGCTGAAACTTCATGAAGATTTTTTTATGGATTATTTAAGAATTATTGGAGCAAATAACTAACAGAGGGGCCCTACCAGGTGGGCACAACCCACGTGGGCGCGCCAGGGAGCCCAGGCGTGCCCTAATGGGTTGTGCCCTACTCGGCCCACCTCTGATACCCATCTTCTGGTATATAAGTCATTATGACCTAGAAAAAATAAGAGGGAGGCTTTCAAGACGAAGTGCCGCCGCCTCGAGGCGGAACTTGGCAGGAGCACTTTTGCCCTCCGGTGGAGTGATTCGGTCGGGGGAACTTCCCTCCCGGAGGTGGAATCATCGTCATCATCATCACCAAAAACTCTCCCATCTTGGGGAGGGCAATCTTCATGAACATATTCAACAGCACCAACTCCTCTCAAACCCTAGTTCATCTCTTGAGTTCAATCTTGTTACCGGAACTATAGATTGGTGCTTGTGGGTGACTAGTAGTGTTGATTACGTCTTGTAGTTGATCACTATATGGTTTATTTGGTGGAAGATTATATGTTCAGATCCATTATTCTATTTAATACCCCTCTGATCTTGAGCATGATTATTATTCGTGAGTAGTTACTTTTGTTCTTGAGGTCACGGGAGAAATCATGTTGCAGTAATCATGCGAATTTGATATGTGTTCGATATTTTAATAGTATGTATGTTGTGATTCCCTTAGTGGTGTCATGTGAATGTCGACTATATGGCAACTCACCATATTTGGGCCTAAGGGAATGCATTGTGGAGTAGCAATTATATGATGGGTTGCGAGAGTGATAGAATCCTAAACCCCAGTTTATGCGCTATTCCGTAAGGGACAGATTGGATCCAAAAGTTTAATGCTATGGTTAGAATTTATTATTAATACCTTTCTCATAGTTGCGGATGCTTGCGTGAGGGTTAATCATAAGTAGGAGTTTGTTCAAGTATGAGAAGCACCTAAGAATCGGTCCACCCACATATCAAATTACCAAAGTACCGAACATGAATTAAACCAACATGATGAAAGTGACTAGATGAAATTCCGGTGTACCCTCAAGAACGCTTTGCTTATCATAAGAGACCGTTTTGGCCTGTCCTTTGCCTCAAAAGGATTGGGCTACCTTGCTACACTTTTTTTACTATATAAGTTACTTGCTCGTTACAAATTATCTTGCTATCAAACTAGTTCGCTACTTACAATTTCAGCACTTGCAGATATTACCTTATTGGAAACTACTTGTCATTTCCTTGTGCTCCTCGTTGGGTTCGACACTCTTACTTATCGAAAAGAGCTACAATTGATCCCCTATACTTGTGGGTCATCATGCACCGCCGGCCGGAGATGGGGAGGAGATATGCCCATGGCGGATCTGCAGGCGGGCGCCATGGCCGCCACCTGACCTTCTTGCAGGTCGAGGGGAGGGGAGGGTACATGCTAGGATGGGATGGGAGGAGGAAAGGGTGGGGCAGCGACGACGGTGAAGGAGAGAAAGTGGGGGCATTGCCGGCGGTGGCGAGGTCAAGAGGAGATGGGAAGGTGTTGGGTGGCGGTGCCAATGCATGAGGAGAGGGGAAGGGAGGAATGAATCTGAGAGAGGGGGAGAGTGATGGGATATATATATATATATAGAGAGAGAGAGAAAGGAGGGCAGGGGAGAGGCTTACGGCGACGGTGGTCTCATGGAGGGGAGTGGCGGCAGGAGGGGAGAGGACTATGGTGGCGGTGGTCTCAAGGAGGGGAGCTGCGGTGACAAGGGAGAGAGTGGCGGCGGCGGTGAGGTCGAGGGCGGCCTCGGACGGCGGTGGTGAGGTTGACAGCGACGGTGGCGATAGATAGGAGTGGGGAGAGGGTGGAGGGGGGGGGGGAGTAGTGGGGGACTTAGGAAATTTTGAGCTGGCCCGCGTGGGGTTAGCTCAAAATAGCACTAGCGCTGGGTTTGTCCCAGCGCGATAGCTAAGATTTTAGCAGTAGCTCTTTTTTATGATCAGCGCTGCTACTACAAATAGTGTTGGTGGGCTCGTCAGGTCCAGCTTAGTAGTAGTGCTCTTTCTATTTCCAGCGCTACTGCTAAGTCTTCACTTGTGGCGCCAATAGAAGCCATCGCTACTGCTAATTATCAGCATCGCTTGTTATTTTCTAGCGCTACTAATAGTGTTCTACCTATAAGGTTTTTCCTAGTAGTGATGTATGAGCATTTTCTTCACCAATAGTATCTTACCCCCTTTTGATAGTATTGGCTTTCCTATGGACTCAAAGTGATTTCTCACAAAGTAAAATGTAGAATCCTCTTCCTTGAAGCTTGGCCAATGCTATCTCTCCTCCTTCTTCTTCTTGGGGATACTCTCCACACTCCTTTCTGCAACCCATCCCTCTCTATGGACTTTATCTGAAATACACTAGATGAAAGTATTAGTCCAAGAGACAATGTATGTTGTCATGAATTATCAAAAGCACCAAGGGATCATTTTGTGCTTTCATAAGGAACCTTCAGAATCCATTCAAGACTTGTCCATCGGGAAGATTCATCCCTGAGAGGTGAAGGAAATCACTTCATCAACACAAGTGGAAGCTACTACTTCGCGCCAAGGCAAACCATGAAACGACATGGAGGCCTCCACAAGCGATACACACCAAGATGATGATGAAGAAGAAGTACATAAAGATGATACACCTCAACCTCGTTCAGCACCACCACAAGGAAATGACACCTTCAACAATAACAAAGAAGAAGAAGATGATGAGGAAGCTCAACCATGCAACAAGCAAAAGTTACCACGAGTTCGAGCAAGAGTAAACAAGAATCATCCCTTAGAGCAAATATTCGGTGACATACAAACCGGGAGAATCACTCACTCTAAAAGTCGTTCATCTAATTTTTGTGAGAATTACTCATTTATCTCTAGTATTGAGCCTATGAAGGTAGAAGAAGCACTTGAATATCCGGATTGGATAAATGCCATGCATGAAGAACTACACAATTTCGAGAGGAATGAAGTCTGGACACTGGTGGAGAAGCCCAAGGATGAGCACAACATCATTGGAACAAAGTGAGTGTTTCAGGACAAGCAAGATGCAGATGGTCAAGTGGTACACAACAAGGCACGTCTCATAGATCAAGGTTACACTCAAGTCGAAGGTATGGATTACGGTGAGACCTATGCCCCCTATGTTAGATTGAAGCTATTCGTATACTTCTTGCTTATGACAATCACCATGATATTACTCTTTACCAAATGGATATGAAAAGTGCTTTTCTAAATGGTGAAATTGAGGAGGAAGTTTATGTTAAACAACATCCCGGCTTCGTGAATCCTAAGAAACCTAATCATGTTTACAAACTTCAAAAATCTCTCTATGGTCTTAAGCAAGCGTCACGAGCTTGGTACAAATTCCTAATGAAGTTTCTTCTTGAAAAGGGTTTTGAAATTCGTAAAATTGACGCAAACTTGTTGACAAAAAGAGGTCACGGTGAATTATTTGTGTGCCAAATTTATGTGTATGATATTATCTTTGGATCTACTAACCCACATTTTAGTGATAAATTTGGAAGGTTGATCTCCAACAAGTATGAAATGTCTATGATGTGTGAGCTGAAATTTGTTCCTTGGTTTGCAAATCAAGCAAATAACAGAAGGAACTTTTATATCTCAAATCAAGTATACCAAGGACTTGATCAAGAAGTTCAACATGCAAGAGTATAAAGGTATGAAAACTCCTATACCTACTAGTGGACATGTTGACCTTACCAAGGAGGACAACTCGGTTGATCAAAAGGTTTATCGATCAATGATCGGTTCATTTCCATATTTATGCCTCCCGTCCCGATGTCATTCTTAGTGTGTTCACGTGTGCTACATACCAAGCTGCACCTATATAGTGCCATCTTAAGGCCGTGAAAAGAATTGTGAGATACTTGATATACACACCAAACTTTGGAATTTGGTATCCCAAGGGATCTTCTTTTAACCTTATTGGCTATTCCAACTCGGATTATGCCGGAGATAAGGTTAATAGAAAATCCACCTTGGGTACTTGTCAATTTCTTAGGATATCTCTTGTGTATTGGTCATCCAAGAAACAAAACTTGCTATCTCTATCTACCGCCGAAGCGGAATACATTGCCGCCGGATCATGTTGTGTAAAATTTCTATGGATGACTCAAACTCTTAAAGTCTATGTCATACATCGGAAACATGTTCCATTGTTATGTGACAATGAGAGTGCAATTAAGATTGCTCATAATCTCGTGCAACACTCTCGAACTAAGCATATTCAAGTTCTTCATCATTTCATTCGTGATCATGTTACCAGAGGAGATATCAATCTCAAGCATGTTCGTAGTAACAAACAATTGGCCGATATCTTTACTAAGCCACTTTATGAAAAAGTGTTTTGCCACTTGAGGAGTGAGTTGAACATCATTGATGCTTCAAACTTGAGCTAGAATCACTCGGATGCATGCAAGGGCATGAGCTTACTTGACTATTTCTTGACACCGTTGACATGATGATTCTTCATATCTTGGAAAACTATGTTGCCTTGTATTGCATCTTATATTGTGTAGGTACTTGGGGGAACTACACCTCACGAGATTGCCATCAACTCACAGCAAAAGAAATCTTGTCATGACCAAGTATCTATAAACCTTTCTTTGTGATGGAGGAATAAGACAACACAAACCATATCCTTGACAACTATTTGTTGAACAATATCACCCTTGTCATTTGGATATATTTGTTCTTCTTGCATTACTAACCCATATAGGCGAGAAGTGAACCAAAAAAATCAAGGATAGCTCGCAACTCAAGATGTTCTTCATCAACTTTGAGCAACCACAACAAGTCCACCTACATGCTACATCATCGACATCATTCAAAGGTATGTAATCATATCCTTGAAAAGCTTTACTTCAAGACATGAGATAAAGCAATTCTATGGGATATGAAAACATAAAAAATGCTTAAATGAAAAGTGGCAAGCCCATTTGAGCTTAACGATGAGTATGACCTAGTCAATATACTCTAATATAGGTGACCTAGTCGCCGACCATAATCTAGATGAAGTCTCATATGTGTGGTTTATGTTCTAGTTGCATGTTTTCTTGGAACCATTAAATATCCATCTAGTTGGTGAAAACTCATTGCAAATATTTTTGAAAATTCATTGCATTTTTTTGAAAATTCATTGCAAATCTTTCAGAAAATTCATTGCAATTTTGTGAGAAAATTCATTGTCAATATGGCCAAGAATGTTTTTGCCAAGTTTCTGCTTGCAACTCGGTCCCTCCAAACTGGGAAAATCGGTCTTACCGATACAACAACTATACTACCAAGAGCCTCCTTGGCACCACCAATACAAACCTATTCGGCTGCACCGACTTCTCCCATAAGCCCTAAGATTTCCATATCGGTTCTACCGATTCACTTTGCCTCGGAGCCACTGACTTTTGCTACTACTTTTGTTCTTTGCCATCTTCTTTACATCTTTTAATAAATGTTCTCAATGACCCTTACTCTCAAGGAACCCTTACCCTGACCTTTTTTTGGAAATTAATGCCATAGGGGGAGATATATCAAAGCTTATGCTCACCCAAATGGGGATAAATATTCAAGGGGGAGAAATATCAAGATCACCCAAAGGAGAAGTAACACTACATTAAGGGGGAGAGAAAATGTGATTTAGATTTGATTGTCTAATTGTGTTAGACTTGTCTCAGCATACCTACTCCTAATATCTACCTACTAAGATTCAGGGGGAGAGGAAGACTTACAAATCCATACCTAGGGCAGAAAGTTCTAAATGTTCTTGGAGACATATCTATCCTAACAAATAGGGGGAGAAATATCAATCAACTAATGCTATTTTCAATATGTCTTCCATGTCTTGGTACTATTGAAGATATTAGCATCTTTATGATAAAAATATTCTTGTGTTATCTAACCTTGTTTTCACAAGCCTGTCTCTAATGTTAAAATGCTCAAGATCTTTAAGGTAATTGTATGCATCATATCCTTAGTTAAGATGATCTCTTGTTTCTTGCACATATTGTTCGTAAGAGTGAGTCTTGAACATGGAGACACCTCATTCACATATATTTGATGCATATATCCAAGGTGCACATGACTCATAATGTGCTCTCTAATACTTCATGCGTTCCAAAGCAACTATCCTCTAAAAGGGATTGCTCACATTTAGTGGGAGTATGTCTTAGTCATGTGCTCTTCAAAGCTATCCATATTTCTGCATGTCTTAAATTGAAGCTTTCATTGTATGTGGGCATCAATTAACAAAAAGGGAGAGATTGAAAGCACATATTCTCCCTTGGTGGTTTTGATAATTCGTGACAACATACCCTGTCTCTTGGACAAATAGTCTTACCTAGTTTATTTCAGGTAAAGTCCACATAGAGGATTAGCTAAGGATCGTGTGGAGAATCCCCAAGGAAAGAAGAAGGAGGAGAAGAATAGGATTGGCCAAGCTTCAAGACTCTAAATTTTGCTTTTTGTGAGAAATCACACTTGAGTCCATAGGAAAGCCAATACTATTAAAAGGGAATGATGTATCCATGATGATGTGGTTGCTCAAGTGCTTGGATATTAGCCACCAAAACCCCTCATGAAATTCTCCCACAAATATTATGTCAAAACCCTAATACTCAAATTCAATGCCATCAAGTTTCCCAAATCAGCCCTCTCGAGTTTCACCCTAGACAAATCCTATGCCAAACCCTAAGGTCTCGGTGACATCAAGTTTGATTTCGGAGAAACTGAAATCAGTGACCAACTTTCTGTTGTCCCATTTCTTAAAATCAGAATTTCCGAGTTTTAGGAATCGGTGACACCAAAACTAGTAACTGCCTAGGCCAGCCAAAATCGTACCCACTGGGATTTATATATCGGTCCCACCGAAATCCAGATTTTGCACTAGTCGGTGCAACCGAGTTTTTTGCTTCGGTTTCACCGAGTTAAGCAACAATGTTGGAACAGTTGGATTTTTGGAGATGCCTATATATACTCGTCCACCTGCCTCTCACTTGTAGAGGATGCACTCAAAATGAACCAACACTTGCCCCATTCATTTTCTAAGAGAGAACCACCTACTCATGTGTTGAGATCAAGATATTCCACTCCAACCATATGAATCTTGATTTCTAGCCTGCCCAAGTTGCTTTCCACCCAATTAACCTCTTCTACCAATCCAAATCTGTGAGAGAGTGACTGAGTGTTGAGGAGACTATATTTTGAAGCACAAGACCAAGGACTTCATCATTGTTACCACATCTATTACCTTTTGGAGAGTGGTGTCTCCTAGATTGGTTAGGTGTCGCTTGGGAGCCTCTGTCTTCGAGTGGAGTTGAACCAAGAAGTTTGTATGGACAAGGAGACCGCCTACTTCATGAAGATCTACCCAGAGTAAGGCTAGTCCTTCATGGACGTAAGCCATGATGGAATAGACGAGGTTGCTACTTTGTGGACCCTTATGGGTGGAGCCCTCCATGGACTCTCACGACCACTAACCTTTGTTGGTTGAAGTCTCCGTCAATGTGGGCATACAATAGCACCAACTACCCTAACCACGGGAAAATCTTCGTGTCTTCAATTGTGTTTGATATTCCTATCTCTACTCCTTAGTTACATGTGCTTGTCTTTACTTTCGCTGCTATACTCGTTGAATTGCATGTGTAGGGTGTACTAGACTTGCTAGAATTGCTAAAACTTACCAACCATTAAAATTGGGGAAAAGGCTAGCTTTTTTATTTTGCCTAGTAGTTTATTCACCCCCCTCTATATATCCCTTACCGATTCCATAATCGGAGAAGAGGAAACAAGAGTTGTCAGATTCGAAGAAGGGCCTCCTGCCCGGGTAGTCCGCCGGATCTCAAGGTCACCGTGCCCGGTAGGTGGCATTGTCACTCGTCGCCTGGCCTGGAGGGTCGCGCAACAGGGCCATGTCGTTCGTGTGTGGTGACAGAGGAGGGTATGACCTTGGACTTCTAGGCGAGCACATTCTTGGACTCTATGAGGCCACACCATGGGTCACCGAATCCGGTGAAGGGCCTCCTGCCCAACTAGTCCGCGGATCTCGGGCGCTACATGACCATTGGATCTCGCTTCTTCACAGTAGCATGCAAGTCCTCCCTCACCTCTGCTTGCGTCCACCTTCCTCCTTTGTGTCTGCACTACCGGCAGCCACACCCATCCACAATCCCATGGCTCCCTTTACCATCTCCTGTTGCAGACTATGCTCCACCGAGGACCATTTATTTCAGGCACAGGAGTAGCAACAGTGGCGGTGCAGGGAGGGTGGCCTTAGATTGTACAATGACTTTTTTCATTGAGAATTTAGTGAGACTGACGTGTGGACCCCACCTAAACGGTCGTTTTTAGCATGGTGTCACCTGTTTCCGCACATGGACGATTTTCCATGTCAAAACCAGATCAAAAATTTGCTTAGTGTTTTTTGCCACTGTTAAATTTTCGCTCCGGTGCAAAATGTCAAGCTTCGTAAAGTGGTAGGTTTCTGAGAGTTGTGACAAGAAAGTGGTGGTTCTATGCATTTTACTCTATTTTCTCTGAGGGAACCTTGATTCAAAAGGATTTCATAGAATCTTTTGACGATTACAATACTCTTTTTTTTAATTTTCACGGGGGAGGGGTGATACGTCTCCAACGTATCGATAATTTGTAAAGTATTCATGCCATATTGGCCTATGTTTACAATACATTTATATGGTTTTGATGTACTTTATATGATTTACTTAGAACTAACCTGGACTGACGCTATTTTCACCAGAATTACCATGGTCGTATTTTTGTGCAGAAAATAAAAATTCTCGGAATCGCCCGAAACTTTTTTTATGATCTTTTCTAGATAAAATAAGAAATACGAGAGAGAAGAACACCCAGAGGGGAGTCACCTATGGGCCACAAGCCAACAAGCACCCTCCCGTGGCACGTCCTGTTAGCTTGTGGGGCCCACGTGGTTCCGGCTGACGTGATTCTAACACTGAAAATTTCTATAAATCCAGAAACTCTCGAAATTTAACCTAGAACTTTCGCTCAGTTTCCACAAGACTCTGTACTGAAGTAAACTCATCTGAAGTCCTGTTCCGACACCCTGCCGGAGGGGGCAATCATCACCAGAGGCCATCTTTATCATCCCAGCGGTGTCCATGACGAGGAGGGAGTACTTCTCCCTCGGGGCTGAGGGTATGTACCAGTAGCATGCTATGTGATTGATCTCTATCTCTCCCGTATTCTTGAGATCTCATGACCTTGATGTATCATGGGATTTGTTAATATAGTTGGATCATCTGGTGTTTGTCCCTCTCTATCTTGTTGTGATGAATTGAATCTTTCCCTTTGAGATCTCATTACGAACTAAATATTGGATTTGAGATGACTTGATGTATGTCTTGCATGTGGATACTCGTGGTGATAGTGGGGTGTTCTATTGATTCACTTGATATATGTTTTGGTACTCAACTTGCATATTACCATGGTGATAATGGGGTAATCTATGCATAGGGGTTTATACACGTTCTTGTCCTACTTTCTCCGATAGAAATCTTGGGGTAGATCTTGAACTTATTTTTGTTGGATTGAATATGATGAATCTGAATTTTTTTGATGCATGTATAATAATTAACCCATGGATACTTGAGGTGACATTGGAGTATCTAGGTGACATTAGGGTTGATTGATGTATAACATAGGTGTTATTCTAGTACGAACTCTAGGGCTGTTTGTGACACTTATAGGAATAACTCAATAGATTGATCAGAAAAATAACTTGGAGGTGGTTCTACAACATACAACAATTTCATCTTATGTTCTCCGCATGATATGAACTTTGGAGTGATTCTTTGTTGCACGTTGAGGGATGATCATATGATCTTATTATGTTAGTATTAGTGAAAGTATGGACCCCAGGCCTTATTTCCAAGCATTTATACAACGTGTTTCTCGTTGTTTTCCACTTGTTATCTTTATGTTTTTATATATTCAGATTACAAAAACATATATCTACTATTCATATTGCACTTGCATCACCATCTCTTCGTCGAACTAGTGCACCTATACAATTTGCCATTGTATTGGATGAGTTGGGAACACGAGAGATGTATTGTATTTGATTGCAAGGTTATTTGAGAGAGACCATATTAATCCTACACCTCCCATGGATTAATAAACATTAGGTCATCCACTTGAGGCAAAATTGCTACTCTCTCACAAAACTCTGCGCTTGGAGGCCCAACAAAGTCTACAAGAATGAAGTTGCATAGTAGATATCAAGATCTTTTCTCACGCCATTGCCGGGGAGGTTAGTGCTTGAAGGTATATATTTAGATCTTGCAGTTAAATCTTTTAGTTTCTTGTTTTTCACTAGTTTGGTTTTATAAAAGAAAATTAAAAAATGGAATTGAGGCGGCCTCAAATTCTTCATCTTTGTAATGTCTTTCGTGAAAATGATGGTTCGGAAAATTGTGCCTAAGTGTTAGAAGAAGAGTTTAATAAATTGTTTGGCATTAAATACTTCAATGATGAGCATGCTAGCAATATTCTTTGTATGAATTCTCTGAATATCCATGATGCTAATAATGATCGCACTAGTCATGATAAAAATATTTCCTATAAGCATGTCAATTTTTGTGGAGTTAATAAAATTTGTGAAGACATGCCTTATAGGGATGATAGATTTTGTAAGAAGCATAAACATGATAAAACAAATTGGTGTCTTAAAGGGACAGATGAATTTGCTACGAAATTATACTCTCTTCATCCCATTACTTGTGTACTTTGCAACGGGGTTGGTCATCTTTCAATGCATACTTTTTCATGATCGAATGGTGACCAAATATTGTAATAACGTGATCACCCTTGAACTTTATAATGAACTTTTTTATTTTTGGGGTGTGAATAATTGATAGAAAAAATAGGTGGTTTGAAGCATTCTTATTCACAGACTATTTTGAAACGACTCTACAAGATGTCTATATGTTTTGTGTATTTAATTGCAATGAGAATGCTTATATTGCCAACTATAGGAAGACGGCAAAACTAATAGAATATAAAAGGAGTAGTAACAAAATGGTAAAGATTTCAACTTTCCCTCCTATTGTCTCTCGTAATGAAACATGTGACAAGAAGGAGCTTCCTATCTAACCAATCCGATCAATCAGAAGCTCTAAAAATTGATTAAACCCACACATGATGTGGTGAAAAAAAGTAAGGGTAAAAAGGTATTACTCTCAAATAATGAGAATGGATCCTATAGTATTGAGGACGATGGTACACTTGATGATGTTGTTATTCCTATTACTTGTCATGATAGTTATGACTGGGAATATGATGATACTCCTTATGATATTGAAAATCTTTTTGGCGCCAACTAGGAAAACTATGATGATAATAATTGTTATACTATCGGTGTCATTCATGCTATTGATGATTATGCTAATGGTTTGCAAAGCCACAAGGTTGGGGATGCTATGATTGATGAGAACAATATATTTGAGAATATATTTGCTGCAATGAATGTGTGTCCAAAGATTGGGGATGCTATGCATAATGAAGATGATCTTTTTAGCGCCCTTCTTCGAATGATCAAATTTGTTATGATGATTGCATGCCCCCTACTTATGATGATTATTGAGATGATACTTATGTTATAAAAAGTAGTGATGATTATTATTATAAAACTTGTCACAATTATGATAACCCTTTTTGTGAACATCACTCGTTTATTGTAGAAACAATTTATAGTATTCGAGTCTCCTATGATACTCCCACTATTGTGTATGAGAAGTTTGCTTGTGGGGAGAGTAATAAATTGTCTATGCTTATGGATCATGAAAAGAATGCTTTATGTGATATTTATATTGTGGAATTACTTCATGATGATACTCAAAGTTATTATGAGGGAGGAACATATGCTTGTAGAAATTGCAACAATATCAAGTTTACTCCCTATTTGTTGAAAATCTTGAAGATATGCATGTTTTGTCTTCCTGTGCTTGTTGATTCTTGCTCCTATAAATTGTTTGCTCAGAAAATCCCTATTCATAGGAAGAGGGTTAGACTTAAATGTGCTTGTCATATGCTTCATTATGGTCCCATTGTGTTTTTATTCTTCACTTTTATGTGAGCATCATAGAAATCATCATGCCTAGCTAAAAAGGCTTTAAAGAAAAGCATTTGTTGGAAGACAACCCAATATTTATACTTTATGTTTTTGTGTGTTAACATGATTAAGCTACTTTAGTAATCATGTTTTGTGCCTTTTGTTTTAATAAAGTGCCAGTTAAAGCCTTTGGGATAGTGTGGATACTTGTTACTTTGATTCTATGCAAAAACAAAAACTTTTATGTCTAGTGCAGAATTTCTCTGATTTTACTGGACAGTTAAACAATTCTAAAAATTTTACATAGTTTTTATATGAAAATTATCTCCGTTTCCCTATTTTTCAGAATTTTTAGAGTCACAAAAGTATGGTGTTCATTTAGATCTTCACAGACTTTTCTGTTTTGACAGATTCTTTTTTGCATGCATAGTTTGCTTGTTTTTGTGTTCTCGGACCTTGTATTTAGTGAAAGAAATTATGGGAATGATAGAATACAGTAGGTATTATGTGGTAACAATTATTAATCTTGTCTTGATAGTACCTAAGTGAATGACTTATCTTTATTATACTAACCCATCTCACGAAGTTCCGTTAAGTTTTGTGTGATTGAAGTTTTCAAGTTTTGGGTAAGATGCCGATATGAGGAGAATAAGAAGTGGTAAGACCTTAAGCTTGGGGATGTCCAAGTAACCCCCAAGGTAGTATCCAAGGAAGACTCAAGCGTCTAAGATTGGGGATGCCCCAGAAGGCGTCCCCTCTTTCGTCTTCAGCACTACCGGTATATCTTACTTAGAGCTATATTTTTATTCGTCACATAATGTGAGCTTTGCTTGGAGCATCATTTTTTAAATTTGCTTGATGTTATTTATAATCTCGTTTTTCAATAAAAAATTCCAAGAATTGCCTTTAGAATGCTTGAATTGCATGTGTAATGTGTGTTGTACAAAAACATAAACTTTTGTTGTAGTAATTGAATTATCAGATTTTACTGGAACATGGAAAGTTTCTGAAATTTTTACACAATACTGATATAATTTTTTTACCATGTCACGAAGTTTCATAATTTTTAAGGTACATAAGTACACCTTTCAAATTTATTTCTACAGAAAGTTTTGTTTGGACAGATTGTTGTCATAGTTTTGTTATCCACTTATCCTAGAGTTTTCTTGGATTATATTAGTAGACATAAATTGTGGAAATGATAGTATATAGTACGTAATGTTTTAAAATTATTATGCAACTTGTCTTGGTAGTACATAAAGTGTTGATTTATTCTTATGTGCACTAACCTATCTCACGAGTTCTTTTCAAGATTTATGTGGATCAGGTTTTTGAGACCTAGGTGAAACCGTGATATGAGAGGAATTAAAAAGACACAAGAGCTCAAGCTTGGGGATGCCCAAGGATCCCCAAGTCAATATTACAAGAAGTTTCAAGCATCGAATCTTGGGGATGCTATGCATCCCACCTGTCTTCATTGAACAAATATCAGTTAGTCTATGTTGAACCTAAAATTTTATTTGTCCACATGATATGTGATATTCTTGGAATACGTTTTCATTGTATTTGCTGTTTCAAATAAATCTCAGATCTTAAAATATTTATTGAGAGAGAGAGAGAGTCCTCACATAGCTACCTAATTGTTTAACTACTCATTGATCTTCACTTGTATGTTTTGAGAGTAGTTTGATGTTTACTCTTGTGCTTCACTTATATCCTACGAGTAAATTGTGTATGAATAAAATGTCATAAATTTTAAATTATATATGTTCTATATTCTTAGTTGCAGGTTCACATTTGTCTTAGAAAGTAAAATCTACTAAAGTTTGACAACCATAATATTGGTCATACAAGCAATTCATGAGTGATTGGTATAAGAAAGAGAAGTTTCACATACAAATATATTATCTTGGCCATGTTTTATGACTGTGAATACCCATTAATTATTTTCAACCTTGATCAAATTGCTGAAGTTGGACAAGGAAGACAATGTAATGGTTATGTTTGGGTATATTTGCATAGAAGTTGTATTCTTGTGGATCCTCCAACATGTGGTGCTTGTTTAGAACCCTTTTGCCATCCAAAACTTCGTACTAAGTAGAGATACTACTTGTGCATCAAAATACTTGATCCAAGTTTATTCCATGAGAGTCCATTGTACCTACCTATATATGGTATTTCACAGCCATTACAAGTAAATTTGCATGTGCCACCTCTAAAACCTTCAAATAAACATCCATTTTGTGTGCCCATGCCACTCATGGAGCGATCGGGAGGTCAATCTCATGATGAGTGTTTATTAACTTGCCATTGCATGAGAGAGGCTCGTAAAAAGGATGGCCGATCCTGCATAAATATAAAAAACAAAATAAAAAATATGTCCCCAAGAAAATTGATAGTTTGGAGGGCAACCGTGGATTCGGCCAGCTATGGAATGTGTTTGAATGGTGGAGGGGGAGTAAAATTTCAATTCTGTTTGGGACCACCAATAATGTGATTAGCATGGACGATATTGAAATCCCTTGTTGTAACGTTGATAGGAAAGGCACACACCCAAAATATATTCATTTCTATTTTAAAATAATGATCTATGGTACCTCTGCAAATCCCTACTTCCCTCTACGAAGGGACAATCTATTTACTTTCATGTTATTTACTTTTCATGTTGAGTCAACTTCTTATTCCAACCTCAATCTATTAGCTGACAAGTGTCATGTGGTGGGGAAAGATCCAAACACATATATCCAATCAAATATATTTGATCATGATTCATTATTCTTGACAATTATCTTCATGATAAGTATGTTGGGAGGCGAAGCATTAAGACCATATCTTTATTTGTGTTCGATGGATGTTGTTGGAAATATGCCCTATAGGCATATTAGTTCTTATCATATTTCCTTGTTCATGATAATCGTTTATTATCCATGCTAGAATTGTATTCGTCGGAAACTCAGATACATGTGTGGATACATAGACAACACCATGTCCCTAGTGTGCCTCCAATAGACTAGCTCGTTGATCAAAGATGGTCAAGGTTTCCTTGCCATAGACATGAGATGTCATTTGATAACGGGATCACATCATTAGGAGAATGATGTGATCGACAAGACCCAAACTATACACATATCATATGACCGTGTTAGTTTATTGTTATTGTTTTCTACATGTCAAGTATCTGTTCCTATGACCATGAGATCATGAAACTCACTAACACCGAAGGCATACCTTGTGTGTATAAAACATCGCAACGTAACTGTGTGACTATAAAGATGATCTACAGGTATCTTCGAAGGTGTCTGTTGAGTGGGCATGGATCAAGACTGGGATTTGTTACTCCGTGTGGCGGAGAGGTATCTCAGGGCCCACTCGGTAATACAACATCACAACAAGCCTTGCAAGCAAAGTGATTAAAGTGTTAGCCACGGGATCTTGTGATCTTGTATTACGGAACGAGTAAAGAGACTTGCCGGTAACGAGATTGAACTAGGTATGGATATATCGACAATCGAATCTCGGGCAAGTAACATATCGATAAACAAAGGGAACAACGTGCGTGATTAACTGAATCCTTGACAGAGAGGTTCAACCAATAAAGATCTTCGTAGAATATGTAGGATCCAATATGGGCATCAAGGTCACGCTATTGGTTATTGGTTGTAGAGGTGTCTTGGCCATGTCTACATAGTTCTCGAACCTGCAAGGTCTACACACTTACCATTGGTGATTATATAAGTATAGTTGAGTTATTATGTTGGTGACCAAAAGTTGTTCGGAGTCCCGTATGTGATCTAGGACATGACAAGGAGCTCCGGAATAGTACAGAGGTAAAGATTGATATATGGGATAATAGTGTTTGGACTCCGGAAGGGTTCCGAAATTCACCAGAAGGGGTTTCGGATGTTTCCCGAAATATTCGGGTATGAGAACAATTTATTGGGCCCAAGGGCTAAAGACCATGAGGCTTTAGGAAGATGCAAAAGGAGTTTTGTGGAGGCCAGGGGCCAGATGCCAGGGACCTTTTGGGGCCAGACGCCGAGGACCCTGATGTCTCGTCCTAGAGTCCAAGGAGGACTCTTGCCTTGCGGGCCAAACCGACTTTGAGGAGGATCTTTCTCCAAGTTTTGACCCCAGGGATCAACATATAAATTGAGGGGTAGGGCTAGCACACAGAACACATCAAGAATTCCCCAAGTTGTGTGTCGGCAACCCTATCCCCTCTAGTTATCCTCCGTCAAAGTTTTCGTTATGCTTGGCAAAGCCCTGCGGAGATTGTTCTTCACCACCACCATAACCATGCCATCATGCTGCCGGAACTCATCTACTACTTCACCATCGCTCGCTGGATCGAGGAGGTGAAGATTTCATCAAGCTATACATGTGTTGAACGTGGAGGTGTCGTCCGTTTGGCGCTTGATCTTGATTGGATCATGGGACGACTTGCGATTTGGATCGCGAAAATGTTTGACTACATCAACTGCGTTTCTTAACGCTTCCGCTTAGCGATCTATAAGGGTATGTGGATCCAATCTCTCCTCTCATAGATGCTCATCTCCTAGATTGATCTTGGTGAAGTGTAGGAATTTTTTGTTTCCCATGCAACGTTCGCCAACAGATGTTGTTTTTTCTAAAAATATCCTTTGAGTATTAGCACTCATAGAAGACTATATGATAATCGAGTATGTGGAGCTCTACCTTAGACTTGATGATGCATTGAAATTACTTGATGACTAAGAACATATGTTGTTAAGTTTCAAGAGAACGCGCATTATTGTAATGAATTGAATCTTTGCCTTTTAGATCTCATTATGTTGGATTGAATATCGGATTTGAGATCACTTGATGTATGTATTGCATGTCGATACACATGGTGACAATCGGGTATTCTATTGATTCACTTGATATATGTTTTGGTACTCAACTTGCGGATTCCCGTGGTGACACTGGGGTAATCTATGCATAGGGGTTCACACATGTTCTTTTCCTACTTTCTTAGATACAAATCTTGGGGTAGTCCTTGAAGTTCTTTGTGTTGGATTGACTATCATGAATCTGAAATTGTTTGATGCATGCCAAATAAATAACCCACGGATACTTGAGGTGACATTGGAGTATCTAGGTGACATCAGTGTTGATTGATATGTATCATAGGTGTTATTCTAGTATGAACTCTAGGGATGTTTGTGACACTTATAGGAATAGCTCAATAGCTTGATCGGAAAAATAACTTTGAGGTGGTTCTACTACCTACAACAATTTCATCTTATGTTCTCCGCATGATATGAACTTTGGGGTGATTCTTTGTTGCACGTTGAGGGATGATCATATGATTCTGTTATGTTAGCATTGTTGAGAGATTGCACTAGTTAAAGTATGAACCCTAGGCCTTATTTGCAATCATTTATTCAACCTTTTGCTTGACATTTTGCACTTGTTACTTTGCTGTTTTTATACTTTTCAGATTACAAAAACCTATATCAACTATCCATTTTGCACTTGTATCACCATCTCTTCGGCGAACTAGTGCACCTATACAATTTGCCATTGTATTGGGTGTGTTGGGGAAACAAGAGATTTCTTGTATATGATAGCAGGGTTGTTTGAGAGAGAGGATCTTCATCCTACACCTACCCCAGATTGATAAACCTTAGGTCATCCACCCGAGTGAAAATTTTGTATTGTCCTAAAAAACTCTGCGCTTGGAGCCTAACAGTGTCTACAAGAATAAAGTTGCGTCGTAGACATAATGGGGGGGTGGGGCTCTTCCACCTGAATCACTTTATTTCAACAATGGGAAAACCATCCGAAAGCATAGAAGCCCTTGGGATCAATTTTTACAAGGGAAACACAGTGGTCCCAGACACACACATTACCCCCTCCGTAGGAAGCTAGAGAGACACAAAAACGACCCACGGGTAGATGTCAACATGCCCTTTGTCCCCCTCCTTCAATCGTCCTGCCAGGCATCGTGTCATCTCGGTAGTTCTTCATCCTGGCACCCACAGACAACGTAACTTCCCAAAACACCACGACAATCGAGTGCCTCCCAAAGGTTCCAATAACACAGGAGCAGGAACACGCCCAATGACGCGACACCAATAACCGGCGATACAACAAATAGATGCATGTTCTCGACAGAGCCCCTGCTTGGTAAGACCCTTAGTCGGTCCCAGAAATGGACATAAAAATCATAGTCGAAAAACAGTTGGTCTGCACACTCCAACAGTCGGCACAGCAGGGGCACCCCGCACCGGCAGGGTGATGATGGGTTTTTGGAGCAAGACATCACGAGTATGGATTCTAGCCAAGACCAGTAGCCACGCGAAGAATATTACTCAGGAAGGGGCCAGTGATCCCTAGAGAAAGTTTAAAGTCTGCACGATGACCCCTCCAAGGCTAGATAGGGCATAGGCAGCCTAAGAGGAGAGGGTGACGAGGGGTGCCGCACATAGCACCACCTACCGCTCGTCCTCGTGCATGATGGGGGGGAGGTGGCCGGCAGACGTGCAAGTTCCACCTTCTCCACAATGGCCACCCGTGTAAGCCGGGGGACAAGTCTCACGTCGAGACCGCTCGCACGAGCAGCCCACACAGTGACTTTCGGGGAGACAACATGAGTCATCAGACTCGAGAACACCGATTCGAGTGCCCCACAAGTCCCACCAGAAGGAAGTCTTCCGCCCATCCCTAACGCAAACGTGAGTGAGCCCGTGATAGGCGGCGGCGGCGGGGGGGGGGGGAGTTTTCAGAAGGAGCGTGAATGCTCACCCTCCATAGACATGTGCCCATGAGTGAGCGTGAATGCCCTGAAAGTGATAAAGAAAACTTTTGCAAACTCTTTTATTCTCATTGTTATAAATATACCTAAGTCAATGTTTAGGTTTTTAGCAAACACCGTGAACTAACTGTGACAATGATAACAATTAGATCTCACATTTACTCATGATAATAGCATAACCAACTAGCGAGGAATAACAAGATATCTCGGATGCCAACAATTTGTCAAAACAATCATGATATAATATGACAATATGGTATCTCGCTAGCCCTTTTTGAGACCGGAAAACATAAATGTAGAGAACCTCCGAGGTTCAAGCAACGACTAAACACTGTAATTTAGCATAGAAGAGATCCAGTCATGCTAACATCCAACATTAAATAGACTCAATGAATAAAAATGACAATAGTGCTTACAGGACCGGTGCATTTGATCCGAAGATGATGACTCAACAATAAAAGTAAATAACATGAAAGTAAATAGAAAGGCCCTTCATAAAGGGAAGCATTGACTTGCAGAGGTGCCAGAGCTCATGGTTTAAAATAGAGATGAAAGTATTATTCTGGGCGGTGTGCCTTTCCTGTCAACTTCATGACAAAGAATTTCGGTATCTTCCATACTAAACACATCATAAGCGGTTCCCAAACCGAATTGTAAAGTTTACTCCCAACCATCATACATATACGATCCATGGCTGACTGAATCCAGGAGTGACCTCCAATATTTCATCTTTCCAAAGGAGTTTGTTCAATTTATTTTTATTTATGCATGACTAGGCGTCCTTTTTACTAGGCTCTTGAGTGCAATGACAAGTGAATAAACAATATCATGAGAATAATCCGCTTAGCATGGCAGATAATGACCACCCCGTCGCTCCATGAGCATTACAAGAACACAAAACAAATATTTATTTGAATGGTTTGAGGTGGCACATGCAAATTTACTTGGAACAACTTGGTAATATCGCATATAGGTAGATATGGTGGGCTCATTTGGAACAACTATGGTTTATGGATTTTGGATGTACAAGCAGCATTCCCGCTTAGTACAGATGATGGCTAGCAGATAGACGAGGAAGCGACCAACTAGAGAGCGACATCTGTATTAATCATGCATTGCGACTATTTAACATTGAATATTAGAATGAGTAGGATATAAACACTCTAAACATAAATATCATGAAATCTGCATTGGATTTGATTCGACTACATGTTCACACATGTGCCAAGTCAAGCTACTCGAATTACTCAGAGGAGGATACCATGCCATCATACTACATCACAACCATTTTAATGCATGTTGACACACAAGATAAATCATTATAAAATCTTAGCTTTTAAGCATGGTATGAGCAACTATTATCTCAAATTGTCATCACAAACATGTTTACCCATAATATGATGAATCAAGAGCGGCTAAGCTAAACATATTTACAAAAATAGGAAACAAGAAGGATGCATACACACTTTCTTTACCTTAATCACTTCATCAAGTATCGTCATTATTGCCTTTCACTTGCACAACCGAATGATGTGAAAATAATAGTAGTGCAAGTGTGCATCTGGACTAAGCTGGAATCTACAAAACATTTATTTAAAGGACAACACAAGGTAACGTTGGCTGTTTGTTAGGTCCACAATGTAGCATATGAGATCAACTCAACATTTGTATAGTGGTCCTGTCCTTTCGACAACTCAAAGAAAAGGAAATAATTTCAAAGAAACATACTGAAATATTTTTGGAGTTTTTAGTTTTTCTGAAGAAAGCCAATTAACGAAGGAAAAATGAAAAGCGAGAAATACTATTTACACGAGAAAGCTCCCAACAAGTAAAAGAAGAAATGGGAAATCCTTTTGGGTTTTCTTTTAATACTACAAACTAATAAAACAAGAAAGAAGAACCGAAAATAAGGGAGAAATATTTTTGTGTTTTCGAAGTTTTTCAATCACACAAGAAGAAAATAAAAAATAAAACTAACATGGATATAAAATGAAAAAGGATGATCACCGACAAATGAAATGTGTGAACATGAATATAACTTCGGTGAGAAATACATACTTCCCGAAGCTTAGGCCTTGGTCTAGCTTGGTAGTCACCATCCTTGGTCTGAATAATAGTTGAAATGATAGCTCGTGGAGGCATTCTACGCTACCTCTCCAGCCAAACAAGTGGCCTCCACTAACGCGTTGTACTCTCGTGCTTCGTTCGCATAGATGAAATATTTTTGTTTGCTTTGAAAGTTAAAAAGAATAGGCACAGGAAAAATAACAGAGACAATATTGTTTTTATCAAATGTTAAGTTATAGTTTTATATACGAGTTTTTTCCTTAAGAAAATTATGGCGCCGCATTGCCTCAAGGTCTCAATGTTTTTTGCGTAATATAGGGTCATCGGGTCGAGGTCAGACCCCTAACTTAGTGGCTAAACGAGCGGCATAAATTCCTCCATAAAAATCTCCATCGTCTGCATTGCGGCGCAAGCGACTCGCAATAATTGTCCCAAGGTTGTATCATCTAATGCCAGTTAGACCAGTGTGAATAATGCTCAAGTCAGTAGCGCATAGCACACTGCAATCTTGTTTTCCAACAATACATTTTCATTGAAAAGTGCAAAGTAACAAATTGAAGGAAATTGAATACTTTTTATTCTAGCTTGATAACTTGCAACGGCTTCTAAAGAACATTTCATAATCAGATTTTGGAGGTTCATTAAGTGAACCCCAATATGGAGTTTTGCATGCATCACAAAATTCTTCTAGAGACATACCAAATGATTTATCATAGAGATGAACCAAGACTCTAGAAGTGGGGGAATGGTACTCAAACTTTTGCGTGAACGCATTGGTGAGATTATGGTGTTGAGTACACTTATCTGCAAGGAAGGAGGTGAGCTCGGTGTCCTGAATATATTGATCAAATTCCTCCTTAATACCGACACCAGTCATAAACGACATGATTTGGCTTCGACCATTCGCGCTGAGCTTGCCCTTGGTTCAGTGTATGCTTGCCGCGTCGAGCTCTCACTCGATGACTCACCAGAGGACCTTCTCCTTGAAGAACTCCTCCTAAAGATGTTTATTTCCCTAACAACAAATTTCTGAAATTTTTGGACCACAAAATGATGTCAACAAAAATTTGTAACATTGGTAGCAACTACTCATAGGGATGCCTAGAAGCCATATCAAGCATTCAAATTACTTAGGCCCAGTTCATTTGCTGGCTGCTAGAATAACCTCGAAAAATCTGCCCCTACCTAGCTTGAAGCCCAATCAAATTTATTTATTTAGAATCCTAATAATTGATACTTCACTAGTAGGCTTATAAATAAATAAGTTTGGTTGGGCTTCTATAATAAGTTGGGTAGGGAACAACTTATTCTAGAAGCCCAAAAAAGCTAACAAAAGAACCGTCCCTTATAACTCAAAGAATTCAACATGCAAGCTTATTTTCAATAGCACCAGGTGTAGAAAAATATGCAAGATATAATCAACTATAGCAAGAACTAATTGGAGCGATGGAGGAGTCACATACCAATGAGCAATCCCTCAGAATAGTTTCAGAAATGGATCTGTATGCAAAGCGATCCAAAATCTTAGGTTTGGGAGTAAGAACAGAAGAGAGAGAGAGAGCCATGAGGAATTTTTGCTAGAGTTAAGAGATGATGTGCGCTGAAGGAATAAGTGAGTGGGTCCTTGTGGGGCCCACCAGGCTTCTAGGCGTGCCCATGGGGGTGGTCGTCCCCTGCTTCCTTGTGAGCAACACGTGCACACCCCTGGGATGATTTCAACTCGAGAAATTCTAATATACTCTACAAAAATTCGTGTTAAAAATTTGTGGCATTCTGAGCACTTTTATTTTTGGGTCATTTTTCTATTGCATGATTTATTCAGAAAACGTGGTAATCATGGAATTTTTTTATTAAACTATAAATAATAGAGATCAAACTAAATTTATAAAAAGGTGTGCCTACTAAATTCATCGACCACATACTTCTCAAAAAGAATACATTAAAAAGGTTGATCAAGTCTTATTAACGAAACATTTTCGATTGTCATGAAACAAAAAAAAACTCGTATGACACTAAGTTACCTCAATGGGGATACCTATTTCACCAACTATAAGAATATCATATTTCTTCTTAGCAGTAGTTAGAGGAAATTTGAACTCTCTGAAAGTAATTGTTGCCACTTTTTCAATAGAAATGATATTATTAACCACAACTCATTTCTTCGGAAAAGTATACCGTGTGCCGATTCCCATTAACATGAAAAGTAACCTTGCTTTTGTTGCAATCAATAACAATCCCTGCAGTATTCAAAAAGGGTCTACCAAGGATAATCGACATATTGTCATCCATGGGCATCTCAAGAATATCAAAGTCTGCCAGAATAGTAACATTTGCAATAACAGCGGGGACATCTTCACAAATCCCAATAGGTATAGCAGTAGATTTATCATCCATTTGCAAATATATTTCAGTGGGTGTGAGCTTATTCAAATCAAGTCTTTTATATAGATATAAAGGCATAACACTATCACCAGACGCTAAATCACATAAAACAGTTTTAACATAAGTTCGTTTAATCAAGCAAGGTATAGTAGGTATCCGAGGGTCTCCCAATTTCTTTGGTACTCCACCCTCAAAAGAGTAATTAGCAAGCATGGTGGAAATGTCAGTTTTAGATGTCTTTCTTTTATTAGTGACAATATCTTTCATATATTTTGCATAAGGAGGCATCTTTAGAATATCAATCAAAAGTGTGAGCAAAAGACTGGCCTAACAATTTCAACAAAGCGCTCTGTAAGAGCATAATTTGACCCAAGTAGTTTTGGTGGTTGATGACAATGCCCTTTGTGGACTAACCATGTGCATTAAGCTTCAAGAGATTATCGGGTGGCACGAGATGGTTTACTTCCCCTCAGTGGTTAAAAGAGAAGGTCAGTTATTTTTTGTTGATTTAGTGTTGGTGGACTTGAGTCATAGGAAAATCCATACTATCAAGAGAGGGTCCGCACTTGGAAAGGTTGGGAGGAATTAACACGTACACATTTGCACCCCTTTCCTTTCCTAGCACTTTGGAGCTTCTGACCTGTACTTAGGTCCCACAAAATCATCTAAGTGGAAGTATCGCATTATAGAGCGGTAGTACCACCCGAGTGGTACTGCCGCGCTGCAGTGTTAAGGCTACTTCCGCTTATACTTTTCTTCTGGTGCCTTTGCCATTGTTGAGTGGAAGTACTACTAGGATGGAGAGGTAGTACCGCTCGGACGATATTGCCTTCCTTCACTTCCATCCGTACTTCCGCTTATTTTTTGCTCTCTGATATCCTTCGCTACCCAAGCGGAAATAGATCGGCAGTAACCAGTGATAGTACCACTCTGCACGGTACTGTCGTGCTTCCCTCCTCTACTTCTGCTAGGTCCGATCTTCCTACAGTGCACAGAGGAAGTACCATTGGCAGGAGCGGTAGTACCACTCCGGCAGCACTACCGTCTCCCTGACTGAGTCAGCTGTCTGCGAAGCCCGTATCTTTCGTGTGGGCGGAAGTACCACTCCCCCGAGCGGTACTACCGCTTATACACGACGTGTGGGTAGAATACGGTCAGATTTCCTTCTCAACTATATAAGTGGGTCTTCTTCTCCAGAAGGCCTAAACTCTTTTTCCCCAGGGGTCCATTATTGCTCCCAAGCTTATTCTTGCCCGACCTCTCCCCCTAGTCACTGAATCTTGTTGATGGTGTAGGTTTTAGAGGAGAAGGCCTCGATCTACACTTCCACCAAGATAAATTTGATTCCCCCCACTAATCCCTTGTGGATCTTGTTACTCTTGGGGGTTTGATCACTTTAGATGGAGGAGGTCACCTCAAATCCATATTCCATTGTGGCGAAGCTTCGTGGTGTTGTTGGGAGCCTCCAATTAAGTTGTGGAGATTGCCCAAACCTTGTTTGTAAAAGATTGTCGCCGCCTTCAAGTGCACCACTAGTGGAATCATGACACCTCTCATTGTGTGAGGGCGTGAGGATAATACGGTGGCCTTAGTGGCATCTTGGGGAGCATTGTGCCTCCACACCACTCTAACTGAGACGTACTTCCCCTCGAAGGGAAGCAACTTCGGTAACACATCCTCGTCTCCACCAGTTCCACTTGTGGTTATCTCTTATATCTAGACAACGTATTTGTTGCTAAACCTAATTTGTTAAATAAAAGCTAAAAACTAGTAATTGCCTATTCACGCTCCCCCTCTAGTCAACCATATCGATCCTTTCGAGCTGAAAATCTACCTCGTACCTATTTTTAGAAGGCTTATGAGGGAATGGCATGGCTTTTGGAACCCATGGCTCTCTTTATTTACCTTGTTTTCTAGCAATGAAATCTCTCTAATCATAATGTTCATTCTTAGAAGGTGGGTTATCAAGATCAGCTGAAGGTTCTATTTATACATCATCATCATCATCATCATCATCGTGTTCTTTATCATTATCTGGTTTTGCATCAATATGAAGATCATCATTTTAATTATAACTAGGTTCATGTTCATTACAAGATTGTGTCTCAGCTTCAAAAATAGAAAAAATCATCATGATTCACAGAAGGTTTTTCTATCACAAATTCACTAGAATCATGCAAAGTACTATCATTTTCCTTTTCCTGTTTCTTCCTAGATGGACTAGGTACATCCTTATTAGTATTGAGTCTTGTTAAATTATTTTAGGATGTCCTTCATGATAGAGGGGTTCTTGTGTCATCCTACCCCCTCTAGTCACAACTCTTATAGCATGATCATTCACTTTATTGTTCATTTCAACAAGTAAATCATTTTGTGACTTAGAAACTTGTTCTAACCGAGTTTGTGCCATGGATGAGTGTTTACCTAAGCCTTTAACATCATTAGCAATTCCAAACATAAAGTCGCTCAAGCGGTCAATCATCATAGCATTTCTTTTTAATTGATCCATACCATACATATTGAAATGTTCTTTCTTAACAATGTAATTATCAAATTCATCCATGCATTGAGTTGTAGTTTTATTATAAGGTATATAAATTTCATTGAATCTACAGAGAGAATTTACCTCTACTACCTGTGTAGGTATATCAAGTCCATGTATTTCCAATAGGTGGTAGATTCTTCAATCTTAATACCTTTTTTCTTACATTTCTTGGCGTCATGCATATCTTCTGGACCGAGGAATAGAATACCTCTCTTCTTAGTAATTGGTTCGGGAGGTGGTTCAGGAAGTGTCCAATCATTAGCATTCTTCCAAATATTATCAATAGTTCTTCAGCTTGTTCAACAGTACGTTCCCTGAAAACACAACCAGCACAACTATCTAGGTAGTCGCTAGAAGTATGAGTTAGTCCATTATAAAAATATCAAGTGTTTAGTCCATTATAAAAGATATCAAGTGTTTCATTTTCTTTAGAGGATGATTAGGCAAAAATTTTAAGTAGCTAGAGAAGCCTCCCCCAAAGCTTGAGGGAGATTCTCTTCTTCAATTTGAAAACAGTTAATTATTTCCTATAAAGCAGGTTGTTTCTTATGAGCACAAAACTACTTTTTAGAGAAGTAATATATCATATCCTATGGGCTACACATAGACCACGAGCAAGATAAATAAACCACTTCTTAGCATCACCCTTTAGTGAGAAAGGAAAAAGTTAAAGGATATACTGATAGCGATTTTTTTCCTTATTAGAAAATAGGGTGGCAATATCATGTAATTTGGTAAGGTGTGCCACAACAATTTCATATTCATAACCATGGAAAGGAATAGATTCTACCAAATTAATTAACTCAGGATCAACAGAGAATTCATAATCCTTATTAGTAACAAATATAGGAGAAGTAGAAAATTTAGGATCATGTTCCATTTTCTCCTTCATAGATTTTTCTTTCAGTTTAGTCAACAATTTTTTAAGATCATCCCTATCATCCCAAGCAAGAAAGTCTCTAGCTATCTCCCCATCCATAACATAACCTTCAAGTACATAAGTCATTTCAATTATCGGTGAAGATCTAGACAAAATAGGTGAACCATAGTTTTCATCAATTTCAACATACTCGTGTTCTCTATACTTAGCAATATGAGGATTAACCAAATCACCCAGTGGCACATTTTTAGTTTCATCTAGAATAGTAGTAGCATCATCATAATTTTCCTTCAAAGCAAAAGTAGCATCATCAATTACTTGCGACATATCAGATTGAATAGGAGGTGGTGGTATCACAAGCTTACTCAAAATAGAAGATGAATCCTTACCTGCCCTCATCCTAGAATGTACGATCTTGGTTTTAGCTTATTTCACATTCTTCATGGAGACAATTGGATATTCCTAGTGAATAGAATAAATAGAGCTATGCTCCCCAACATTGACGCGAGAAAAAGGTCTTGATAACCCACAAGTGTAGGGGATCGCAACAGTCTTCGAGGGTAGTATTTCACCCAAATTTATTGATTCGATGAAAGGGGAGCCAAATAATATTTACTGGTCTTAGGACTTGAGGTGTGAATTCAACCACACCTAGAATTTCAGTATCATAGTGACAAAAAGTAATAGGAACAGTAACAACAACAAATTCGTATTAGTTGTATGTACAGTAGTATCGAAAGCTACTTAACGGAAACCAATAAGAAAAAGCATAGGACATGGATCAGTGATGGATTGATTTAGATGGCATTTATCATGTCACAGTTACACACTAGAGCAAAACAGAACTAGCTATGATTCATCAATATAATGTAGGTATGTATTCTGTATATTGCCATACATGCTTATAATAAAAACTTGCATGACATCTTTTGTCCTACCCTCCTGTGGCAGTGGGTTCCATATGGAAACTAAAGGGTATTAAGTTCTCTTTTTAATAGAGAACCGGAACAAAGCATTAACACATCATGGATATGTGAACTCCTCAAACTATGGTCATCACCGAAAAGAATCCTAATTATTGTCACCTTGGGGATGTGGATCATAACACATAGTAGGTGCATACAACTTGCAAGATAGGATCTAAAACACTCTCATATTCATGGAAACATAATAGGTTCAGATTTGAAATCATGACACTCGGGCCCTAGTAACAAGCATTAAGCATAGGAAAGTCATAGCAACATCAATCATAGAACATAGTGGATACTAGGGATCAAGCCCTATCAAAACAACTCAATTACATGATAAGTCCCATCCAATCCTATCACCATCGAGCAGGCCTACAAAGGAATTACTCACTCCCACTAGTGAGCAGCATTGAATTGTTGATGGAGAAGGGTTGGTGATGATGATGGCGGTGATTTCCACTCTGTGGAGCCCCAAACGGACTCCAGATCAGCCCTCCCAAGGAAGAAAAGGAGGTGGCGTCGGTTCTGTCTCGTAGATGGCGATAAAAACATTTCTCTTATTTTTTCTTGGAGAATATGAATTTATAGGCTTGGAATTAGGGTCGGCGAAGTGGGGGTGGGTGGGCCCAGCTGCCTTGTGGGCAACTTGTGCCCCCCTCTGGTAGTTCTTCGACCTTGTATTTTTATATATTCCAGAAAAATTCCCCAAAAAAGTTTTGTTCGATTCTGAGAACTTTTATTTCTGCACAAAAACAACACCATGGTAGTCCTCTTGGAAATATCGCCAGTCATGCCTTTGTTTCATTTAAATCTTGCAATTAGAGTTCAAAACAAGAGCAAAATTGTTTAGAAAAGTAGGTACGTTGGAGAAGTATCAGCATGCACCCCGTGTAGCATCTTCATGAGGAAACACTAATTTTGGACGCCGCGATCACAAACACCGAGCCTCCCCCTCAAACTTGGGTCATCACACAAGGTCTAAGCAATGGTGTAGTGACGTCTTATACAAACAGATTTTACCCCCGTCGATGACGACATTTTAAACCACCACCTTGCCTATGTGTGTAAGAAGCGGGTCTGTCCCACACGACACAAGAAAAATCATCTACGATAGTGACCGATGATGCATATTCTCTACCAAATAAAATTGCATGCAGTGCAGGAACATATCGTAGACACTATATTTTGAGCACAGACGTGGGATTGGGGACCAACCAGATATGTCTATCACGAGTCGAACACGTCTAATTGCTCATGCAAACCAAACTGTGTTTGACATTTAAGCATTTGCGGAATATTACTTAAGCCACACAGGCCATCATAGAAACAGTGCACGTTATCTGGATCATCGCATACGAGTCTTTTATGGAAAGCATCTGCCAGGTGTGGTATCATCACACACATTTCTTGAACAATTTACGAGTGGGCTTGCGTTTTGCATCGGGCTTGGTTTCCTCTAAGCTCACATGTGTGATAATGTGTTGCAAATTGTCTGCAATTTCATGTGTATCACCAATGGGGCAGTTCATATCTCCTGTGCTTTTGTTGTACATTACAGGCGGTTGCGCTATGAGTGACGTGTGATTTCCGTTATAGATCCCACAAGCTTAGTTACTTGAATCGTGTTCGCTTAAATGGCTAGGTTATGAAAAAACGCATTTGAAATGCCCCTCAAAAAGAAATTTTGCCACGATATGCAATTGAACAAATAGTGTCCACATGAAGAACACTTTTCAAAATATGCCACTATATACAATTTAACAAATTTTAGCTACATTCCATAGATGTATCAACATATGCGGTAGATAATCATGGTGTACAAAATATGAAGACCTCATCACATGGAAAACAATGCATCCATGTGTATATGTTTAGCTCCTAACACTAATTGAACGCATACTTATTGCTGGAGGAAAAGGCATGCTGAAATTTTCATCGTATTGAGTGGGCTTGACAGTGTTCCAGGAAGAATTTTTTTGATATATTGCCTAATGGCCAACAATTCAGCTTTGAGGAGTAGTTCAGGGTGATCTGTTTAAAGATTATCTACGAGATTGTTAGATCAGAATGTGTCATACATGTGGAGTAGAAGATAGTAACTAAGATGCAGACTTATTGATACTATGATGTCAGCATTTTTCCAACAACCAGAAGATCTACATATGGAGATCATGTGTCTTCAAACATAATATTCACAAAGGTTAGTCCCTTCTTGTTCTTGAGGACATTAAAAAAGTGTACATAATTATTCATGCATTTGCCCTGTTAGGAACTGATGTAAGTTGTTTCTTTTTTCTTTAGAGAAATAGAAAGAGGTTTACTTAGAAATTAGAACATCTGGAAATAACGGATTTTGGTGTCTTACCAGAGAAACAATCTCGTGCTACAGAGGTAGTTGACGGTCGGACCAGTTCCCTCATATAGTTATGTACATTGACAATACACTTCAAATGATGATGAATTTTCATGTACTGAATTCTTGAATAATATATGAATATTGATGTCGCTTGAAGCTATGTCGGTATTTCCCCCAAAGAGGAAGGGATGACGCAGCACAGCGGTGGTAGTTATTTCCCTCAGATATGAAACCAAGGTTATCGAACCAGTAGGAGAACCAAGCAACACAACGTAAACATCCCTTGCACCCAAATAAGAAATACTCGCAACCCGACGTTTTAAAGCGGTTGTCAATCCCTTTCGGGTAACGGCGCCAGAAAGGCACGTGGATGGGAGAAAGTTGTAAATGTTGATAGATCGAACGCTAAATTAAATAAAGTGTAGGAAGGTATTTTTGGGTTTTTGGAAATATAAATCTAAAAATAAATGCAAGAGAAAATTAAATCGCAAAGGCAAATAATATGAGAAGAAAGACCCAGGGGCCGTAGGTTTCACTAGTGGCTTCTATCAAGAAAAATAGCAAATGGTGGGTGAAAAAATTATCGTTGGGCAATTGATAGAACTTCAAATACTCATGACGATATGCAGGCAATGATAATTACATGGGCATCACGTCCAAGATTAGTGGAATGACTCCTGCCTGCATCTACTACTATTACTCCACACATCGACCGCTATCCAGCATGCATCTAGTGTATTAAGTTCATGGAGAAACGGAGTATTGCAATAAGAATGATGACATGATGTAGACAAGATCTATCTATGTAGAGATAGACCCCATCGTTTTATCCTTACTAGCAACGATACATACATGTCGTTTCCCTTTTTGTCACTGGGATCAAGCACCGTAAGATCGAACCCACACCTCTTCCCATTGCAAGATAAATAGATCAAGTTGGACAAACAAAACCCAAATATCAGAGAAGAAATACGAGGCTATAAGAAATCATGCATATAAGATATGTGGGGACCCCGACTCATAAGTTCTGATCACCGAATGAACATGTATAGTGATCCGAGAGATCAATGCTCACTGAACACACAGAAGCTGAATAACAAGAGTCTTACATCCATACTTATCGTCTTACACAAATAGTGACCACGAAGGTCTTAGTCTTACATAGATAGGGCCACACCGGACAAATACTTAAAATAGAACAAGCAGCAGAAATCTTGGTCAAAAGCATGAACCCATGCCATCTGCCATAACCTACAGGCATTCTGACTAGGAAGCGTCCTAGTTCGCATGTTCGTGTCCAACGAACTCTTCAACATACTCCTGTTCTTCCATGCCTGGCCAATTAAATAACTAGTGGCAAGCCAATGAGTACTTCGAATGTACTCGCAAGCAACCCAAGTTGTGGAACAAGGTAACAATGACACATGATATAACACTAAGTAGGTGGTTTTGAGGAAAGCTAATTTGAATGCAAATGTCATGATCAAGTAACTAGTGAGCATGCATCAACAATTAGCAAATATCCATATGCACATGTTACATATATAACCATATGTGGAGGTTGAACACCTTGTGTTCATACATCATGCTAAGTCATCAGACTTAGTTCACTTCCCATGCTAAGTCATCGGACTTAGTTCAAGTACCATCTGTGTCTCCAACACACCCACACACCCGTGTGAAAATATTTGGACGTAGCAGAAGAGCGGTCATCCAACTGTCCTTGACCATGGACACGGCTATTCGAATAGTTTTACACTCTGTAGAGGTTGCACACTTTACCCACAAGACTCGGGGAGCTACCGTGTCATCCACGTCTCGTGGTATTTAACATACTCGAGGTAAGCACCCGAACAATGCCTTTCCTATGATGATACTAAACAAAGAGTCCACTCGTTGGTGCCACCCCTCATGATATACATCACTCGTATCATCCATGAGGGCATGCAACGGTGTGCCCGGTGCCTGTAAAGACAGCGCATGACCTTCCACTCAGGGACGACCCCATCTCAACAGTGACCCCTTCACTCTTGCCACTAGTAATGTGGGATCCTTGCTAGCATCAACCATAGTAATCAACAAAGCCCCGTCCTATAAGGGATATCGTGGTCGTACATGTAAGGTTGGAATAACGGTCGCAACTTACACCAATCCGTTTTCGAAGACCACAACACTCACTTGTCCCGGTACACCACTTCTTTTTCAAGTGGTCACCCATCTCATCATCATATCCCTCGCGCATTAGTGGCAACCGATTGGGTTTTTGAAAAATCTTTGAAATCATTTACTTTCTTGCCATCACTATGCATAAGTCCCATCCCATTTGCGTGGCGTCTATTGGCAACCTAACTACTCCCACCCGCATAACCCTCATAAGGTTGTAGGGTCATGCACGATGCAAGTGTCAAAGGAAACGTATCGAAGGCATTCCATTGAAAGGGGAACAGCACAACACATGATCAAGTATGATGAAAGTAAAGTGCTATATGACATGCAATAAAATGGTTTCTCATCATGGTCAAGGCGCTGCTTGCTTGGCTCAACAAAGTCTCCAGGGTCTTCGAAGTCTTCGGGTCTAACTTCTTCGTCAACCACACAATCTATCGCCGCGAAATAAAACGATGAAAATAAGCAATCACACAAAACAGAGCACTCAATCTATTACGAAAAAAGTTCACCTACTCTGATAAATACTAAAAGTCATACAAAAAATATTCTCTTAGGTTTTTGCTATGGAAAAGGTTTTTGGAAATAAAATAACACAGGCAAAAAGGTGCCTATATATAGGTTTTAAAATAAACTAGTACAAAAAATATTTTCAAACATTTTTACAAATGACTATTAGATTCTAGGGATTATTTAATGAATTTAGGTGGAAGAAATATTGGCATTGAATAAATATTTCACCCTATGGGATTTTTGGAAATAACAGAATAAAAGAAAAGGAAAAAGGGGGTCCTGTGGCCTTATGGGCCAGAACCACCCAGCCAAACCGGCCCAAGAGGGAAAGGCGGCCCAAGCGAGGGGTCACACGCGGTGGTTTAGTTTTAAACCTACCCGCGGGCCTGGCCTACCAGCGGTAGGGGGAGGGGGCAAGGGTATGACAGGTGGGCCCCACCTGTCATCCCTCTCCTCGCGACGGAGGCAGAGGAGGAGCTCACCGGAGGCTACGAGTCGTGGCGGCTGGAGTGGAGGTCACCGGCGGGTTCCAGGGAGCATGGCGCGTCGGAGGGAGGTCGCGGGGTCACCGAGGAGAGAGGGGAACGCTAGCGAGGGGGAAAGCCCAACGGCGGCGGCGAGGGTTTGGGTTGGGAGAGGGCTCCCGACCATGGGGGAGAGCGCGTGAAGCACGGGCGAGAAGCGGAGGATGAGGGGAAGCGAGGAGGGAGGGTCAGGAGGAGCGGGGGGCCTATTTATAGGCATCCGCCGATCCACCGTGGGCGCTGTGTGCCGGCGAGCACGAGGTGCTCGCCACAGGCCACAGGGGCGAGCGAGGCCGTGTCTGGGTGCTACCTAGACGCGATCCACGCGTGTGAGGAGGGAAATCAGCCAAGAGGGGGGGGGGGCGGAGGTGTGCGCGTGCGAGCGCGGCCACTGGCCGGTTCGGGCGGCGCCATGCACGCGAGAGAGAGAGGGGAGAGACTGGCGACCGGGCGGCGTGCTGCGGACGCCGAGAGGGGGGCAGAGGGGACATGCTGGCGTGGCCCGAGGTGGTCAGGGAAGCCCGTTGGCTGGCGTCTACAGTGCGGGTGTGGATTCTAGCACGCTCCAGAGCGAGAGCTCTGCATGCCAGGGCAATATTTTAGCCCCCTGCGTGTCCTCTTGTGCCTTTTAGGGTATTGGAGATGCCCAAAGGCTAGGATAGGGTAGGGTTGGGGACATACTTGACTTCCACTCCTTGGCTATTGGTCATGGTGACAATCCTCTTGGCACAATCTAACAAGCCTTAGTACTTAGTCAACCAATTCATGCCAAGGATGACATCCAAGCTGTGTGAATCCAGAACTATAAGGTCTGCTAGGAACTCTACCCCGTTGATGTCAATCTTCACTCCCTTACACCCTATCCCAGACTTCATAACTGAACCGGGGATTTGTATCAACATACGACTACCCAGGGGTGTAGGTTTCATGCCACTCTAGTGCAAACTTTTGGGTGACAAAAGAATGCGAAGCTCCACACTCAAACAATACTGTTGCTGGGGTTGAGTTGGCGAGGAACGTACCCAGTATGACGTCCGGGACTTCCTAGGCTTCCTCTGCGGTGATGTGATTCACACGACCCTTGCCATTGTTGGGCTGGTTGCGGGGAGCTAGGTTCCTTGGTGGTGCTCCACAGGCTTGACCTTGGTTTGGCGCATTGGGGCGTGGTGCATCTGGCTTCCTGTTGGGGCAACGCTTAGAGATGTGTCCAAACTGACCACATCCAAAGCAAGTGACCTGCCCAGGGTTGTTGTGAAGTTTCTGCCACCGTTGTTGTTATTGGGGTTGTTGTAGGCTAGCCTGGGATTGGCATACTGCTGAGGCTGGTAGCTGGGACGAGGTGCAGGAGGTCTAGCCTGCTGCGGCTGATGGGTTGGCCTGGCTAGGGCTGGCTGCTATGGGCGAGGCTTCTGATTGCTTGAGCTTCCCTTGCTGATCATCTTGTGCTTGCGAGTGTCGTCGATGGCACGACGCTTGTCTTCCAGCATGAGGGCCTTGTTCACCAGGTCGAAGAAAGTGCGACAGTCGCAGATGATGAGTTGGTATTGCAGGACCTGTTGAAGTCCTTCCATGAAGCGTTCCGTCTTGGTAACCTCTGTGCTGCCATCTTCAGGTGCATACCTTGACAGTAGGTTGAAGTTCTACATTTACTCCTTAACAGAGCCACTTCCTTGCTTCAGCGCTCAGAATTCTCTCTTCTTGGTAGCCATGATCCCAGAAGGAATATGGGCAGTGTGGAATCCTTCCTTGAAGTCATTCTAGGTGATCACACGTTCTCCTTGCATGACCTTGAATCCATCCCACCAAGCTCGGGCGGTACCTCCGAGGCAGTGAGAGGCGTAAAGCAGCTTCTGACGATCCTCATTGTAGTTGACCAATGCAAGGCGGTCCTTGATGGTACGGATCCAGTCATCAGCATCCAATGGTTTAGTAGTCTCGGTGAAGGTTGGGGACAAGTTCCTCATGAACTCACACAGCATGGAGCGGCCATTGCTGTTCCTGCCTTGCTTCTGGTTGTTCACGAGTGCCTTAGCCATCTGCTAGATAGCAGCATTGTTTTCTTGGCGCTCCTCCCGAAGAACTTGGAGAAACTGGGCTATGGTCATGTTCTCCAGCGGAGGTAGTGGCAGGGGAATGTTGTCTTGTGGCTCCTTGTAACATCCCAAAATTTCATTTTGGAATGTTATGAAATATAGCTAAGCATCATCAGCACTTTGTTTGAATGTAATGAATGGTTGAAGTGATTCTTTTGAAATTCTGAAAGGCCATTTCAAATTTTCACCTATTTGGAAACCTTTGGTAATGTTTAAAGAAAGAGGGGAGTAACATGACACTCCACACCAGGGGCATCTTGGTGAAATATTTGAGCAATAAAACCAGGGGGTTATTTGAAAGTTTATCTCGAAAGGATTTAAAATCAATTAGGCATTTTTTTGAAAATAAATTTTAAAAAGATATTCAATATGATGGAGGAAAAATGTTCATTAAATAGCATTTAATCCCCTGATCATTTTGATATATACATTTCCTATGTTTGTAAATGATTTGAATGCATTAAAGATGTTTTAAACGCTTTGTAAATAAATAAGGAAACGAATTAAACAGAAACGGGCCGACCCACAGCCTTTAAGACCCGACATCAATCCGGGTTGGCCACCGACGCGCAGACATCGGGTCCCACTCTCACTGATGCGTGGGACCCACCGTCCGATCGCGGCGACAGCGCGCTCGTCTCCTTCATCGCGTCTCCGACGTCGCCGGCGATCTCTCCCCACAGATCTCGCTCCTCTCTCCCTCCCCGACCACCGCACCACCCCTATAAGAACCCCCCATCCCTCCGCTCTCCGTTCCACCACGAAACCCCCTCTAACCTCACTAGAACGCCACCATGCCACCTCGCCGGAGTTCTACCTCCACCCGAAACTCCCCGAGCACGAGGCCATCGCCTCCGTCATCCCCAGCCCCGGCCGACACCACCAATCGACGCCGGAGCTTCGCCACCATCGCCTAAGCACTTCGGACGTCGCTCCGACCACCGCACCGTCGTCTCCGACCACCTCCGACGTCCGGCCGCTGTCAAACCTCGCCGGAACCCCGACCCCCTCCTCTGTAAGCCGCCATCTCCACCCGCATCCATTCGATCTAGATCCAACGCGCTAGATTAGAAGTTTTATAAAACGAATCGGTACGCGCTAAGTTTCGGTCGTCCGCTCGCTAGATCCCGCACACACACTCTCTCAACCAATCGCAGCAAGCTACGTAGACCCTGTCCGTTCGATCAGAATTTTTTTCCTTTCTTTTCTGTTTTAGAAAATAGAATGTATTATGTTCTTGTTTTTATTATATCTCTTAAAATATTTAGTGTTTTTAATTGATTCTTTTTTCATTAGGTCACAAATTTCATGTAGTTTCATCCTGTAGTCTTAGCTTTCAAATTTGAGCTTTTTAATTTAACAAAATTTGCTTAAATTACTAAAATCTGTATAACTAGAGTTTCAAAATATATTTTTGAGTGAATCTTTTTGCCACTTTCTTGTATTAGTTAGACCTATAATCCTACAAGGTTTCAGAATTTTAGGGTAAATTGGGTTAATCTTTTTAACAAAAACAGAATCTATATAGTTCTTAATAGAGTTTTCTTAGTTTGATTTTATTTTGGTTTGAACCTGATTTAGTTTAACTTTTGTTTTTAGATTTCATTAGGTTCTGTTGTTTCAACATTAGGTGTATTATTTTCTGTTAATAAAAATTATATTTTTTTATTTGTTTTGTGTTCTAGTTTGAATAGGTACATCTTATTTTCACCTTTAGTATTGTTTAGAAAAAAAGTATTGTAGTAACTCTTTTTGCACAAAATTTTTATAATGAAATACTTTCTGTTTTCTAATAAAATTTTATATTTACATTTCTGTTATCTAAATTCCTAGTTGTTCAAAACATAAATTTTGGCTTGTTATGTCTTAGTAGAGATTTTGACACCAAAATTTTTAGAGTCTTATACTTTGAGTGATTCTTCCTTTTGATTGTGCTATTGTTTGTTGAAGTATTTGTTTACCTTGATATTGTATGAATTGTATTGTGTTTATGCTTATTGTGTTCTTTTTTGATTCGTTAGATCATCTGAAGTGCGAAGCTTGTTATCTAGAGTCACTTGAATACGAGGATCGTAAGTAAGGCAAGTCACTTTGACCATGTATACATATGTTTCATTGCATTAGTTCTACCATCTCCCCAATTGCATGCAAAGTAGGTAATTTTGAAACTTGGTTACTTGATGTAGTATCATGTGGTAGGCACCCCTCAACCCTTTGACACATTGGCCCCGGGAAATGTTGATTTAATTTTGCTATGCTATTAGTAGACGGGGTTGGTTGTGTGATTCATGAGAGTTATGAGTTAATAATTTTCAAGACCTACAAGATGATCAAGTCTTGAAGACTCCGAGTTTTGAACATACCTCTGGGTGGATGATGGTTGAACGGCGCCCTGGAGAAACCAGTGGTTAGCCTAGATATTGCTGGAGAAGTGCCAGTATTCATGCGGAAAGGCCCACCTAGGCACAAAGAGATGGATGGATGCTTCAAGACCCAAGGCTTACCTGCACAGCCACAAGCCATTATGGGCTCTGGGTTGGTTGGATATTGTGGTGACCCTGGACAGGCGGTGCTACGAGATCTAGAAGAACGGTAGGAAAGGATGGGCATCGACAGAGTCTCGGAGAAACCCTTTAGAAGACCATGTTTTGGTCATCTGTTTCTCAAACACCCTGAAGTGCGAGAAATCCAACGAAGGCGATCAAATCTTGTGGGGAAGGTGTGCAAAACTCTGCAGAGTACCCAAACCTAATCGATTAGCCGTGTCCATGGTCATGGACAGTTTGAGCCAAAGGAACTGAAACTATGTGGAACTCTCAACACAATTAATTACATTGATGTGGGTATTAATGTCTACTTGGGTATGAGAATTGGTTGGTGGAACCATCTCGTTAATCAACCAACATTGTAGTAATTATGCTTTTGCCCTCTCTTGTTGTAGGAAAAATTTGGCTTTATGCAAAAAGTTACTACCCCACCTGCCATATATGCATATAGACTAGATGATTACTTTACCCCCTCTTTTGTGACATTGCAAGCATATTCAATATGCTGACCTACACAGCTGCAACGTATCATGTTGCAGAGTACTTTTCCGACCAGGAGTGAGGATACGCTCTACGCTCGGCGAGATGCCCTTGGAGTCAGATGGACTCAACTACCTTTGAAGCTTCCGCAAGATTAGTTATTCTCATGAGTTGGCCTTAAGCCACTTTATTGTAATTCTTATTGTAATAAAGGACTCGATATGAGATATTTTTGATTATTAAAAGCTGTGTGATTTCACTTTGATATATACATTGATGTACCATGTGTGTACCGACATGATCTTGGGATGGTACAGAAACACCGGAGATTCGACCTTTCAGGTCGGGTCGCTACAAAAATGGTATCAGAGCACACGTTGATCGTAGGACGTAACCTCTAGGATTGGAAAAGCCTTAGGATTTATTTCTCTTTTGTCTTTAAAATTCTTATACTCTCATCTACTCGTTTCTGACTTCCCTCCGATTTATTTCAAAAATATATAGATGGCCACCTTCATCCCAGTTTTGATCACGGAGTTTTGTCAGCCTGACGCGATGATGCCCTTTGGCAAGGAGCTGATGAGGATCGTCGGGGATGTAAGGATTTCCTTGCCAAGCATCATCGGGACTCCTATCATGTCTTTTCCACAAGACGGTCGCTACAGGATCGAGGTGCACATCCCTGGGAAGACCTTTGGAAATCGTAAGGAACCCATCGACTTCAAGTTTGTGGCACCTAGCTGGATACTTGGGAGAGACATGGCAATTCACCGTGCCCTTGGACGTATTCAGGAGGAATACATGGGTGGACCCATTTCACCCGGACTCAGCGTGGTTTGTCGCAGGGATGCCAACGGAAATATCATAACCACTCCCACTGAAGACACCACCATTTCCTATATCCAGACTTTGGAGACGCACATGAGGACCTTGGAGCTCCGGGTACGTGCCGACACAAAGATGATCAAGAGGCTGATGAACCGCAAGATTGACCTCGAAGCTGACCTACGGGAAGCCAAGTACGAGCATGAGTATGAAGTGAAGGATCTCTTAGAGAGGATCGATAATCTGAACACTCGCATTGCAACTCTGGAGGAACAGATGGACATGGGTGAAAACCTTCTCCTGGAGGAGACATGGCTCCCTTGATCAGCAACGATGATGACTCTGAGGATAGCATCACCGGAGGAGGCCACTTCACCATGTACTTTTGAGGAGAACTTTAGTTATGCCACCATGTATCTTTATTTTCGTCGTTAAAGCGTAGGTCGATGCTTAGTTTGATTTGGACATTTGTATCTCGATGTTTGAACCTTGAGTTGAATAAACAAATGAGTGTTTGGTGTGATATGTTTGTTGCATTGCATATGGGTAGTGAATTTCCTTTTAGGTCATTGTTCTATTCTAATTCTCACCCCTCTGAAAACAGCAAGATGCCTCCGCGACGTGAGCCCGACTTCACTTTCCCACCGAAACTCACCCAACTTCTCTAGCAGCAGAATGCCCTGATGCAACTGCTGATCCAGAACCAGACCAACAACCACAACAACCACCCTCCACCTCAAGGCGACAACCTCACCCATTTTCTGAGGCTGAATCCACCAACTTTTTCTAGTAGCACTGAGCCCATTGGGGCAGATGATTGGCACCGCAAGATGGAGAGGGAACTCACCACCGCTGGATGCACTGAGGCTGAAAAGGTGCGCTTTGCCGCCCATCAACTGGAGGGACCAGCAGCTTCATGGTGGGAGAACTACCCCACCACGTACCCCATTGCTGGTGTGACTTGGGAGTAGTTCAAGCTAGCTTTCCGCACTGCTCATGTCTCAGCTGGAGCCATGAGTTTGAAGAAGCGTGAGTTTCAAAACTTACGCCAGGGGAACCGTTCCGTGGCCCAGTATGTGGATGATTTCAGCACGTTGGCTCGTTATGCACCAGGAGATGTGGCCGATGATGCAGCCAAACAGGAGAAGTTCTTGGAAGGACTCAACGATTAGTTGAGCGTGCAGCTGATGGTGGCTACTTTCTGCAACTACCAGGAGCTGGTAGACAAGTCCCTCATCTTGGAGGGGAAGCAGCAGCAAATCAAAAACCGCAAGAGGAAGTATGGACTTGGGAAGTCTCACTCTAGAGCTCAACAGAAGCCCCACTACTCCTCGTACTCAGGAAATACCGGATCAGGGACTGGTAAGTATGGAGGACACACTCATCCCGTGCACAACCATGGTGGCCATAACCATGGAGGAAATGGGAATAATCGTCCCAACAATGGCAACTTCAAGAATGGTAATGGAAGTGGGAATGGCAACCAACACCGTTCCGCTCCAGCTCAAAAGGATCTGAACCATATCACATGTTTCAAGTGCTAGAAGACAGGACACTATGCCACTGAATGCCCTCAAAACAAGAAAGGAAATGGAAACGAGAACAACAACGGCAACTCTGCAGCTAAGAAGCCAAATCCTTTTCCTCATGCTCAGGTTAACCACCTTGATGTGGAAGAAGTCTATGATCAGCCCGAGACTGTGGTTGGTAAGTTTTTATTGCATTCACGTCCAGTTATGGTACTTTTTGATTCTGGTGCAACTCATTCATTCATATCAAGGGTAGTTGTGGAAAAGTATGGTTTACCCACCAGAACCTAAGTCAGCCCATTAAGGTCAATTCCCCAGGAGGAATTATGATGGCAGGGATAGGATGTCACGCCTTGAAACTCCACATAGGAAACCATCTTTTTCCTACCGACCTCATCGTATTAGAATCCCAGGGATTGGATGTAATCCTAGGCATGGATTGGATGACCAAGTATGAAGGAAACCTTGATTGCCCCACCAAGTCTATTTCACTCACCACTCTGGAGAACAAGAGGATTAAGTATGTATCCCAACACACACAGATGAGTGCTCGGTTAAATTCCCTCACAGGAGTTGTTCACGAGGAAGTGCCGGTTGTACAAGACTTTCCAGATGTATTCCCGGAGGAATTACCAAGCATGCCACCAGATAGAGATTTTGAGTTTCTGATAGAGCTACTACCAGGAACCGCCCCAATTTCGAAGAGACCCTATCGGATGCCCGCAAATGATTTAGTAGAAATCAAGAAGCAGATTAAGGAGCTATTGGATAAGGGATATATTCGCCCAAGTTCTTCACCTTGGGGAGCCCCAGTTCTTTTGGTGGAGAAGAAAGATAAAACCTTGAGGATGGTGGTCAATTATCGTGCATTGAACGAGGTAATTATCAAGAATAAGTACCCTCTGCCGATGATTAATGACCTATTTGATCAGCTAGTAGGCACCAAAGTATTCTCCAAGATCGATCTTCGAACAGGGTATCACCAACTGAAGATTCGTGAATAGGATATACCCAAAACAGCCTTCACCACAAGGTATGGCTTATATGAGTATACAGTCATGTCTTTTAGTTTGACTAATGCTCCTGCCTATTTCATGAATATGATGAACAAAGTGTTTATGGAATATTTGGACAAGTTTGTTGTGGTGTTCAGCGATGACATTTTGATATTCTCCAAGAGCGAGGAAGAACACAAGGAACACTTGCGTTTAGTTCTGGAGAAGCTTAGAGAGCATCAGTTATATGCCAAGTTCAATAAATGTGAATTTTGGGTGACGGAAGTCGGATTCCTTGGACACATTATTTCCGGAGAAAGAATAGCAGTAGACGCCGCTAAGGTTGAAGCAGTCACTGAGTGGAAGTCACCCACCTCAGTTAAGGAGATCCACAGTTTTCTCGGACTTGCCCGATATTACCGGAGATTCATTGAGAATTTCTCAAAGATTGCCGAGCCCATGACAGAGTTGTTGAAGAAAGAGTCTAAGTATATCTAGACTGAGGAATGTGAGGCCAGTTTCCAGGAGTTGAAGAAACGTTTGGTTACAGCCCTAGTGTTGATACTGCCAAACATTCGGAAGGACTTCCAGGTTTATTGTGACGCATCACATCAAGGACTTGGAGGAGTACTCAAGCAGGAGGGAAAAGTTGTAGCCTATGCCTCCAGACAACTACGACCCCATGAGTTGAATTATGCCACCCATGATTTGGAACTAGCAGCCGTAGTGCATGCACTCAAGACCTAGAGACATTTCCTTATCGCAAATAGTTGTGATGTTTACACTGATCATAAAAGCCTGAAGTATATCTTCACACAGAAGGAGTTGAACCTCAGACAGAGGAGATGGTTAGAGTTAATCAAGGACTATGACATGAGACTGCATTACCATCGAGGAAAGGCAAATGTTGTGGCAGATGCTTTGAGTCGGAAGAGTTATGTGAACACACTCATAGCCGGAGGATTACCCCAGGAGTTAACCGATGATCTTAGAGAGCTTCGGTTAGAGATAATTCCAAAAGGATATGTTGCCACACTAGAGATTCAGTCCACCTTGACCGAAAGAATTTGTGAAGCCTAGAAATCGGACAAGGAGATAGCTGAGATAAAGCAGAGAATGAAAGAAGGAAAAGCTAACGACTTTCGTGAAGATGAACAAGGTACTCTATGGTTTGAGAACCGATTCTATGTTCCCAATGACCTAGAGCTCAGGAAGTTGATACTTCAAGAAGCCCACGATTCACCATACTCGATACACCCAGGCAACACCAAGATGTACCTGGATTAGTAGGAAAGTTACTGGTGGACAGGTATGAAGAAGGATATTGCAAAACATGTTGCTGTATGTGATGTTTGTCAGCGAGTAAAGGCGGAACATCAGAAACCAGCAGGGTTACTCCAACCTTTGCCGATACCCGAGAGGAAATGGGATAAGCTTGGTATGGACTTCATCACAGGATTACCTAGGACCAATTCAGGCTCTGATTCCATCTGGGTAGTGGTCGATCGCTTGACCAAGGTGGCTCATTTCATTCCAGTGAAGACCACATATACCAGTGCTAAGTTAGCCAAGATATATATGACCACGATCGTGTGTCTGCATGGAGTTCCGAGGAGTATCGTATCATATAGAGGAACACAATTTACCAGTTTTGGCATCAGTTACATGAAACTTTGGGTACAAGGCTGGAGTTTAGTACAACTTTTCATCTGCAGACCGATGGACAGACTGAGAGAGTCAACCAGATTCTAGAGGACATGTTGAGAGCTTGTGCGCTAGACTATGGGTCTAGTTGGGATGAAAACTTACCTTACGCAGAGTTCGCATACAACAGCAGTTATCAGACTAGTCTGAAGATGGCCCCTTTTGAAGCTTTATACGGAAGGAGGTGCAGAACACCATTGATGTGGGACGGTGTTGGAGACCGAAAACTCTTTGGTCCCAATCTTATCCGAGATTCTGAAGAAAAGGTCAACTGATTCGAGACCGACTCAAGATAGCTCAATCCAGGTAGAAGAGCTATGCTGATAACAAACGCAAGGAGGTGACATATGAAGTGGGAGATCGAGCATATCTTCGTGTGTCCCCACTTCGAGGAATCAAGAGGTTTGGTGTGAAAGGAAAGTTAGCACCCAGATTCATAGGCCCCTACAAAATTCTTGAACGTAGAGGCGAAGTTGCATACAAGCTGGAATTGCCAGAAGGACTGTCCGGAGTTCATGATGTTTTCCATGTTTCCCAGTTGAAAAAATGCCATGCTGAGATGGCTGATATTCCTTTGAGAGACACAGTGCCCCTAGAGGCCATACAACTTGACAATGACCTGACCTACGAGGAGAAGCCTGTCAGAATCCTTGAGACTACCAATAGAGTTACCCAAAGCAAGACCATCAAGTTCTGTAAGGTTCTGTGGAGTCACCACATCGAGGAAGAAGCCACCTGGGAACGCGAAGAAGATCTTCGTAGAGACCACCCGCACCTATTTTCTAGCCAATCCGAATCTCGAGGGCGAGATTCATCTTAAGGTGGGTAGGTTTGTAACATCCCAAAATTTCATTTTGGAATGTTATGAAATATAGCTAAGCATCATCAGCACTTTGTTTGAATGTGACGAATGGATGAAGTGCTTCTTTTGAAATTCTTAAAGGCCATTTCAAATTTTTCCATGTATTTGTTTCACCTATTTGAAAACCTTTGGTACTGTTTAAAGAAAGAGGGGAGTAACATGACACTCCACACCAGGGGCATCTTGGTGAAATATTTGAGCAATAAAACCAGGGGGTTATTTGAAAGTTTATCTCGAAAGGATTTAAAATCAATTTGGCATTTTTCCGAAAATAAATTTTAAAAAGATATTCAATATGACAGAGGAAAAATGTTCATTAAATAGCATTTAATCCCCTGATCATTTTGATATATACATTTCCTATGTTTGTAAATGATTTGAATGCATTAAAGATGTTTTAAAGGCTGTGTAAATAAATAAGGAAACGAATTAAACAGCAACGGGCCGACCCACAGCCTTTAAGACCCGAAATCAATCCAGGTCGGCCACCGACGCACAGACACCGCGTCCCACTCTCACTGACGCGCGGGACCCACCGTTTGATCGCGGCGACAGCGCGCTCGTCTCCTTCACCGCGCCTCCGACGTCGCCGGCGATCTCGTCCCACAGATCTCGCTCCTCTCTCCCTCCCCGACCACCGCACCACCCCTATAAGAACCCCCTATCCCTTCGCTCTCCGTTCCACCCTGAAACCCCCTCTAACCTCGCTAGAACGCCACCACGCCACCTCACCGGAGTTCTACCTCCACCCAAATCTCCCCGAGCACGAGGCCGTCGCCTCCGTCGTCCCCAGCCCGGGCCGACGCCACCAATCGACGCCGGAGCTTCGCCGCCATCGCTTGAGCACTTCAGACGTTGCCTCGACCACCGCACCGTCGTCTCCGACCACCTCCGACGTCCGGCCGCCGTCAAACCTCGCCGGAACCCGGACCCCCCCTCTGTAAGCTGCCATCTCCACCCGCATCCGTTCGATCTTGATCCAACGCGCTAGATTAGAAGTTTTATAAAACGAATCGGTACGCACTAAGTTTTGGTCGCCCGCTCGCTAGATCCCGCACGCACACTCTCTCAACCAATCGCAGCAAGCCACGTAGACCCTGTCCGTTCGGTCAGATTTTTTTCTTTTCTTTTCTGTTTTAGAAAACAGAATGTATTCTGTTTTTATTTTTATTATATCTTTTATTATATTTAGTGTTTTTAATTGATTCTTTTTGCATTAGGTCACAAATTTCATGTAGTTTCATCCTGTAGTCTTAGATTTCAAATTTGAATCTCACAAAATTTGCTTAAATTACTAAAATTTGTATAACTAGAGTTGAAATATTTTTTTTTTGAGTGAATCTTTTTGCCACTGTTTTGTATTAGTTAGACCTATCATCCTATAAAGTTTGAGAATTTTAGGGTAAATTTGGTTAATATTTTTAACAAAAACAGAATTTGTATAGTTCTTAATAGAGTTTAGTTAGTTTGATTTAGTTTAGTTTGAACCTAATTTAGTTTCACTTTTGTTTTTAGATTTCATTAGGTTCTGTTGTTTCAACATTAGGTGTATTATTTTATGTTAATAAAAAATATATTTTTTATTTGTTTTGTGTTCTAGTTTGAATAGGTACATCTTATTTTCACCTCTAGTATTGTTTAGAAAAAAGTTTTGTAGTAACTCATTTTGCACAAAATTTTTATAATGAAATACTTTCTGTTTTCTAATAAAATTTTATATTTACCTTTCTGTTATCTAAATGCCTAGTTGTTCAAAACAAAAAATTTGGCTTGTTATGTGTTAGTAGAGATTTTGACACCAAAATTTTTTAGAGTCTTATATTTGAGTGATTCTTCCTTTTGATTGTGCTATTGTTTGTTGAAGTATTTGTTTACCTTGCTGTTGTATGAATTGTATTGTGTTTATGCTTATTGTGTGTTTTGATTGATTTGTTAGATCATCCGGAGTGCGAAGCTTGTTATCTAGAGTCACTTGAATATGAGGATCATCAGCAAGGCAAGTCACTGTGACCATGTATACCTATGTTTTATTGCATTAGTTCTACCATCTCCCCAATTGCATGCAAAGTAGGTAATTTGGAAACTTGGTTACTTGATGTAGTATCATGTGGTAGGCACCCCTCAACCCTTTGACACATTGGCCCCGGGAAACATTGATTTAATTTTGCTATGCTATTAGTAGATGGGGTTGGTTGTGTGATTCATGAGAGTTGTGAGTTAATAATTTTCAAGACCTACAAGATGATCAAGTCTTGAAGACTCCGAGTTTTGAACATACCTCTGGGTGGATGATGGTTGAACGGAGCCCTAGAGAAACCAGTGGTTAGCCTAGATGTTGCTGGAGAAGTGCCAGTATTCATGCGGAAAGGTCCGCCCAGGCACAAAGAGATGGATGGATGCTTCAAGACCCAAGGCTTACTTGCACAGCCACAAGCCATTATGGGCTTTGGCTTGGTTGGATATCGTGGTGACCCTAGACAGGCGGTGCTACGAGATGTAGAAGAACGGTAGGAAAGGATGGGCACCGATAGAGTCGCGGGGAAACCCTTTAGAAGACCATGTTTTGGTCATCCGTTTCTTAAACACCCTGAAGTGCGAGAAATCCGACGAAGGCGATCAAATCTTGTGGGGAACGTGTGCAAAACTCTGCAGAGTACCCAAACCTAATCGATTGGCCGTGTCCACGGTCATGGACAGTTTGAGCCAAAGGAACTGAAACTATCTGGAACTCTCAACACAATTAATTACATTGATTTGGGTATTAATGTCAACTTGGGTATGAGAATTGGTTGGTGGAACCATCTCATTTACCAACACTGTAGTAATTATGCTTTTGCCCTCTCTTGTTGTAGGAAAAATTTGTCTTTATGCAAAAACTTACTACCCCACCTGCCATATATGCATATAGACTAGATGATTACTTTACCCCCCTCTTTTGTGACATTGCTGGCATATTCAATATGCTGACCTACACGACTGCAACGTATCATGTTGTAGAGTAATTTTCCGACCAGGAGTGAGGATACATTCTACGCTCGGCGAGATGCCCTTGGAGTCAGATGGACTCAACTACCTTTGAAGCTTTCGCAAGATTAGTTATTCTCATGAGTTGGCCTTCAGCCACTTTACTGTAATTCTTACTGTAATAAAGGACTCGATATGAGATATTTTCGATTATTAAAAGCTGTGTGATTTCACTTTGATATATACATTGATGTACCGTGTGTGTACCAGCATGATCTTGGGATGGTACAGAAACACCGGAGATTCGACCTTTCAGGTTGGGTCGCTACACTGCTCCTGGTGTCCTCCAGCGTGAGCAGCCCCACCAGCTCCATGTTGCTGGCTCGAGTTGCCGGCTTCAGGGTTGGTGAAGGAGCTATTGCGGGTAGCAGTCACCATCCATTTTGGAGCAGCCAAGTGAAACAACTAGGATTGACAAGAGGATAAGCAATTACGACAAAGCGCGCCTAAGGGGGTCGATCAAGTGCAAGCATGTTGAAACAAAGGTCGAAAGACCAACAACATATATTAAGGTTGACGATGCAGTTACTTACATGTTGCCTAAGGCAAAAGAGCGACTTGCATCGGAACACAAACAACAAAACAAACAACAAGTACACATGGTTTCATATGAACCAATACACGGACTCAACTTCGCATGAGGGATACCTCATTGATCCTACCCTAGGGGTTCTCGGACTCAGGTGGTGGAGCGCTCGGTCTCGTAGTTACGCTCCTCTGGGTCTTCCTCCTGTTCATCATCTGAACGGGCATCATTCCCGATCGAAGCTTGGGGAACGAGGAGGTCCATCCCGACGACGGTTTGCAGACGGGTCGGTGAAGAGCTCACGGTACTCGTTCGCACTCATGTGATGACTACGCATAGGTGCATCACTAGCTGGGGGTACTCCTCCTCGATAAGCGACAACTGGTCGTCCCCCGGGAGCTCCATCCTCCTTGATCTTGTCAGGCTTCGTCTTGGCTTGTCGAATTAGCTCTCGGGTGTGGTGAAGTTCCTCACGGAGCTTCATGGACTCCTTCATCAAGTTGTGAACTAGACTATCGGCGGAGAGGCTGAAGTAGGTCTGGAACCTGAGTGGTGTGCCATCTTCCTTGGTCGGAATCAGCGTCCAACTCTCGCCAAAGTTATCCTTCCTGAAGGGAAGGTAGCGAGTAGCTGGCTCATCAGTCATCTCTGGAATGATGTCTCGAAGGTGTAGGAGTGCCTTGCGTGCAGCTGTCTCGACTGCGAGTATCATGGTTTCCATCCGTGGTCCTTCAAAGAACCAACTAGTCAGGGAGTCGTTTGCCTTCACGACCACATCCACGTGGTACTCCTTCGTGACGGCATCGACCCAGTGCTCGTGGTAGTGGAAAATGGGTGGTTGGCGAAACTGGCACTTCTCTAGGCTTTCCCCAAGGAGTAAGGGAAAGTCGGATGTCAGGAAGGCTTCGGGTACGATGCCCATCTACAAAGGTTTCAAAGGAGGAGAGTCAACAAAGTGTTGTGTGAAGCATAGGAGAGGTAAATAGTGCAGAATTCCTAAGTTCCAATGCTAGGTGTAGTTTTGAAAACGACTTTTATCCTGTCTAACGTCCATGCTAACTAAGGGCTTCCTACAGTAAGGATGGCTCTGATACTAGCTCTGTGGGAACCCTGACTCATAAGTCGTGATCACTGAATGAACGAGTACAATGATCCCAGAGATCAGTGTTCACTGAACACACAGAAGCTGAATAACAAGAGTCTTACATCCATACTTATCATCTTACACAAATAATGACCACAAAGGTGTTAGTCTTACATAGATAGGGTCACACGGGCCAAACACTTAAAATAGAATAAGCAGCGGAAATCTTGGTCGAAAGCGTGAACCCATGCCATCTGCTTTAACCTACAGGCATTCTGACTGGGAAGCGTCATAGTTCGCATGTTTGTCTCCAACGAACTCTTCAACATACTCCTGTTCTTCCATGCCTAGCCAATTAAATAACCAGTGGCAAGCCAATGAGTACTTTGAATGTACTCGCAAGCAACCCAAGTTGTGGAACAAGGTAACAATGATGCATGATATAGCACTAAGTAGGTGGTTTTGCGGAAAGCTAATTTGAATGCAAATGTCATGATCAAGTAACTAGTGAGCATGCATCAACAATTAGTAGATATCCATATGAACATGTTACAGATATCCACATAAGTAGAGGTTGAACACCTTGTGTTCATACATCATGCTAAGTCATCGGACTTAGTTCACTTCCCATGCTAAGTCATCGGACTTAGTTCAAGTACCATCTGTGTCTCCAACAAACCCACACACCCGTGTGAAAATTTTTGGACCTAGCACAAGAGTGGTCATCCAACTGTCCTTGACCGTGGACACATCTATTCGAATAGTTTTACACTCTGCAGAGGTTGCACAATTTACCCACAAGACTCGGGGAGCTACCGTGTCATCCATGTCTCGTGGTATTTAACATACCCGAGGTAAGCACCCGAACAATGCCTTTCCCATGATGATACTAAACAAAGAGTCCACTCGTTGGTGCCATCCGTCATGATATACATCACTCGTATCATCCATGAGGGCACACAATGGTGTGCCCGGTGCCTGTAAAGACAACGCATGACCTTCCACTCAGGGACGACCCCGTATCAAGAGTGACCACTTCACTCTTGCCACTAGTAATGCGGGATACTTGCTAGCATCAACCATAGTAATCAACAAAGCCCCGTCCCATAAGGGGTATCGTGGTGGTACATATAAGGTTGGAATAATGGTCACAACTTACACCAATCCGTTTTTGAAAACCACAACACTGACTAGTCCCGATACACCACTTCTTTTTCAAGTGGTCACCTATCTCATCATCATCTCCCTTGGGCATTAGTGGCACCCAATGGGTTTTCAAAAAATCTTAGAAATCATTTCCTTTCTTGCCATGGCTATGCATAAGTCCCATCCCATTTGCGTGGTGTCTATTTGCAACCTAACTACTCCCACCCGCATAACCCTCATAAGGTGATAAGGTCATGCACGATGCAAGTGTCAAAGGAAACGTATTGAGGCATCCCACTGAAAGGGGAAGATCACAACACATGATCAAGTATGATGAAAGTAAAGTGCTATATGACATGTAATAAAATGGTTTCTCATCATGGTCAAAGGGCTGCTTGCCTGGCTTAACAAAGTCTCCGGGGTCTTTGTAGTCTTCGGATGCAACTTCTTCGTCAACCGCAATCTATCGTCGCGAAATAAAATGATGAATATAAGCAATCACACAAAACAGGGCACTCAATCTATTACCAAAAATGTTCACCTACTCTGATAAGTACTAAAAGTCATACAAAAAATATTCTCTTATGTTTTGCCGTGGAAAAGATTTTTCGAAATAAAATAACAGAGGCAAAAAGGTGCCTATATATAGGTTTTAAAATAAACTAGTACTAAAAATATTTTCCAACATTTTTACAAATGGCACTATTAAATTCTAGGGATTATTTCATGAATTTAGGTGGAAGAAATATTGACATTGAATAACTATTTCACCCTATGGGATTTTTGGAAATGACAGAATAAAAGAAAAGGAAAAAGGGGGTCCTGTGCCCTTATGGGCCAGAACCACCCAGCCGAAACCGGCCCAAGAGGGAAAGCCGGCCTAGGCGAGGGGCCGTGCATGGCAGGTTTAGTTTTAAACCTACCCGCGGGCCCGGCCTGCCAGCGAGATGGGGAGGGGGCAAGGGGATGACAGGTGGGCCCCACCTGTCATGCCTCTCCTTGCGATAGAGGCAGAGGAGGATCTCACCGGAGGCTATGAGTCACGGCGGCCTGAGTGGAGGGCACCGGAGGGTTCCAGGGAGCATCGCGCATCGGAGGGAGGTCGCGGCGTCGACGGGGAGAGAGGGGAACGCCGACGAGGGGGAAAGCCCGACGACGGCGGCGAGGGTTTGGGTCAGGAGAGGGCTCCCGACCATGCGGGAGAGCGTGCAGAGCACGGTCGAGAAGCGGAGGAACAGGGGAAGTGAGGAGGGAGGGTCAGGAGGAGCGGGGGCTATTTATAGGCATCCACCGGTCCACCGAGGGCGATGTGCGACGGCGAGCATGGGGTGCTCGCCATAGGCCATGGGGGCGGGCGAGGCCGTGTCTTGGGGCTACCTGGACGTGGTCTGTGTGTGGGAGGAGGGAAAGTAGCCAGGAGGGGGGCCCGGAGGTGTGCACGTGCGAGCGTGGCCACTGGCTGGTTTTCGCGGCACCGTGCGCGCGCGAGAGAGAGAGAGTGGAGAGAGGGGGCGAACGGGCGGTGTGCTGCAGATGCCGAGAGGGGGGCATAGGGGACATGCTCGGGCGGCCCGAGGTGGTCGGGGCTGCCCGTTGGCTGGCCGCTACAATGCGGGTGCACATTGTAGCGCGCTCCAGAGCACGAGCTCTGCATGCCAGGGCAATATTTTAGCCGCCTTGCGTGTCCTCTTGTGCCTTGTGGTATTGGAGATGCCCAAAGGCTAGGATAGGCTAGGGGTAAGCTCTAGAGGAGTCTTAGGGAAGAAGGAAATGGGGAGAGGGGATAGAAATGGTGCTGCCAAGGGTAGAAACAGCGGTTTCACCCCACCTCCTGGTGACCTAGGGTCTTGGGGTTCTTACTGGAGGTAAAAGGCACCTATGTGAGACTGTGGTAGAAAGTTGGGGGCAAGGGTAAAAGGTTAAGAGGTAGGAATAGGGGTTTTACCAAATCACCAGAAGGTGTTTGGTGGTGTTTTGGGCAAGAAATATTTACCAACTTACTGAGATATTTACCAGGGTCAAAGGCTAGGTAGAAATGAGATGCTTCACCAAATTTGAGCCCAAGGGGATGAATTTGACAATAGAATTTTGATAAACCCTAGAATTTAGTAGAATTAGACTTCTATAGAACCAATGATGCTAGGCTTTTACCCTTGATGCACCACTTAGTGTATCATCCCTATTTGTCCATTAGAGCATGCCCACAAAGTTTGAGGCCAAGGGGAGACACTTCGCAATGTAAAGTTGGTCAAATTTGATTCTGGACAGGAATGATTTTGGGATGAGTTGATGAACCAAATCAGCTTGGATTGAGGTGAAACTTTACAAGATCATCACCCATGATAGTGGTGACTTGCTAGAATTTTGCTGGAATTTATTGAGAATATTTCTTGTAGAAATATTCCAAAATTTTGATCTGATGAGAAAGGGTTTTGAGGGGTTTTGCCTATGGTCTGATCATTCCCTTTTGTTTAAACTCATACATATGGAAAACATATGTCCACTGAGTTTCTCTAATTTTTCTCAAATATTTTTAAAAGAATTTAAATAATTTTTCCCTAGGAAAAACCATTTCTCGCCTTAAGAAAAAGTCTTTAAATAAAATATAAAAATAATCTTTAAAAATTAAATTTGGTGGTTTTGAGAAGTCATATATATAGTAGGTTTGAAATAAAGTCTTTGGGAAAGAAGGGTCCACCTGATTTGATGACTTGTAGTGCAAACCTCATTTCAGGGTGGTTTGGAAACTTAAATTAAATAAATCATTTTTGGTTAAAACAAAATTTGATAAAAATAGTTTTGGGCATTATCCACATGGCATGATCATTGGGCAAGGGGTTTGGATCAAGGAAGATGATTATGAAGTGGAATAGAACCTAGTAGTGCCATAAAACACAATCCACAAGCAGGCAATCAACATAGCAAGCAAGCACCAACACAAGGAAAAAGTTTTAGTTGGCTCCAAATTTTATAAACCCAATCATAACAATGTGCTACAAACACAGGGTGTGACAAGAGATCAAAGAAACTCATCTAACTTTCATGGATATAAAAAGATAGATCTGATCATAAACTCAAAGTTCATCGATTCCAACAAACACACCGCAAAAGAGTTATATCATATGGATCTCCAAGAGACCTTTGTATTGAGAATTCAGCGAGAGAGAGAAAGCCATCTAGCTACTAACTACGGACCAGAAGGTCTACAAAGAACTACTCACGCATCATCGGAGAGGCACCAATGGAGGTGGCGAACCCCATCCGAGATGGTGTCTAGATTGGATCTGGTGGTTCTGGACTCTACGGCGGCTGGATGAATATTTTGTCTGTTGCCCTATGGTTTCTGGAATATTGGGGTATTTATAGAGCAAAGAGGCGGTCCGAGGGGCACCCGAGGTGGGCACAACCCACCAGGGCACGCCTGGGCCTCTTGGCGCGCCCTGGCGGGTTGTGCCCCCCTCGGGGCACCCCAAAGTGCAGCCTGGGCCCGTTGTGTTCCTTTTGGCCCATAAAAAATCATCATGATGTTTCGTGGCATTTGGACTTTGTCTAGCATTGATTTCTGTGATGTAAAAAACATGGAAAAACAACAAGTGACACTTGGCACTATGTCAATATGTTAGTACCAAAAAATTATATAAAATGATTATAAAACATACAAGATTGATAAAATAACAGCCTGGAAAAATCAAAAATTATATATATGTTGGAGACGTATCAGCATCCCCAAGCTTAACTCCTACTCGTCCTCGAGTAGGTAAGTGATAAAAACAGAATTTTTGATGTGGAATGCTGCCTAACATGTGATATCATATTCTTTTTCTTATACCATGGACATTTGGACTTTTAGTTGTTCAAAGCAATAGTCTAGTTTTGACATAATAATTTAGATACTCAAGCATATCAACAAGCAACCATGTCTTTGAAAATATCAACGCTAAAATAAGGTATCCCTAGCCCATCGTGCTCAAACATTGATCCATTCATGTAACACACCCGAATATTAGCTACACCCAATACTTCAGTACGATCATATTGCCTCCTAGTTAGTGCTTTGGTAAGAGAATATGGAGACTCACATTCGAAAATAAAAATTGCATAAAGTAAAAGAAAGGCCCTTCGCAGAGGAAGTAGGGATTTGTAGAGGTGCCAGAGCTCAAAGCGAAAAACTTAGAGATAAAAACATTTTGGGAGGTGTATCCATGCCACCAACAAAAAAGACTCAGATTTCCCAACACTTTCCATGCTAGATATATCATAGGCGGTTCCCAAACAGAAAATAAAGTTTATTCCTTTTTCCACCATACTTTCACTTTCCATGGCTAACCGTATCACGGATGCCCTCCATACCAACACTTCCAAGGAATTTATTATTTGACAACATAAAGTAAATTCATTTTTGCATTTTTGGACTGGGCATCCCTAATACCTTTGCCTTACTCTCGTGCAGTGACAAGTGAATAAACACTCATCGTGAGAATAACACATCTAGCATGGAAAATATTAGCCACCCCTCACCGCTCCCTGAGCGAAACAAACACTCAAAAGAGAAGTTTATTTTGAAAATAAGAGATGTCACATACAAATTTTCTTAGAACGACACGGAAATACCGCATATAGGTAGGTATAGTGGACTCATGTGGCAAAAACTAGGTTTAAGGATTTGGATGCACAAGTAGAGCTCATACTTGGTGCAAAATGAAGGCTAGCAAAAGATTGAGAAGCGACCAACCAAGAAACGGATAATCTCATAGGCAAGCATTAAGCATAAATAACACCAAATAATGCACCACAAGTAGGATATAATTTCATTGCATGACTATGGACTTTCATACTTGCATAGGGAATCACAAACCTTAACACCGATATTCTTACTAAAGCATAATTACTCATCGACATAACTCACATATCACATCATCATATCTCTAAACTATTACTAAGAATCAAGTTTATTTTGTCCAATGATCTTCATGAAAGTTTTTATTATATCCTTCTTGGATATCTATCACTTTGGGACTAATTTTCATGTGTTGCTTTTCATAAGCTCAAACAAATATAAGTGAAGATCATGAGCATAATTTTTCTTCTTTCTCTCGAAATAATTTAAGTGAAGCAAGAGATAATTTTTTGAAAATTTTACTAACTCTAAAATAAATCTAAGTGAAGTAATAGAGCATTTCTTCAAAAATACTAAGCACACCGTGCTCAAAAATATATAAGTGAAGCACTAGAGCAAGTCCATTGCTCATAAAAAATTTAAGTGAAGCATGGAGAGCAATTCTAACAAGTCATGACATAATTTTGTCTCTCTCAAATAGGTGTTTCCAACAACGGATAAAAATTTAAAACACAAAATAAAACAAGCAAAGACTCATATCATACAAGACGCTCCAAGCAAAACACATATCATGTGATGAATAAAAATATAGTTTCGAGTAAAATACCGATGATCGTTGGAAGAAAGCGGGGATGCCACTTGGGGGCATACCCAAGCTTAGTTGGTTGCTCATTTTTGGATAATAGGTTGTGATGCCGAGGCATCCCCAAGCTTAGGCTCTTCCATCGTTCCGTCATCCAAAGATAACCCAAAACTTGAAAACTTCAATCACACAAAACTCAACAAAACCTTCATGAGATCCGTTAGTATAAGAAAAATAAATCACTACTAGAAGTACTATATTAAACCAATTCATCATTTGTTCTTGCATTATAGCTACTATATTCCAACTTTCCTATGGCAAGAACTCATTAAAGAAAACCATAGAGCCATCAAAATAAGCACACAACACAAAGAAAAACAGAATTTGTAAACACAGAACTGTCTGTAGTAATCTGATTTGTTCGAATACTTGTGTAACTCAAACAATTCTTAAAAATTAGGACAACGTGAGAAATTTGTATACCAATCTTGTGTAAAAAATTCAGAATTTTATCACACATCTGTGATTTTTAATAATTCTGTGACTGGCGCACAAAGTTTCAGTTTTTCAACAAGATCAAAGCAACTATCACCCAACATGATCCCAAAGGTTTTGTTTGGCACAAACACTAATTATAAAAAAACACAATAATAAAAGTATAATAATTGTGTAAAAAATCAATAACAGAAAGCAAAACGAAAAAATAAAGTTTATTCATTGGGTTGTCTCCCAACAAGCGCTATTGTTTTACGCCCTTAGCTAGGCATAAAGCAAGGATCTAAGTTTTGTCATCTTTGTCCTGAGATCCATGAGATGGCATCATGACTGATTCATATGGTGGCCTAATTATTGTTCTAGGAAAGTGTTCCATACCCTTCCTCAAAGTAAATTGGAACTTAATATTGCCTTCTTTCATATCAATCGCAACACCGTTAGTGTGTAAAAACGGTCTACCAAGAATAATTGGACAAGGCGGATTGCAATAAATATCAAGAACAATAAAATATATGGGCACATAATTCCTATTTGCAAGAATAAGAACATCATTAATTCTTCCCATAGGCTTTTTAATAGTAGAATCCGCCAAGTGCAAATTTAAAAAACACGATTCGATATCGGTAAGACCAAGCACATCACATAAGGATTTTGGAATTGTAGGAACACTAGCACCCAAGTCACACAAAGAAAAACACTCATAATTTTTAATATTGACTTTGATAGTAGGTTCCCATTCTTCATGCAATTTTCTAGGAATTGATACTTCTAATTCCAATGTTTGTTCGAAAGCTTTCATCATAGCATCAACAATATGTTTAGTAAAAGCTTTATTTTGTTCATAAGCATGGGGTGAATTTATCATGGATTGCAACAAAGAAATACAATCAATCAAATAGGAACTATCATAATTAAAGTCTTTGTAATCCAAAAGAGTGGGCACATCACTAGTTAAAGTTTTGACCTCTCCAAATCCACTTTCATCAATTTTCTCAACAAGATTTTCACCCTCTGAAATATTGGGACCTTTTTAATCAACCTTAAATTTACTAAACAAGGAATCAATAGAAGAAAAACCAATCATTTTAAGGTCTTTATCATTTTTACGAAATAAATCACTAGAAAATGTGTTTTCTAAAAATTCTCTTTTAACTCTAAGCATAGCGGTTCTTTTCTTACTTTCATCCATAGAAACATAAAGAGCTTTAATTGATTCATCTACCTGACACACAAAAAATTCATCTTGAGATTTTCCACATCATGAGCAATTCTATCAACACTTCTAGACAAATCATCAATCTTACTCAACTTTTCTTCTATGTAAGTATTTAAAACTTTTTGTGTATTGATAAATTCTTTAATATTACTCTCAAGATCAGAGGTGTTACTATTGTTATTATAAGATTTATTTCCATAGTAATTACCATAATTATTAGAGGAATTACTAGGAAAAGGCCTAGGATTAAAATTACCTCTATAAGCATTGTTATTGAAATTGTTTCGAGAAATGAAATTTGCATCTATGGCATCACTATTTTGCTCAATCAAACTAGACAAAGGCATATCATTGAAATAAAAAGGAGCGCTTTTACTAGCAACCAATTTCATAAGAGCATCAATTTTTTCATTCAAAGAAGAAATTTCTTCAACTGAATTAACTTTTTGACTAGTAGGAGCCCTTTCGGTATGCCATTGTGAATAATTTGCCATGATATTATCAATAAATTTGGTGGCTTCACCCAAAGTAATTTCCGTAAAAGTACCGCCCACGGCGGAATCTAAAAGATTACGAGAAACAAATTCAATCCCGCATAAGAAATTGTATGATCATCCAAAGATTTAACCCATGAGTTGGGCAATTCCTTAGCATCATTTTTATCCTTTCCCAAGATTGTGCAACATGCTCATGTTCAAGTTGCTTGAAATTCATGATCTGGGTTCTAAGGGAAATAATTTTTGCAGGAGGAAAATACTTAGTGATAAAAGCATGTTTGCACTTATTCCAAGAATCGATACTATTGCGAGGCAAAGAAGAGAACCATTTTTTTGCAGAATCACACAAAGAAAACATAAATAATTTCATCTCAACCACATCATTGTCCACATATTTTTTTCTTTTGCATATCGCATAATTCCATGAAGGTAATAAGATGGGACGAGGCATCCTCATTAGGAGTACCGGAAAATTGATCTTTCATAACAAGATTCAGCAAAGCAGTATTAATATCAGAAAGCTCCGCACTAGTGGCGGGAGGAGAAATCGGAGTGCCGATAAAATCATTGTTGTTGGTATTTGAGAAATCACATAACTTGGTGTTCTCTTGAGTCATGATGACCACACAACAAGATTGCACTCAAAAACAGATCCGGCAAGAAAAGGGCGAACGGAAAAAGAGAGGCGAGTAAAACGACAATTTTTTTCTGAAGTGGGGGAGAGGGAAATGAGAGGCAAATGGCAAATTATGTAAATTGCAAGGAGATGACATTTGTGATTAGGAACCTGGTATATGTTGAAGATCCTCCGTGGCAACGGCGCAAGAAATTCCTTTTGATGTCGCTTGAAGCTACATCGGTATTTCCCTAAAGAGGAAGGGATGATGCATCACAACGGTGGTAGGTATTTCCATCATATATGAAACCAAGGTTATTGAACCATTAGGAGAACCAAGCAACACAACGTAAAAATCCCCTGCACATAAATAACAAATACTCGCAACCCGACGTGTTAAAGGGGTTGTCAATCCCTTTCAGGTGACGGCGCCCGAAAGGCACGTGGACGGGAGAAAATTGTAAATGTTTATAGATCGAACGCAAATAAAATAAAGTGCAGCAAGGTATTTTTGGGTTTTTGGAAATATAGATCTGAAAATAAATGCAAGAGAAAAGTAAATCGCAAAGGCAAATAATATGAGAAGAAAGACTCGGGGGCCGTAGGTTTCACTAGTGGCTTCTCTCGAGAAAAATAGCAAACGCTGGGTGAACAAATTTCTGTTGGGCAATTGATAGAACTTCAAATACTCATGACGATATCTAGGCAATGATCATTACATAGGCATGACGTCCAAGATTAGTAGACTGACTCCTGCCTGCATCTACTACTATTGCTCCACACATCGACCGCTACCTAGGATGCATCTAGTGTATTAAGTTCATGGAGAAATGGAGTAATGCAATAAGAACAATGACATGATGTAGACAAGATCTATCTATGTAGAGATAGACCCCATCATTTTATCCTTAGTAGCAACGATACATACGTGGCGTTTCCCTTTCTGTCACTTGGATCAAGCACCGTAAGATCGAACCCACTACAAAGCACCTCTTCCCATTGCAAGATAAATAGATCAAGTTGACCAAACAAAACCCAAATATCGGAGAAGAAATACGAGGCTATAAGCAATCATGCATATAAGAGATCAAAGAAACTCAAATAACTTTCGTGGATATAAAAAGATAGATCTGCTCATAAACTCAAAGTTCATCGATCCCAACAAACACACCACAAAAGAGTTATATCATATGGATCTCCAAGAGACCATTGTATTGAGAATTCAGCAAGAGAGAGAAAACCATCTAGCTACTAACTACGAACCCAGAGGTCTACAAAGAACTACTCACGCATCATCGGAGAGGCACCAATGGGGGTGGTGAACGCCATCCGAGATGGTGTCTAGATTGGATGTGGTGGTTCTGGACTCTGCGGTGGCTGGATGAATATTTCGTCTGTTGCCCTAGGGTTTCTGGAATATTGGGGTATTTATAGAGCAAAGAGGCGGTCCGAGGGGTACCTGAGGTGGGCACAACCCACCAGGGCGCGCTTGGGCCTCCCGACGTGCCTTGGTGGGTTGTGCCCCCCTCGGGGCACCCCCCAGGCACAGCCAAGGCCCGTTGTGTTCCTTCTATCCCATAAAAAATCATCATGAAGTTTCTTGGCATTTGGACTTCATCTGGTATTTATTTTCTACGATGTAAAAAACATGGAAAAAACAAGAACTGGCACTTGGCACTATGTCAATAGGTTAGTACCAAAAAATGATATAAAATGACTATAAAATGATTATAAAACATCCAAGATTGATAATATAACAGCATGGAACAATCAAAAATTATAGATATGTTGGAGACGTATCAAATACACATTTGACCATCAAATAATTCAATACCCACCATGAATTCTTGAAAATGCATAAGATCATGAGGATTTTTTCACTTTGTGAGAGAATCCAGGTGGTAAACTATGTTTCTCTTTGGAATAATGACTACCAAGTTCCAGTGATTGCTACAGATGAAGAAAACCATGAATTTATGCACTATGTAGAAACTTGAAAGACAATCAATGCATTTGTGGTTGTATATTTAGCTTACCTTTCATGATATGGCCAAACAAAGAATTCTTCTATGTATAACATAATCAATATCTTGGCAACCCGTGTAATGGACTCCCTACGTAGGTGATTGTTATGTATTGATGTGTTGTTTTCTACAAGAGGATCTATGCAATACACATGCTCCCTTTTTGATCTCTGCTTGAGCAATCCTGTGAGAGGAATAGAATACAACTAGCTTTTTTGTTTACAACCTTGTATGGAGAAGTTTCGTCAGAGTTTGTGAAGTACTTACAACCGTAGTTTGAAATAGAAAAGATAGGTTTATTGTGTCCGCAATAGTGCTAGCGCAATAGTGACTGCTATCACTTAAATTAAATGCCATTAATTTTTCTTCATCTTCTAATGATATAGACAAGAATCTAGTGTATTTATAAAGCCGTTACGCGGACATAGAGCCCGCAATATCGCCTGTTATCCGCATTTTGCTACGTGGAACCCAATCCGCTACCAACCCTCTATCCACTATTTAAAATAATGCTTACAACATAAAACATTTACAAGAGTGCCAACGAGCATATCAAAGTTGAAGAAAAGATGAAAGTCCTCGAATTGCACGCTGATCGTATCCGACATTTGACAAAAATATATACTATCGCAGTGGACTTACAGAATGGTATTACCTTCTGACATTTTCTCAATGCAATATATATGTAAGTTGCGGCAATTGAAACTACACTCATCAAAGTATTCGCCACCAAGAAATGGCTAGCCATGTTTATACTTGCCTGCTTTAAGTGTGTCTGCTTTTTTCTTAGAAAGTGGCATGCCAATTTCTTCATCGGACATGCCATGGTTCTGGTCGAAGAGCCTTTGTAGTAGGATGCTCTAGTTCTCATCCCTCCTATGTTTCTTTATGTGTAAAAAAAAATTAGGTTTTTATAAGGAAGCTAGATATGACTTAGTATAGGATGCACACTGACAATGTTTGAATGACATCAAATAAATACCAAAAATATGTACATGAACAAATTCTGTAACATAGAACTAATGATATCCATTAAAATAGCATTATCATTAGTTAAATCCAGAATATTAGAACATAGAACTGATGACATCAATCAAAATAACACTCACATACGTAGAACTATGATAGTGTCTTAATCACATCCAAAATGAAATAGCGCACAAAAAGTGTTTGAATCACGTATAATATAATAAATGATTTCTAACTACAAGAGTGGGGCTAACCTTGTGCGCACATCCCAGAAACTTCCTCCCATTGTCCATAGATTCAAAAGAAACTAACTTCATGCATGGAGATTGATGTTGACAACGAGCAGGCAGGTCTTCTGATACTCCACTCCATTCCTTGGAAGTGATGATCCTAAGGAGGTACAAGAGGAAGAAATTGATCAAATCAAGAGCCACATTAAAAATACTCAATTCCAAGCCATAACCCTAAGACTAGGTGAGCGAGAAGGCTGAGAGAGGAATACATGACTGTTGTTAGATTCGTCACAGGAGAAAATACCGCTGGAGAGGTCATTCTTTGATTAGATTAGGAATTCCCTCTATAGGCAACCACGACGTAGTGGCGGTCGGATGCGAGACGGTGATATGTCCATTTTGCATCATGCTTTTATATTGATATTTATTGCATTATGGGCTGTTATTACACATTTTGGTACAATACTTATGCCTTTTCTCTCTTATTTTACAAGGTTTACATGAAGAAGGAGAATGCCGGCAGCTGGAGTTCTGGACTCGAAATGGAGCAAATCTAAGATACCTACTCTGCACAACTCCAAAAGTCCTGAAAATCTACGGAGAATTATTTTGGAATATATAAAAAATACTGGGCGGAAGAAATACATCAGGGGCCCACCAGGGAGCCACAAGCCTGGAGGGCGCGCCCTACCCCCCTGGGCGCGCCACTGAGGCTTGTGGCCCACCTGGCAGCCCTCCGATGCCCATGTTCTGCTATATTGGGGGTTTCCACCTAAAAAATCAGAAGAGTCCTTTCGGGATGGAGCGTCGCCATCTCGAGGCGGAACTTGGTCAGAACTAATATAGAGCTCCCGTAGGGTTGTTCTGCCAGGGAAACTTCCCTCCAGGAGGGGGAAATCAAAGCCATCGTCATCACCAACAATCCTTTCATTGAGAGAGGGTCAATCTCCATCAACATCTTCATCAGCACCATCCCCTCTCCAAACCCTAGTTCATCTCTTGTATCCGATCTTTCGCAAACCTCAGATTAGTACCTATGGGATGCTAGTAGTGTTGATTACTCCTTGTAGTTGATTCTACACTACAGGAATAAGGCACTTTGCCGTCAGCCATCCCATACGGCCAAGGCATGCATGTCGCACGGCAAAGGCTTTGCCGTCCGCTAGCAAAGGACCAACTATCCGGCTGAATAAGCCATGGTAAAGGGCGCTTTGGCGTCTGCTGGCAAATGACAAAGACCTTTGCATCTTTGTTGTCTGCCAGCGTAGGCAAAGGGCATGGACGGCACATGTGGAAACTTAGGTCCGTTAAGGGCTTAACGGCATGCTTTGCCATCCGCTGGCAGACGGCAAAGACCTTAGTTCTTTGCCGTCTACCAGCTGATGGCAAAGCACTTGTTTCTTTGCCGGCCTAGGTAGGTTCTTTGCCGTCCGTTGTCAGACAGCAAAGAACCTTAGGTATTTGCCGTCTGCCAGCGGACGTCAAAGAACCCACCTAGGCCAGCCTAGTGCTGCCCCAGGATGCACACGTAGTTGCCACATGGCAACTTTGCCATCTGCTAGCTGACGACAAAGACCTTTGTCGTCTGCCAGCAGACGGTAAAGTGGCTATATAGCCCCTGGTTTTTCGGTTTTTTCTTAAAATCATTCAATTTGACAGAATTTCACATATATATCCAACATGTCAACAATACAACTTTCCAACAAGTATACCAACAATAAGTTTCAACAAGCATACCAACAATAAGTTCCAACAACATATCCAACATACAAGTTTCCAACAACATATCCAACATACAATGGTTTCCAACAACATATCCATACATACATATCCAAAACAAGTTTCCAACAAGTTTCCATAAACAAAAAGGAAGCACAAGTAGAAGAGTACACTCCATCAATGCAAGCTTCCTCATCTATAGCAAATCTGCAAATTAGGAAAGATGAAAGTTAGAAGAAGAAGAAGACTAGGTAGAAGAAAAAGAAGAAAAAGAAGAAGAAGAATTTATCTTCTCTTTCTTTTTCTCCTCTCCTCTCCTCTTCTCTAAGGTAGTAATGCCATTTTCTAGCTAACTAAGCATATCAAGTCATTTTGGAGGAAACAAATGCTAAGTATAGGTCATTTTATAGCTATCCTAGGTAGAATATATCATTTTGGAGCTAAGTAAGGTTATTATGTCATTTTTGAGGAAAATAAGCTAAGTATAGGTCATTTTGGAGCTAAACCAAGGTTATTATGCCTTTTTTACCTAAGTGAGCTAATTATGTCATAAATGAGCTAGCTAAGCTAATTATAGATCATTATTGAGCTATCCCAGGTAGTTATTCCATTTTGTACCTAACTGAGCTAATTATGTCAGAAATGAACTAGCTAAGCTAGCTATAGATCATTATTGAGCTATCCTAGGTAGTTATGCCATTTTCTAGATAAATAAGTATATCAAGTCATTTTGGAGGAAAAACTGCTAAGTATAGGTCATTTTATAGCTATCCTAGGTAGAAGATATCATTTTGGAGCTAAGTAAGGTTATTATGTCATTTTTGAGGAGAATAAGCTAAGTATAGGTCATTTTGGAGCTAAACCAAGGTTATTATGCCATTTTTACCTAAGTGAGCTAATTATGTCATAAATGAACTAGCTAAGCTAATTATAGGTCATTATTCAGCTATCCTAGGTAGTTATTCCATTTTGTACCTAACTGAGCTAATTATGTCATAAATGAACTAGCTAAGCTAGCTATAGATCATTATTGAGTTATCCTCGGTAGTTATACCATTTTCTAGCTAACTAAGCATATCAAGTCATTTTGGAGGAAAAAATGCTAAGTATAGGTCATTTTATAGCTATCCTAGGTAGAATATATCATTTTGGAGCTAAGTATGGTTATTATGTTATTTTTGAGGAAAATAAGTTAAGTATAGGTCATTTTGGAGCTAAACCAAGGTCATTATGCCATTTTTTACCTAAGTGAGCTAATTATGTCATAAATGAACTAGCTAAGCTAATTATAGATCATGAGCTATCCTAGGCAGTTATGCCATTTTGTACCTAAGTGAGCTAATTATGTCATAAATGAACTAGCTAAGCTATCTATAGAACACTTGGGAAAAGTTACCATCATCACGGAGGTGAAGGACCGGTTGGGTTTGCGCCAGGGTTAGACATAGAAGGACCGGTCAGGGTTGCGGCAGATGCAGAAGGATCGGTCGATGATTGTCAGGAGGCACGCTGCACCAAATATCATTTGCAAGCAATGTCTCCTTAGCATGATGCAACTCAAATGTGAATACTAGTAATGAATGACCATTCAAATGAAACTCACCGTGGGTGCTATAGCAATATGGGGCATCGACGGAGGGGTCTGACCATTGTTCTGGCACACGGTCTGAACATTTTGTTTTCATGAGTTATTCATATTAGTTAGTGATGAAACGAACATTACGTGCATGATTTGGTTAATATGCAGGAGAAACTTACCACGGGGAGCTCGTATAGGGCCCGGTGAGACGCGTCATTCCGGTTCCTCTCCTCCTCCAAGAGCCTAGCCGTCCTCTCCTCCATGTCCCTCTCCCTTTGTGCCGCCTACCTGTTTGTCTCCGCTAGAAGCTCCTGGGACCTACCTCAATGGCGAGCTCCATTGGCCGTGGACGAGGCCTTAACTCAGGATCAGAGCTCGTCTGGCGCTTCCTGATCTCCGGGAGAGTTCTAGGACAACGTATCAGTCCATCCCGAATGGCTATCGAGCCATGGGGCCTCACGCCACCAGATATCATCACGAGCTCTGGATCAAAAGGACTCTGGCTGGGGTTGAAGTCCTCCCCTTTCTTCGCCTTCCCCTCATCTCTGTACCTCACAAGCTTGTTGTGGGAGGAGATGTTGCTGAAGCTCTCTCGATGATCGAGGTCATCCTCAGAGAATGCCTTGGCCTTCTTGTACAAGGCAGTATGGGCCATGGCATAGAGGTCGAATACAGATGGCACCTCCTTCTTGTTTTCTCATGCCTAAAAGAGAGGAACACAATATTAGTTAAGGGATCAAGCTAGCATGAAGAATGAAATTGCATGAATCATGAAGCAAACCACATACCTAGTGATCCCCGTACTCAAACAAGTTAGAGCGCCCTTGATGGTGTGGCTCACCTCTCATTTGGGCATGCTTATCCTTGGCCTTGTTGTGTTTGGCTAGCCATTCGGGAGAGCACCACTCATCCACCAAGTCCTCCCAACAGTCCATCCTATCCGCACACCATCTCGGGGGCACCTAAGTTAGACAAGAGAAATTTCAGCGCTATGCCTACGAATCAAATCAAAGAAACTAAGTACAAGGCCTTAACAATAGATAATTACCTTCATTAACTTCTCCTTACTCAGATAATTTTTGTGGCACTTCTTCTTGGCCCTCTTAATGTTAGTCGAGGAGTAGTAGTCTCGAATAGCCTGCACCCGAGCCTCGTGCCGTATGTTCTGAAGGCGCTTGCACTTGACTTCGAGAATAACAGCCGCTTTCGCCTCGTGTTCCTCAAGACACCTCTAGAAGGTCTGCAATCAAACAAGACAACACTGATTAGTACAATCACTAGGTGCTGTTGATTTTTAATTCTGTAAAGGAGAAATTACCCAAAAGTGACAGATCACAATGTCAGCCACCGTCTCGCACAAGACACCGTCAACCATCTCCTCCGCCGGGGCCGGGGCAGCCATGTACAGCTCCCAGGTCAGTGCTACCTATGGAGCCTCACCCTCCCCGGGCAATTGGACCTTCCTCGGGAAGTGGTGCCGGAGAAGCACACCAAGGACCTGGTTGGACTTGCGGACACCACGCTCGTGTTTCCAACCCCTGCAGTATGACATGGCCAACACATTAGATATTAATTTGAAGAAACATGAAGGCAAAAGGTTAAAAAAGAGTAAATGCACTTAGTTCTCCGCATTAGGCGCAATCAACCACCTCTGCACGCGGGTCGTCGACACGGGCGGGAGCTTTGTACAACCACGCTGGTAGACCTTCTTGCCCTCCTCAACCAGCTCGCCCTCACTATAGGTGTCCTCAGACAAGTTGTCCTTGCCACCATCAGCATGGCCACTAGCCTCCGGAGTCACGTGGGACAAAGACTCTGGAACCCGAGTCTCCTAGGACGAAGACTCTGGGACCGGAGTTTCCTGGGATGAAGGCTCGATGACCCGAGGCTCGTCGACCCGAGGCTCGTGGACCGGAGTCCGAGACGGGTCCAAGTCAGACGCGTCCACCTAAGATGGAGCACTCCTGTGGTCGGGAGAATCATCTGGGGGTGGCGGCGAGGAAGGCGCAGCAGCCTTCCTACCTCTATCACCTCTCTTTGTCTTCCCCGACCTCTCTCGGTCGAAGAAGAAGCGATCGCCGATGTTTGCATGCAGTGTACTTGCGCTCTCCGGAGTTGCTAAGGTGGAATAATAGCACCCCTCCCAGCACGCGCCGAGGAAGGTGGCTCAGAGCGCTCTGGACCCGAGCCCACTATCTGTCAACACCTGCAATGACAAAGAGTGAACGAAATTAGTTCAACATAAAAAAATTGAATATCTAATAACATGAACTATTTAATAATATATATGTACATAATAATAATTGAATACCTGACATTACTAATATTAATCTTCATCGTCTATATATGCTCCGGGATCAATAAATGCAGAATTATCATCACTATCAGTAATGACGTGCTCATCAGCATCATCAATAAATGCATCAATATGTGGAAGGCCTCCTTTATGTAATCGGTCAAGCATTGACAGGTCATCCGTAGCAGTAACCTCTTCTTCTTCCGTCTCTTCTTGTTCCGGCTCAGGGGTGAAGTCGGATTCACTATCGCTGTCTACCTCAATGTTCTGGGGTGAAGTAGAGCGGTTCTTGAAATGTTTTTTGGAAACACGTGTTTCTTGGAAGAATTCTCCTGCGTATGTGTCTGGATTAATGTGAGGGTCATAATCATATTCATTGAGGGGAGGTGGTCTAAAATGTGGCGGCACATCATAAACGACATCCCAACCATTCAGATTTGGATCAGTTTGGCAGGCCCACGGTAGATAGAAAACTTGGGTCGCCTATTGAGCCGTAATATAGACATCGGGAACATCTAAATGGGTGCTTTGTTTGATTTCGACTAGCCCTATATGTTCATGAGTCCTTCTAGTCTCCTTTGACTCGAACCAATAAAATTTGAAGACTATGATGTTTGGTGGGGTTTTCACAAAAGAATGTAAGTTCATAAATTGCTTCAACTCTTCCATAATACTCGACCCCTCCTTCGCCGACAGGGTGACACAACAATTTGTAGACTTTCAGTCGGCCATAGATAGCTCTTTGCAAAAGTTAAGAAAGCGATACCCGTTGATGTCGTATTTGTCAAATGAACGGACCTTATAGTCAAAACCATTTGCGACTTGTCTCAATTCGAAATGAACGGACCTTATAGTCAAATGAATGGACCTTACAAGTTTAATACGAAAGGATTGTTTCATTAGCCGCAAACTAGGTGAAGAAATAAAATCGTCTAACTAATGGAAATCACCGTTTGCTTGAACCAAGAGATGAAACCGGGATGGCCACCTCCATGCTTTGCCAGAAGCTCATACTCTTCGATGGAATCCTTTTGGATCACCGCTCCATCTGAGAATTTGGCGACGTATCGACTGTATCACATATCCGGGAATAAGAGCATTTCAAAGGAATTAGAAGTTGCGAAACAATGTACAAAGAACTTACTCGATGTACGGCCGCACTTCTGTAAGGTTGTTTAAGATATACAATGAAATGGTCCGGCATTCTTCGACATTGAAAGCTATTGATTTTGAAGCAACGGCTAGTGCGAGCTTCCCTTTGAATAGGATGAGGTTGGATCGACCTTTTTCACGGTCGCCATCGTTGTACCGAGGCTTCGGATTATGCAAATGGTGATTCTTGGCTATGTAGTGTGCTGTCACGAAGTTTGTCGCCTCCTCAGTAATGAATGCCTCGGCCATCGATGCTTCAACTCTAGGTTTATTTTAACATTTTGCTCGAAGCGTCTTCTGCATCCTCTTGGTTGTGAAGCACCAACGATTTTGCACGGGCCCCCCAATCTTGCCTCGGTCGGGAGATGCAAAATCAAATGTTGCATTGGATTAAAGAAGCCCGGTGAAAAGATCTTTTCTAAATTGTAGATCAACTCCGGCGCCAACTCTTCCAGTTCGTCTAGCACGTTAGGCGATAATTCTTTTGCACAAAGAGCACGGAAGAAATAGCTCAGCTCTGTCAGTACTAGCCATTCATCCTCAGGGATAAAGCCACGCAACATCACCGGCATTGCCCCCTCAAGCCATATCTGCCAATCATGACTCTTGAGACCAAATATTTTCAATTGGTCAAGACTCGCTCCCCTCTTTAGATTTGCTGCATACCCATCGGGGAACATCAACTGCATTTTCACCCACAAGATCATTTCCCTCATAGCTGGCCTTCCAAGATTGAATCATGGCTTTGGCTTCCTCCAGTTCTTCTTTCCTTTCGGTTGTCGAATGTTTTGTAACGGTCTATCACATAGAGCCTCCTGGTGACTCTAGCCTTAGGATTATCCTTTGACTTCCCCTCTATGCCGAACTGGGTACCAAAAAGGGCCTCCGCGATATTCTTTTCAGTGTGCATCACGTCGATGTTGTGTGGGCAAAGGAGGTCTTTAAAGTAAGGCAGACCCCACAAATGTATCTTGTGGGTCCAGACGTGTTCCGTATTATACCCTTTGAAATACCATGGATGATCTGGATCCAGCTTGAGAGCGTTTATCTGATCCAGGATCTGTTGGCTTGTCAACGCAGGTGGTGCAGTGTTTTTGACAACTCTACCTTCGATGAAATTCTTCTTGTCTTTTCAGAACTTATGGTCAGGATCCAGGAACTTTCTATGCGTGTCAAAGCAAGAAAACTTGTGACCTGCCTCCAGCCAACGGAACTGAAGAGTTGCATTGCATGTGGGGCACGGAAACCTTCCATGCACACACCAGCCAACAAATAGTGCATACGCCGGCAAGACATGCATCGAGTACATGTACCACACATGCATTTTGAAGTTCTTTTTTATAGCGGCATCGTACGTCTTGATCCCATTATCCCAGGCGTCTTGCAATTCATCCTTAAGCGGTTGCATGTACACATTCATTTTCTTCCCCGGATATTTGGGCCCTGGAATTATCAACGTCAGGAAAATGTTCTTTCTTTTCATAACCTCTCCGGGGAGATTGAGTGGAATGACAAATACAAGCCAACAATGTATTGTGTTGCCGTCATACCGTACACATTGAACCCGTCCATGCTGATGACAACTCGAGGATGCCTTGGATCTGCCGCTTTATCCTTATGTAATGCATGGAAGTGCTTCCACGCAAGAGCGTCTGAAGTGTGTCCCAACATCGGATTCCCATGTGCATCTAGTTCTGCTCTTTTGCCCAATTTATGCCACGTCATCTGTCTGGCCGTCTCTTCGACCATGAAAAGACGTTGAAGTCTTGGTATGATTGGCAGATACCGAAGAACATTAATAGGGATTTTGGTCTGACTCTTCTCACCCATACCGTTGTCTACCAGAACATACCTGGAAGCGTTGCAAATGGGGCAATAGTTCAAGCCCGGATACTCAAGCCTAAATAAGACACATCCATTCTTAAAGGCATCTATCTTCTCATAGGGCATCTTAAGCGGACATAGGATTTTGTCCGACTGGTACAGGTTTGGTGGCAATACATGGCCTTTGGGTAGAAAGCGTCCAAATATCGTCATCATCGCGTCGTAGCATTCTCTGCCCATGTTGAACTGAGCCTTCAGAGCCATTACTTGCGCAATGGCATCCAGCTGACAAAGCTCAGTGTGCTCGTGGAGAGGACGTTTTGAAGACTCCAACATTTCATAAAAGGCCTTTGAAGATTCCTCCATCTCATCGTCTGAATCGCGAGCATCATCAAAGTCTTGCACCATGTCTTCGATCCCGGTATCATGCTCGTCGGTGCAACGACGAACCACCTCAGCTCTGGCACGTTGGGCAGACTCGCCATGAAATGTCCAGACCGTATAATTACGCGAAAACCCCCACTTCTGTAGGTGTTTGATCGTTTAAAACTCTAACTTCTTATAGTTGTCGCAATCGACACAAGGGCACCAGGTTGTTTTCTGTCCATTTGCAAATGCGACTCTCACAAAGTCCTTGGTTTTAGTTATCCATTCACGGGTCATGTGTTTCTGACTAGTGTGACTGGTGTACATCCACCGACGATCACTCATCTTTCCTAGCTACTGGACACACAAAAAATATATACATAATTCAGGAAACCATATTCATCAGTTAATAGAGTTTGTCAATTTAATTACGTCAATGCAACCTAGATGCTAGTAGGTAAAGATAGGTCCTAATCCCACCCGAGTATGTGTAGATTGGGTTCGTTTTCCCATGCTCTGCTCCGCATCCGATGCACATTTTCGGTAGCACATCCCCACTGTTCTCCTGATACACGTCTCGGCAATAAGTAGAGAGGATGTGTACCCGAAGAACCTCAGGGAGGCACTAACGAAATTCTGCATCGGATCCGGAGCAGAGCATATGGGAAAACGAACCCAATCTACACATACTCGGGCTGTCCATGGATAATGTTGGACAATTCGAAAGAATCACGGTTATAAATATGCTAATGAATGCATATTTATAGATGCAACCCTTTCGGACGGGAGACACATAGTGGTCACGCATAATGATGATTGAAGACACCTATAGCTAGCAAGTTTCATCAGCATGAAGACCGGAATAGAGGAAATGAAGGGGCAAGAGGAGATGTCATTTGTGCTCACCCACGAACGTAGGGGCGGAGCTCGTCGAACAGACGAGGAGGTCGTCGAACACCAGACCCTCGCAGCTATGAAACAACAGCACATTTAAATCCACCTAATCAACAAAAATATGATGTTCTGTATAACAAAATCGAAAAATATATGACCTAATTCATAATTCACAAATATATGACCCGTGTCGTGTCGGGGTCGGGGTGTCGGGGGTGTCTTGTCAGGGTCGGGGTGTCAGGGGTGTCGTGTCGGGGTCGGGGTGTCGGGGGTGTCGTGTCGGGGTCGGGGTGTCGAGGTCGGGGTGTCGGGGGTGTCGTCTCGGGATCGGGGTGTCGGGGGTGTCGTGTCGGGGTCCGGGTGTCGGGGGTGTCATCTTGGGGTCAGGGTGTCGGGGGTGTCGTGTCGGGGTAGGGGTGCGGTGTCGTGGTCGGGGGTGCCGTGTCGGGGTGTTTGGGTGTCGTGTCGGGGTTGGGGTGTCGGGGGTGTCGTGTCGGGGTCGGGGTGTCGGGGGTGCCGTGTCGGGGTCGGGGTGTCGGGGTGCCGTGTCGGGTCGGGGTGTCGGGGGTGTCGTGTCGGGGTCGGGGTGTCGGGGGTGTCGTGTCGGGGTCGGGGTGTCGGGGTCGGGGTGTCGGGGGTGTCGTCTCGGGGTCGGGGTGTCGGGGGTGTCGTGTCGGGGTCCGGGTGTCGGGGATGTCATCTTGGGGTCGGGGTGTCGGGGGTGTCGTGTCAGGGTAGGGGTGCGGTGTCGTGGTCGGGGGTGCCGTGTCGGGGTGTTGGGGTGTCGTGTCGGGGTCGGGGTGTCGGGGGTGTCGTGTCGGGGTCGGGGTGTCGGGGGTGCCGTGTCGGGGTCGGGGTGTCGGGGTGCCGTGTCGGGTCGGGGTGTCGGGGGTGTCGGGTCGGGGTCGGGGTGTCAGGGTGTGGTGTTGGGGTCGGGGTGTCGTGTCGAGGTCGGGGTGTCGGGGGTGTCGTGTCGAGGTAGGGGTGCCGTGTCGTGGTCGGATGTGCCGTGTCGGGGTGTCGTGTCGGGGGTGCCGTGTCGGGGTGTCGTGTCGTGTCGGGGTGTCGGTGGTGTCGTGTTGGGGACGATCCTCGACTCCTTTTCCCCTCGATCCTCGACCCTCGACAATCTAAATAAACCTAAACTAAATCTAGGGGTGTCGGGGTCTCGGGGTTGTCGGCGGTGTCGTGTTGGGGTCGGGGTGTCGAGGGTGTCGTGTCGGGGTAGGGGTGATGTGTCATGGTTGGGGGTGCCATGTCGGGGTGTCGGGGTGTCGTGTCGGGGGTCGGGGTGTCGGAGGTGTCGTGTCGGGGTCGGGGTTTCGGGGGTGTCGTGTCGGGGTAGGGGTGCTGTGTCGTGGTCGGGGGTGCCGTTTCGGGGTGTCGAGGTGTCGTGTCGGGGTCGGGGTGTCGGGGTGTTGTGTCGGGGTTGGGGTGTCAGGGGTGCCGTGTCGGGTTGTCGGGGTGTCGTGTCGGGCTCGGGGTGTCGGGGGTGTCATGTCGGGGTTGGGGTGTCAGGGGTGCCGTGTCGGGGTCGGGGTGTCGGGGGTGCCGTGTCGGGTCGGGGAGTCGGAGGTGTCGTGTCGGAGTCGGGGTGTCGGGGTGTCGTGTCGGGGTCGGGGTGTCGGGGGTGTCGTGTCGGGGTAGGGGTGTTGTGTCGTGGTCGGGGGTGCCGTGTCGGGGTGTCGTGTCGGGGTCGGGGTGTCGGGGGTGCCGTGTCGGGGTGTCGTGTCGAGGGTCGGGGTGTCGGTGCTGTCGTGTCGGGGTCGATCCTCGACTCCTTTCCCCCTCGATCCTCGACCCCCGACAATCTAAATAAACCTAAACTAAATCTAGGGGTGTCGGGGTCTCGGGGGTGTTGGCGGTGTCGTGTCGGGGTCGGGGTGTCGAGGGTGTCGGGGTGTCGGGGGTGCCGTGTCGGGGTGTCGTGTCATGGTCGGGGGTGCTATGTCGGGGTGTCGGGGTGTCGTGTCGGGGGTCGGGGTCTCGTGTCGGGGTCTCGGGGGTGTTTGCGGTGTCGTGTCGGGGTCGGGGTGTCGAGGGTGTCGGGGTGTCGTGGGTGTCGTGTCGGGGTGTCGTGTCATGGTCGGGGGTGCTATGTCGGGGTGTCGGGGTGTCGTGTCGGGGGTCGGGGTGTCGTGTCGGGGTCTCGGGGGTGTTTGCGGTGTCGTGTCGGGGTCGGGGTGTCGAGGGTGTCGGGGTGTCGGGGGTGCCGTGTCGGGGTGTCGTGTCATGGTCGGGGGTGCTATGTCGGGGTGTCGGGGTGTCGTGTCGGGGGTCGGGGTGTCGTGTCGGGGTCGGGGTGTCGGGGGTGTCGTGTCGGGGTCGGGGTGCCGGAGGTGTCGTGTCGGGGTCGGGTTTTCAGGGGTGTCGTGTCGGGGTAGGGGTGCTGTGTCATGGTCGGGGGTGCCGTGTCGGGGTGTCGGGGTGTCGTGTCGGGGTCGGGGTGTCAGGGATGTCATGTCGGGGTCGGGGTGTCGGGGGTGCCATGTCGGGGTGTCATGTCGGGGGTCGGGTGTCGGGGGTGTCGTGTCGGCGTCGATCCTCGACTCCTTTTCCCCTCGATCCTCGACCCCCGACAATCTAAATAAACCTAAACTAAATCTAGGGGTGTCGGGGTCTCGGAAGTGTCGACGATGTCGGCAGTGTCGCGTCGGGGTCGGGGTGTCGAGGGTGTCGTGTCGGGGTAGGGGTGATGTGTCATGGTCGGGGCTACCGTGTCGGGGTGTCAGGGTGTCGTGTCGGGGGTCGGGGTGTCGTGTCAGGGTTGGCACGTTGGGGGTGCCGTGTCAGGGTCGGGGTGTCGGGGGTGTCGTGTCGGGGTCGGGGGTGTCGTGTCGGGGTGTCAGGGTGTCGTGTCGGGGTCAGGGTGTCGGTGGTGTCGTGTCGGGGTCGACCCTTGACTCCTTTTCCCCTCGATCCTCGACCTAGCTAAACTAAATCTAAACCTAGCTAAACTAAATCTAAATAAACAGGAAAAAATCACCTTAGGGTTTGACGGTGCGGCTCCGGTGGTAGGGCGGGGCTGGGCGGCACGGCTCCGGTGGCGGGGCGGCGCGGCGCAGCACCTGTGGCGGGGCGGTGCGGCTCCGACGTTGGGGCGCGGCGTGGCTCCGACGGTGGGGCGGGGCAGCACGGTGGCCGCGGCCTGCGTGCGCTGGGAGGGGCGGCTGGGGCATGGCAACCGGCCGGCCAGCGACGAGGCAGTCACCGGTGGGCGGGGCTGGCCGGTGGTGACGGGGGCTCCGAGGGGTGTCGTGGGTGGCGGCAGCTCGGGTTGGGGCGGGGGGGCGGGCGGCAAGGGGCGGGGCTGGGTGGCTGCTTCGGGGGGTAGCGCGGGGGCGGCGGCGGCTCGGGCAATGGGGGACGGCATGGGTGAGGTGAGGGAGAGAGAGGGGTGGGGCACGGGGGTTAGGTAGGTTAATCTCTTTGCCATCTTCTAGCAGACGGCAAAGAAAATGTCCGTTAGCTGATACCCGTTAGTGGGCCACCCTTCCTCTTTGTCGTCTGCTAGCTGACGGCATAGTTTGCCATCCACTGGCAGACGACAAAGAACTAGCTGATTGCAAAGGCTTCTTTGTCGTCAGCTTGTTCTTTGCCATCTGTTTTCTGGTTACTGATGGCAAATAGCTGCTTTGTCGTCTGCCATCTGACGGCAAAGAAATGGCAGATGGCAAATTTGCTATTTCCAGTAGTGCTAGTTGGTTTACTTGGTGGAAGCTCATATGTTCAGATCCTTGATTATCAATAATACTCCTCTAGTTATGAAGATGAATATGCTTTGTGAGTAGTTATGTTTACTCCTGAGGACATGGGATAGGTCTTGTTATAAGTAATCACGTGAATTTGGTATTCGCTCGATATTTTGATGAGATGTATGTTGTCTCTCCTCTAGTGGTGTCATGTGAACGTCGACTACATGACACTTCACCATTGTTTGGGCCTAGAGTGACAGAAGCTTAAACCCCACTTTATGCGTTGCTTCGTAAGGGGCTGATTTGGATCCACTTGTTTCATGATATGGTTAGATTTATTTTAGTTCTTCTTTCATAGTTACGGATTCTTGCGAGAGGGGTTAATCTTCTTTCGTAAAGTTCAGCACCCAAGCACCGGTCCACCCACATATCAAATTATCAAAGTAATGAGTGCGAATAATATATACATGACGAAAACTTGCTTGACAGAAATTCCCATGTGTCCTCGGGAGCGCCTTACTTTATATAAGAGTTTGTTCGAGCTTGTCCTTTTATATAAAAAGGATTGGGCCACCTTGCTGCACCTTTGTTACAATTGTTACTTGCTACCCTTTATGAATTATCTTATGACATAACTATCTGTTACTGATAATTTCAGTGCTTGCAGAGAATACCTTACTGAGAACCGCTTATCATTTCCTTCTGCTCCTCGTCTGGTTTGACACTCTTACTTATCGAAAGGACTATGATAGATCCCCTATACTTGTGGGTCATCAAGACTCTTTTCTGGCGCCGTTGCCGGGGAGTGAAGCGCCTTTGGCGAGTGGAACTCGATAAGGAAATTTATATAGTGTGCTGAACTTTACTCTCACTTGTTACTACGGAAAATAATCCTTTGAGAGGCTTGTTCGGGGTATCTTCACCTCGATTAGAAGCACAAAGAGTCTCTCCTCAACCTGCTGCACCTACTGAAAATTTTTATTATGAAATTCCTTCGGGTATGATAGAGAAACTGCTTGCTAATCCTTATACATGAGATGGAACACTACATCCTGATTTGCATCTAATCTATGTGGATGAAGTTTGTGGATTATTTAAGCTTGCTGGTTTTCCCGAGGATGTTGTCAAGAAGAAGGTCTTTCCTTTATTTTGAAGGACAAGGCATTCGCATGGTACAGGCTATGTGATGATATTGGATCATGGAACTACAACCGACTGAAATTGGAATTTCATCAGAAGTTTTATCCTATGCATCTGGTTCATCGTGATCGGAATCGTATTTACAATTTTTGGCCTCGTGAAGGAGAAAGAATCGCTCAAGGTTGGGGGAGGATTAATTCAATGCTATATTCATGCCCCAACCATGAGCTCTCAAGGGAAATTATGATTCAGAATTTTTATGCTCGGCTTTCTCATAATGATCGATCCATGCTCGATACTTCTTGCTTTGGTTCTTTTATGAAGAAAGATATTGAATTCAAATGGGACTTATTGGAAAGAATTAAACGCAACTCTGAAGATTGGGAACTCGATGAAGGTAAGGAGTCAGGTATAAACTAAGCTTGATTGTGTTAAATTATTTATAGACCCAGATGCTTTTCGTGAATTTAGCACTAAATATGGACTTGACTCTAAGATAGTAGCTTCTTTCTGTGAATCTTTTGCTACTCATGTTGATCTCCCTAAGTTGAAGTGGTTTAGATATCATCCTCCCATGGAAGTGAAAGTAGTTGAACCTATTAAAGGCGAAGAGGAAACTATTAATTATAATGTTGATCCTTTTATTCCTACTGCTTACATTGAGAAACCACCCTTCCCTTTTAGTATAAAGGAACATGCTAAAGCTTCAACTGTGGTTCGTAAGATTCGTATTAGAAAATGTACACCCCCTGAACAAATTAAAGTTGAACCTAGTGTTGCTATGGTTAAAGATCTCTTGGTTGATAATATTGATGGGCATGTTATTCATTTATGTGATGAAGCGGCAATAATCGCTAGACCTAATACTAAGAGTAAACATAGACCAGCTGCGGGCATGGCTGTTGTTTCTGTTAAAATAGGAGATCATTGTTATCATGGCTTGTGTGATCCGAATGATAGCGTAAGTGCAATTCCCTTTTCCTTATATAAATAAATTATGCATGATATTGCACCACTTGAACTAGAGGAAGTTGATGTTACTATTAAGCTTGCTAATAGAGACACTATTGCACCGATGGGGATTGTTAGAGATGTTGAAGTCTTGTGTGGGAAAATAAAATATCCTATTGATTTTCTTGTTCTTGGTTCCCCACAAGATGACTTTTGTCCCATTATATTTGGCAGGCCCTTCTTGAATACTTCTAATGCTAGGATTGATTGTGAGAAACAAACAATTACTGTGAGTTTTGCAGATGTGTCTCATGAGTTCAATTTCTCTAAATTTTGTAGACAACCCCATGAAAAAGAATTGCCTAGTAAAGATGAAATTATTGGTCTTACTTCTATTGTTGTGCCTCCTACTGATCCTTTAGAACATATTTGCTAGACCACGAAAAGGATATGCATATGAATGAGAGGAATGAAATAGATGAAATTTTCGTCGATCAGCAGCCTATTCTAAAACACAACTTACCTGTTGAAATACTTGGGGATCCTCCCCCACCCAAGGGTGATCCCGTGTTTGAGCTCAAACAATTACCCGATACGTTCAGATATGCTTATCTTGATGAAAAGGAGATATATCCTATTATTATTAGTGCTAACCTTTCAGAGCATGAAGAAAAAAGATTATTGAAAACTCTAAGGAAGCATCGTGCTCTATTGGTTATACTCTCGATGATCTTAAGGGCATTAGTTCCAGTCTATGTCAACATAAAATTAACACGAAGCTTGATGCCAAACTAGTTATCGATCACCAATGACGATTGAACCCTAAGATGAAAGAAGTGGTAAGAAAAGAAATAATAAAGCTTCTGGAGGCAGATATAATTTATCCTATTGCTGATAGTAGATGGGTTTGTCCCATCCATTGTGTCCCTAAGAAGGGAGGAATTACCGTTATTCCTAATGATAAAAATGAATTGATCCAACAAAGAATTGTTACAGGTTATAGAATGGTAACTGATTTTAGGAAATTAAATAAAGCTACTATGAAATATCATTACCCTTTACCTTTTATTGATCAAATGCTAGAAAGACTATCCAAATATACTCATTTTTTCTTTCTGCATGGTTACTCTGGTTTCTCTCAAAATACCTGTATCGAGCCAGGATCAAGAAAAAACCACTTTTACTTACCCTTTCGGTACCTTTGCTTATAGATGTATGCCTTTTGGTTTATGCAATGCACCTGCTACCTTTCAAAGTTGTATGATGGCTATATTCTCTGACTTTTGTGAAAAGATTCTTGAGGTTTTCGTGGATGATTTTTCCGTTTACGGAACTTTGTTTGATGATTGTTTGAGCAACCTTAATCGAGTTTTGCAGAGATGTGAACAAACTAATCTTGTATTGAATTGAGAAAATTGCCACTTTATGGTTAATGAAGGAGTTGTCTTGGGGCACAAGATCTCTGAAAGAGGTATTGAAGTTGATAAAGCTAAAGTTCATGCTATTGAAAAAATGTCGTGCCCTACGGATATCAATGGTATAAGAAGTTTCCTTGGTCATGCTGGTTTCTATAGGAGGTTTATCAAAGATTTCTCTAAGATTTCTAGGCCTCTCACAAATCTTTTGCAAAAAGATGTTCCATTTGTTTTTGATGATGATTGTGCAGAAGCATTTTAAATTCTTAAGAATGCCTTGATTACCACACCTGTTGTTCAACCACCCGACTGGAACCTACCCTTTGAAATTATATGTGATGCTAGTGATTATCCTGTTGGTGCTGTTCTAGGACAAAGAGTCGATAAGAAATTGAATGCTATCCATTATGCTAGTAAAACTCTAGATGGTGCTCAAAGAAACTATGCTACTACGGGAAAGGAATTTTTAGCAGTCGTGCTTGCTTGTGATAAATTTAGACCTTATATTGTTGATTCCAAAGTAACTGTTCACACTGATCATGCTGCTATTATGTACCTTATGGAAAAGAAAGATAGTAAACCTAGACTTCTTAGGTGAGTCCTTCTGCTACAAGAATTTGATTTGCATATCATTGATAGAAAGGGTGCTGATAACCCTATGGTAGATAACTTGTCTAGGTTAGAAAGTGTTCTTGATGACCCACTACCTATTGATGATAGCTTTCCTGATGAACAATTAGCTCTCATAAATGCTTCACACAATGCTCCATGTTATGCTGATTATGCCAATTACATTGTTGCTAAATTTATACCACCTAGTTTCACATACCAACAAAAGAAAAGGTTCTTCTATGATTTAAGGCATTACTTTTGGGATGATCCACACCTTTATAAAGAAGGAGTAGATGCTATTATTAGACGTTGTGTACCTAAGCATGAACAGGAACAGATCTTACACAAGTGTCACTCCAAAGCCTACGGAGGACACCACGATGGAGATAGAACTGCACATAAGGTACTACAATCTGGGTTTTATTGGCCCACTCTCTTCAAGGATGCTCGTATGTTTTTCTTGTCTTGTGATGAATGTCAAAGAATTGGTAACATTAGTAGATGTCAGGAAATGCCTATGAATTAATCTCTTGGTATTGAACCATTTGATGTTTGGGGTTTTGATTATATGGGGCCTTTTCCACAATCTAACAGGTATACTCATATTCTAGTTGATGTTGATTATGTTGCTAAGTGGGTAGAAGCTATTCCAACTACTTAGCGCTGATCATAACACTTAAAGAAGTTATTTTCCCTAGATTTGGAGTCCCTAGATATTTGCTGACTGATGGTGGTTCACACTTTCTTTATGGTGCTTTCCGTAAATTGTTCGCTAAATACGATGTTAATCATAGAATTGCATCTCCTTATAATCCTCAGGCTAGTGGTCAAGTAGAATTGAGCAATAGAGAAATTAAATTGATTTTGTAGAAGTCTGTTAATAGATCTAGGAAGAATTGAAATAAGAAACTTGACGATGCATTGTGGGCTTATAGAGCTGCTTACAAAAACCCTATGGGTATGTCTCCGTATAAGATGGTTTATGGTAAATCATGTCACTTACCTCTAGAGGTAGAACATAAAGCTTATTGGGAAATCAAAGAGCTCAATTATGATTTTGAACTTGCTGGTGAGAAGAGGTTATTTGACATTAGCTCACTTGACGAATGGAGAACCCAAGTCTATGAGAATGCCAAGTTGTTTAAAGAAAAGGTTAAGAGATAGCATGATAGAAGGATACAAAAGCATGAATTTAATGTAGGTGATCATGTCTTGCTATACAATTCTCATTTAAGATTTTTTGCAGGAAAACTTCTCTCTAAATGGGAAGGTCCTTATGTTATCGAGGAGGTACACCGTTCCGGTGCCATCAGGATTAACAACACCGAAGGCACAAACCCGAAGGTGGTGAAGAGTCAAAGAATCAAACATTATATCTCAAGTACTCCCATAAATGTTGAAACCAATATCACGAATACCATAACTCCGGAGGAGTACATTAGGGAGACTTACCAGAATGTTTTAGACTCCAAAAAGGAATAGGTATGTGGTACGACAAGTAAATAGACTCCAAAACTTTTTCAGTTGCAATTTTTTTGTTGTTTTCGAATATCTATAAATTAGGAAAATTTAAAGGAGACTGAATAGTGCACGAGGAGATGACAAGCCTAGGGGGCAATTCCTACCCCCTGGGCACGCCCCTGTGGCTTGTGGCCACCTCGTGCACCTTCCGAACTCCGTTTTCTTGTGGTATACTCCTTCGGGTCGATAAAAATTCATTATATAATCTCCCGAAGATTTTGACTCTCGTATCACGACAATACCTCCTGTTTTCTCTTTGAGATGGTTTTGCAGAAGATTTAGAGCAATATGTTGTCCCAAGATTCTGATGGGGAGAGCTATATATCACATTATATTGCCAACCCCAAGAGCTACGGGGACTTAGATCCTTATGGATTGTTGTCGGAGGAGGAACAAGAAGGCAAGTACGAGGAAGAAAGCTCGGATGAAGAAGAGGCCCCTGCCTCAGCCAGGAGATATGCACGTGGAGTTCAAGAAATCAAGCCTTCCAAACACCAGGCGAAAACCCAAGGTTCTATTTATCCCTTCTCGTTTCCTGGAGGAGAGAAAGGAAGAATTATGTGAAAGGATATTGAAGCTCGAGCAGGAGGTGGATGACCTGAGGCAACAAAATTTTATGCTTAGGAGGAAACTAGACAACCTTTAAACCTCATCAACAACTCCAACATCACCACCTCCGAAGCAAGACAACTAAACACATGGGTATGGGCACTCCCCTTGGCTTGCGCCAAGCTTGGGAGAGGTGCCTTGGTATCGTATCACAATCACATCTTTTATTTTTATTTTTATTTTTATCATCTTTTCTTAGTTCGATCCTTTCGGTTTTATCTTGATCTAGTAGAATAAATTTTCGTGTGATCTAGTTTTGAGTTTTTGCTTTATGATTCCTCCGATGTAAGGAAGTCCATGAGTTATATAATTAAAAGAAATTTTGAGTTGAGGGCTTTTCTTATTTGGTATGATCTACGTCTTGAGAAACATGAAGTAGAAAGAAGTATAGAATAAAAGCAAAGAGTGTATATGATGATCTTATGGGGAGTCACGACTTCACATATAACAAGTATGTCGACCTGTTGTGGGTTGACGAACATAGCTGTTGTCATTGGGGCAATTAAAAGGAAGTAATAAAGAAATAGAGGTTCACATATAAATAAATTATCCTAGACATCTTTTATGATTGTGAGCACTCATTAAAATATTATATGTTAAGAAGTTGATGTTGGACAAGGAAGATAACATAATGGTTTATGTTTGCTTATTTCCGAATAGAAGTTATATTGTTATAGATCCCTCAAAATGTGTCGCTTGCTTCCACCTCATACCAGCCAAAACTTCTGCACCAAGTAGAGATACTACTTGTGCATCCAAACACCCTTAACACAGTTTTGCCATGAGAGTCCACCATACCTACCTAAGGACTGAATAAGATCCTTCAAGTAAGTTGTCATCGGTGCAAGCAATAAAAAATGCTCTCTAAATATGTGTGATCTATTAGTGTGAGGAAAATAAATTTACACGAACTTGTGATGGGGAATAAATAAAGCGATGGACTGCATAATAAAGTTCTCTATCACAAGGGGCAATATAAAGTGGCGTTCTTTTGCATTAAGGGATTGTGCATCCAACTATAAAAGCGCATGACAACCTCTGCTCCCCTTTGCGAAGGGCCTATCTGTTATGTTTATTTTCAAGTACTTACCTTTCTGGCAAGCGTAATGTGTTGGGAAATGATCTAGACATATATATCCACTCGGAGGTGGACGAGCATGAGTTATTACTATTGACATTACGCTTGAGGCAAATAGTTTGGAGGCAACACTATAAGCCCCTGTCTTTCTCTGTGTTCGATTGAAGCTTTGACCTCATAAGTACCTCGTGAGTGTTAGCATTTTGAAAGACTAAAAGAAGATTGAGTATGTGGATTTGTGTTATTAGCTCTTATATTGACTCTTTCCTACGTTATGATAAATTGGATGTTTCAATGACTGAGATCATAGTTTGTCGGTTCTCAATAGAGTTCTTGATTCGTACTTTACCATTGTGAATGAATTGTTACTTTAGCATAAGAAATTATATTTCAATATATGTTGTTGTTCTAAATATGATCATGATGCATTCATGTCTGTATTTTATTTTATCGACACCTCTATCTCTAAACATGTGGGCGTATTTATCGATTTCAGCTTTCGCTTGACGACAAGCGAGGTCTAAGCTTGGGGGAGTTGATACATCCATTTTGCACCATGCTTTTATATTGATATTTATTGCATTATGGGATGTTATTACACATTTTGGTACAATACTTATGCCTTTTCTCTCTTCTTTTACAAGGTTTACATGAAGAGGGAGAATGCCGAGAGCTGGAGTTCTGGACTGGAAAAGGAGCAAATATGAGATACCGATTCTGCACAACTCCAAGAGTCCTGAAAATCTATGGAGAATTATTTTGGAATATGTAAAAAATACTGGGTAAAAGAGATACATTAGGGGGCTCACCAGGCAGCCACAAGCCTGGAGGGCGCGCCCAACCCCCCTGGGCGCGCCGCTGAGGCTTGTGGCCCACCTGGCAGCCCCTCGATGCCCATCTTCTGCTATATTGGGGGTTTCGACCTAGAAAAAAAGTCAGAAGATAGCTTTCAGGCCGAAGCGCCGCCGTCTCGAGGCAGAACTTGGACAGAACCAATCTGGAGCTTCGGCAGGGCTGTTCTTCTGGGGAAACTTCCCTCTGGCAGGGTGAAATCAAAGCCATCGTCATCACCAATGATCCTTTCATCGAGAGGGGGTCAATCTCCACCAACATCTTCATGATGATTTTTTGACTTTGTGAGAGAATTCAGGTAGTAAACTGTGTAGCGCTTTGTAATAATGACTACCAAGTTCCAGTGATTGCTACAGATGAACAAAACCATGAATTTATGCACTATGTAGAAAGTTGAAAGACGATCAATGCATTTGTGGTTGTATATTTAACTTACCATTCAGGATATGGCCAAACAAAGAATTCTGCTATGTATAACATAAACAAGACCTTGGCGACCTGTGCAATGGACTCCCTACGTAGATGATTGTTATGTATTGATGTGTTGTTCTCTACAAGAGGATCTATGAAATACACATGCTCCCTTTTTAATCTCTGCTTGACCAATCCTCTGAGAGGAATATAATACAATTAGCTTTTTTTTCATTTACAACCTTGTATGGAGAAGTTTGTCAGAGTTTGTGAAGTACTTACAACTGTAGTTTGAAATAGAAAAGATAGGTTTATTGTGTCCACAATAGTGCTAGCAAAATAGTGACTGCTATCACTTAAATAAAATGTCATTACTTTTTCTTCATGTTCTAGTGATATAGACAAGAATCTAGTGTATTTATAAAGCCGCTATGCGGACATAGCGCCCACAATATTGCCCGCTATCCGCATTCCGCTACATGGAACCCAATCCGCTACCAAGCCGCTATCCACTATTTAAAATGATGCTTACAACATAAACCATTTACAAGAGTGCCAATGAGCATATCAAAGTTGAAGAAAAGATGAAAGTCCTCGAATTGCATGTTGATGGTATCCTACATGCGGAAAATATATACAATATCGCAGTGGACTTACAGAACGGTATTACCATCTGACATTTTCTCAATGCAATATTTATGTAACTTGTGGCAACTGAAACTTCACTCATCAAAGTATTCGCCAACAAGAAATGGCTAGCCATGTTTATACTTGCCTGCTTCAAGTGTGTCTGCTTTTTTCTTAGGAAGTGGCAAGTCAATTTCTTCATTGGACATGCCATGGTTCTGGTCGAAGAGTCTTTGTAGTAGCATGCTCTAGTTCTCATCCCTTCTATGTTTCTTTATGTGTAATAACAAATTATTTTTTTATAAGGAAGCTAGATATAACTTAGTATAGGATGCACATCGACAATGTTTGAATGACATCGAATTATTACCAAAAATATGTACATGAACAAATTCTATAACATAGAACTAATGATATCCATTAAAATAGCATTATCATTAGTTCAATCAAGAAAATTAGAACATATACTTGATGACATCAATCAAAATAACACTCACATATGTAGAACTGTGATAGTGTCTTAATCATATCCAAAATAAAATAGCACACAAAAAGTGTTTGAATCACATATAATATAATAAACGATTTCTAACTACAAGAGTGGGGCTAACCTTGTGCGCACATCCCAGAAACTTCCTCCCATTGTCCATAGATTCAAAAGCAACTAACTTCATGCATGGAGATTGATGTTGACAACGAGCAGGCAGGTCTTCAGTTACCCCACTTCGTTCCTTGGAAGTGATAATCCTAAGGAGCTACAAGAGGAAGAAATGGATCAAATCAAGCGGCACATTAAAAATCCTCAATTCCAAGCCATAACCCTAAGATTAGGTGAGCGAGAAGGCTGAGAGAGGAATACCTGACTGTTGGTAGATTCGTTGCAGGAGGAGATACCGCTGGAGGGGTCATTTTTTGATTAGATTAGGAATTCCCTCTATAGGCAACCATGACATCATGGCAGTCGGATGCGAGACGGTGATACATCCATTTTGCATCATGCTTTTATATTGATATTTATTGCATTATGGGCTGTTATTACACATTTTGGTACAATACTTATGCCTTTTCTCTCTTATTTTACAAGGTTTACATGAAGAGGGAGAATGCCGGCAGCTGGAGTTCTGGACTGGAAAAGGAGCAAATCTTAGATACCTACTGTGCACAACTCCAAAAGTCCTGAAAATCTATGGAGAATTATTTTGGAATATATAAAAAATACTGGGTGAAAAATACATTAGGGGGCCCACCAGGCAGCCACAAGCCTGGAGGGCGCACCCTACCCCCCTAGGCGCGCCCCTGAGGCTTGTGGTCCACCTGGCAGCCCTTCGATGCCCATCTTCTGCTATATTGGGGGTTTCCACCTGAAAAAAATCAGAAGAGACCTTTCGGGATGAAGCGCCGCCGTCTCGAGGCGGAACTTGGACAGAACCAATCTAGAGCTCCGGCAGGGCTAGTCTAAAAGGTAAACTTCCCTCCGGGAGGTGGAAATCGAAGCCATCGTCACCACAAACGATCCTCTCATTGAGAGGGGGTCAATTTCCATCAACACCTGCATTAGCACCATCCCCTCTCTAAACCCTAGTTCATCTCTTGTATCTGATCTTTGTCTCAAACCTCAGATTGCTACATGTGGGTTGCTAGTAGTGTTGATTACTCTCTGTGGTTGATGCTAGTTGGTTTACTTGGTGGAAGGTCATAAGTTCAGATCCTTGATTATCATTAGTACTCCTCTGACTATGAACATGAATATGCTTTGTGAGTAGTTACGTTTGTTCCTGAGGACATGGGATAAGTCTTGTTATAAGTAATCATGTGAATTTGGTATTCATTTGATATTTTGATGAGATGTATGTTGTCTCTCCTCTAGTGGTGTCATGTGAACATCGACTACATGACACTTCACCATTGTTTGGGCCTAGAGGAAGGCATTGGGAAGTAATAAGTAGATGTTGGGTTGCTAGAGTGACAGAAGTTTAAACCCTAGTTTATGCGTTGCTTCGTAAGGGTCTGATTTGGATCCACATGTTTCATGCTATGGTTAGACTTATCTTAATTAGTCTTTCGTAGTTGCGGATGCTTGTAAGAGGGTTTAATCATAAGTGGGAGGCTTGTCCAAGAAATGGCAGCACCCAAGCATCGGTCCATCCACATATCAAATTATCAAAGTAACGAATGTGAATCATATATACATGATGAAAACTAGCTTGATAGAAATTCCCATGTGTCCTCGGGAGTGCCTTACTTTATATAAGAGGTTGTTCAGGCTTGTCCTTTTCTATAAAAAGGATTGGGCCACCTTGCTGCACCTTTGTTACAATTGTTACTTGCTGCCCGTTACGAATTATCTTATCACAAAACTATCTGTTACCGATAATTTCAGTGCTTGTAGAGAATACCTTACTGAGAACCGCTTATCATTTCCTTTTTCTCCTTGTTGGGTTCGACACTCTTACTAATCGAAAGGACTACGATAGATCCCCTATACTTGTGGGTCATCAGACGAAGAGATTGAGCAAAAAAGCCAGCAAATGCCTAGGCGCTTAGGAAGGAGAAAATATGGGAAATGTGGCCCATGGTGGGGGAAAACATGGGGAGAGGTAGATATTTCAGCGTTTGCGTAATTTTTTGCTAGGTGCCAAGAAACTTGGCACGCGAAGTTTCATCATACATGATCACTAACGAAATGTGTGCGATAACATACCATCATAAACGATTCTTCAAATTTGAACATGTGCTATGAATTAGAACATAAAAATCCCATGTATTCCCTAGTTATAGTGCTCATCCACATCATTGCATAATTTAACATGAGCTGCTAACTTGGGTAAAAGAATTAGCCGACACATAACTCACAATTACTTAATCAAGCAAGTTCACTAAATAAACATGGGAAAAGCCTTCTAGGATAGCACATATCGCTGCCATCATTGCTGATAAATTGAAAACCCTTAGGCAGGATCTTAAGAGGTGGAAGCTTGGGATGTCAAAGCTAAAACTTCTAATTGGGAAGCATAGCAAAGTAAATATTATTTTGGATAACCTAGAGGAATTGAGACCTCTTTCCAAGCAGGAATTTAACTTCAAAAAGACTGTTAAATTGCATGTTGAGCATTTATTGCACCTACAGTTCTTATGTTGGAAGAAAAGATGTACCATTAGGTTCATTAAAGTGGGTGAGGAAAATACTAAGTTATGTCATGCAATGGCTACTGAGAGATTCAGGAGAAACTCAATTGCCAGTTTACAACTACAGGATGGAACTGTCATCTCTGAACATAGACAAATGAAAGGTATTATCTAGTCTGCCTTCAAGGGAAGAATGGGAACTTCTAGAGGGATTAACATGGGGTTTGATCTCAATGCTTTAATTAAGCCAGTGACAGGTTTGGATGTTGTCACTATGTCATTCACAAAGGAGTAAATTGATGATATTATCAAGACATGCCCATTGACAAAGCTCCTGGTCCAGATGGGATCAATGGTCTATTTTTCAAGCAATGCTGGTCTATCATCTGTAAGTATTTTTATACTCTTGCGGATGAATTATATTAGGAAAGGGCTCAACAGGCCAATCTTAATGCTTCCTATATTACTCTGATCCCTAAAAAGTTATCAGCCCGAGGGGGGTGGGATTACAGGCCTATCTCACTAACAAGAATGGGTATACTTTTTTATGTAAGATTGCAACCAATAGATTCCAAGGGATTATTATGTATTGTATTCAAAAAAATCAATGTGGTTCCATTAAATGAAGGACTATTCGGTACTCTATTGGTTGGATACTAGAATATCTTCATCAATGTAACTAATCAAACATGCCCATCTTGATTTTGAAATTGGACTTTGAAAAGGCTTTTGATTGAATTGAACACTCTGTCATATTTGAGATTATGAAACATAAATGTTTTCACATAAAGTGGATCAACTGGATCAAGGAGCCACTAACTACTGGAACCTCTTCAATGTTTCTTAATGGCATTCATGGTAAATAGTTTTTGTTCAAAAAGGGTGTCAGGAAAGGTGACCCTGTTTTACCTCTGCTTTTTTGTTCTTGCTGCAGGTCTTTTATAATTTGTAGTAAATGAGATGCACACAAGGTGTGAGCTGCAATTTCCCATACCTTGTCATGATAAGGACTACCCTAATATTTAGGATGTTGATGACACATTGATTATTGTCCCCTTTGAGGAAAATCAATTGTTAGCTCTAAACAACTCTAAACGAGATATTGCAAGTCTTTTCACAATTTACTGGCCTTGATGTTAACTACCATAAGTCATCAACGGTCCCTATAAACATGCCTAAGGATGAGACCAATAGGCTTGCTTCTATCTTTGGTTGTTAGGTTAGAAAAATTCCCTTTACTTATCTGGGGCTCCTAGTAGGTACAACCAGGCCAAGAATGATTGATCTGATGCCTTTGGTTGACTGCATGGAAAGAAGAATGACTGCCAGCTCCTCTTTTCTAGCTCAAGGGAGCATGCTTCAATACCTGAATTCTGCTTTGTCGTCCTTTCCTATTTTCTTCTTATGTAGTCTGCTAATCAACCCTGGAATCCTAAAGCAACTTCAAAGAATTCAAAGGCTATGCTTGTGGAGGAAGAATAAGCAACAACCTGCACCATCTCCGACTGCTTGGGATCTCATTTGAAGACCTAAGGATAAAGGAGGTTTGGGAATTGTGAATCTTGGAATTCATAATGTTGCTCTTTTGCTTAAACATGTTCATAAGTTTTTGAACAAAGTTGATGTACCCTGGGTGCATCTCATCTGGAATTCCTATTATCATGGAGTTGTCCCACAAGGAACTACATCATGTGGATCCTTTTGGTTTCAAGATATTCTAAAATGATTGATCAATTCAGAGAAGTCTCTTGGGTGCAGATTAACCATGGAGATGCAACATTATTTTGGACGGATAAATGTAAGTCGGGAGATTCAGTCTTGCCTCTTTAGAATTGTTTCCCAAGCTTGTTCTCTTACTACAAAGACACCCTTGTCTCTGTCAAGGATGGTTTGGATTGTCCAGACCTATCTACTTGTTTCAACTTACCTTTGTATGAATAGGCTTTGTAGGTTCTCTTGGCCCTTCAAAATTTGCTACACAATCATGAGGGACACTCTGCAGACACGGATGTTTGGCACTGACATGGAACATACGAAGCTTACACCCCAAGAGGTTATCTTTATGATGCATGAAAGTTTGTCTTTTAACCCTCTGCTCAAATGGGTCCGGGCCAGCTGTTGTACTATGAAAATTAAGATTTTTGCATGGATGATGACCATGGACAAATTGAACACAAAGGATATGGTGGAGAGAAGACATTGGCATATTGATGATGGTGCTAGTTGTGTGTTCTGTCACTTACAGGCAAGAGAGGACAGGGATCATCTATTCTTCACTTGTTTATTCAGCCAACGTGTGTGGAATTATCTTTATATTGATTGGTCTCTTGGGCACAAATTGGCTTAGATTGTTGTTAATGCTAGGAGGGACTTTAATAAACATTTTTTTTGCTAAGGTATTCTCCACTGTATGCTGGAACATTTGGCTCACCAGGAATGCAAAAGTTTCCACGCATGTGAGACCTAGCTTTAATTATTGGAGAAGGGCTTTCATTCATGATATGTCCCTGCTCTCTTATAGAATTAAATCTCGGTTTAAGGAGGACCTAGTCACATGGGTAACATACCTGCCCCCTTGATTTTGTTCTTGCTTTTTTTTTACATTTTAGTCTAGGATTTGTTTTCTTCTTTGGGTAACTTTTGGTAACATTGTATATGTTAGATCTTTATGATGAATATAATTGAAATGGATGTGGGGGCTTTTGTCGGTGTCAAAATCGGTGGATCTCGTGTAGGGGGTCTCGAACTATGAGACTAGAATCGACGGTAATAGGAGACGAAGGGGACACAGATTTACCGAGGTTCGGGCCCTCCTATGGAGGTAATACCCTATGTCCTACTTTTTTGTATTGATGATGTGAGGGTTTACAGAGTTGATCTACCTCGAGATCGAATAGCTAACCCTAGATGAGTTGTCCTCCCTATACCCCTAAACCCTTTGACTTATATAGATGTCGAGGGTGCCCTGGACCTACACATGGTCGGTTACATGCCGAAGAGATAAACATGCATAACTACAACTAATAACTTGAAGAGTACGTCATGGCTTCTCGAAGCTTCCATCTGGCGTCGGCGGTCTTGGATCATCCGATGCTCCCTTTGCAGCCCACACAAGTCCGACCCATAAACAATAGGTCGACTATCTAAGGACCCCTGATATGTCTCCGTCGTATCTATAATTTTTGATTGGTTCATGCCAATATTCTACAACTTTCATATACTTTTGGGAACTTTTTATATTAATTTTGGGACTAACATATTGATCCAGTGCCTAGTGCCAGTTCCTGTTTGTTGCATGTTTTTTGTTTCGCAAAATATCCATATCAAACGAAGTCCAAACGGGATAAAAACTTACGAAGATTTTTTTCTGAATATATGTGAATTTTGCGTAGTGAAATCAACAGAAGGTGGTGCCCGAGGGGCCCACAAGCCTGCTAGGCGCGTCCTGGGGGGTAGGGCGTGCCCTGAGGGCTTGTGGCTACCCCTTAGGTCAGTTGAAGTTGTTCTTTGGCCGCAAGAAATATATTTTTATATGGAAAATCCCATCAAAATTTCAGCCCGATCGGAGTTAAGGATCTCCGGATATTTAAGAAATGTTGAAAGGCCAGAATCTGGGAGCGCCAAAATAGAAGGAAACAGAGAGAGAGATCCAATCTTGGAGGGGCTCTCATCCATCTACCGCCATGGAGGACAAGGACCAGAGGGGAAACCCTCCTCCCATCTAGGGAGGAGGTCAAGAAAGAATAAAAAGGAGGAGGGCTCTCTCCCCCTCTCTCCCGGTGGCACTGGAACGCCGCCGGGGCCATCGCCGTGATGGCGATCTACTCCAACAACTTCGTCATCTTCACCAACACCTTCATTACCTCCCCCATCTATCTACAACGGTCCACTATCCCGAAACCCGTTGTACCCTCTACTTGAACATGGTTACTTTATGCTTCATATTATTATCCAATGATGTGTTGCCATCCTATGATGTCTGAGTAGATTTTTGTTGTCCTATTGGTTGATTGATGGTCATGATTGGTTTGAGATGCATGTTTTGTTATTGGTGTTGTCCTATGGTGCCTCCGTGTCATGCAACTGTGAGGGATCCTCGCTGTAGGGTTTGGTAGGGTTTGCAATATGTTTATGATTCTCTTATGGTGGGTGGCGTGAGTGATAGAAGCACAGACCCAAGTAAGTAGGTTGTTTGCGTATGGGAATAAAGAGGACTTGATACCTTATAATGTTATGGTTGGGTTTTACCCTAATGATCTTTAGTAGTTGCGGATGCTTGCTAGAGTACCAATCGTAAGTGCATATGATCCAAGTAGAGTAAGTATGTTAGCTTATGCATCTCCCTCATATAAAATTGCAATAATGATTACTGGTCTAGTTATCGATTGCCTATGGACAATTCCGCAATTCCTACCACCACTTTTCCACACTAGTTAAACTAACTTAGTTGTTTCTTTATCTAAGCAGCCCCTAGTTTTTATTTACGTGTTCTTTATTATCTTGCAGACCTATCCTATCACACCTACAATGTACTTCTAGTTTCATACTTGTTCTAGGTAAAGCGAACGTTAAGCGTGCATAGAGTTGTATCGGTGGTTGATAGAACTTGAGGCAATATTTGTTCTACCTTTAGCTCCTCGTTGGGTTCAACACTCTTACTTATCGAAAAAGGCTACAATTGATCCCCTATACTTGTGGGTTATCAACCCCCTAATCTAGGACTCCCTCAGTAGCCCCCGGGCTAGCCTTCAACGCCGATATATATCCGGTCGATCTCCTCATGTCATCGCCTTCAGCTTGCAAGGCAATTCCCTCATACCTCTTTGTTTGGCAACCCGCCAGTCTTCGGTAAGATCCCAAGCTTTGCATGTGCATGTTCATTATTATGACCACATGTGTCCCTCGATTGTCGCACGTCGTGAGGAGGCGAGTGGTCAATGATTTTTACAACCTTACCCCTCCGTAACAGAGGCACCACTCATTTAATCAAACAAAACTGTGGCTCAGACCACATCCTATTCTTCCCAATCGAAAGAAACTCCTAGCAGACGCTCCACATAAAATATGGCTAATGAACCCAGCTCCTCCGTACGTCCCTACAGCTCACACCCAGGGGGCTAGACCATCTGTTCCATTACACTCCTACGACTTTGCAATCTGGAGACCTAGGGGTATCTCTCTTCTTCAGATCTGGCGGCGACCCGCGCATGTCTGCTTTCTTACGGTGACGAAGTTTTAAACGAGTGTTTCCCCAATCCTAACAAGGGGGGCGCATATGCTTCGTCCCCTTTCCCCTATGGGGTCTTGGGTTTCCAATCCTCTCGTTCCTTAGGGGTTTGCTGGAGTTCTAAGGGATCCAACTCCACCACCTTACTCCACGGTCCATTTTACACATCTCGGGCTTCGTCGCTCTCTGCGAGATGTTCTTGGGGTGCGAAGCACATTTTGATTGGTGGAGGAAATACTTCTGTCTCGTCCCCCGGATTCGGGATGAGACAATTTTCAAGGTCGGGCGGAGCCGAAATGTGCCGCATAGCGGGGACGGGGTATCGGGCATGCACACCAAAGAAATCCGAAGAATGGAATTCAGAATGGTTTTATATTGAAAGTGTCCCCTTGTTTGAGCCAACTTGGCCAGGTCTTCCTAAATACTCTGACGTCCTCCAGAAGAAGAGTTACAACTGGCGTCCGAGGAGCTCATCCCAGGAGGGAAGCGTCGAAGTGCGGCGCCTAGGCGTGTAGGTGCAGATGCTCGTCCACCACCAAGTAACCATGATCGTCGTCATGGCCGCCGCCATCTCCCGGTGCGTGCAGCCGCTCCAACAGAGGGTACACCCTTTGTGGCAATACAACGGGACAAGTGACACCACACGCTCCCAAAAGCAAGGGGCCGCCAATCCGACGGCGTTGGCCGCCGCACTTGCCAACATGTACAAAGGAGAGCAAGAAGACTTTTTTGGCGGGCAACCAAAGAAGGATATTCGGCCCACAATCCCATCGAAGGGGTAAGTATTTCCCTTTCAAACATGAAAATAGTTTGGGGTTTCTGTTCCGCACTTTATTTGACCGAAGCCTAGTGTGAACAGGAATGGAGGAGTTTCATTGAGACAATCAAATGTCCGGCTACTCAGCCCGAGAACCATTCACGCGACAACGATCCGTGTTTCAATGAGGACCCGAATCTTCTACTTGACTTTGAAGACGGATCCTATCTACATGATAGCATCGTTCAATCCTCGGTGGCTATCATAGTTGATTACCTGGGTCATTCTCCATCCCTACAGCGGGCAAGAAGAAAAGCTCCTCCCGTAAGAGGCCAGCTACCCAGAGCGCCCCAGACGTACCGGTCCGGACTGCCTAACGTCGCCGATCCGCGTGCCATACACCGACAGCCGAAGCTGCGGCCGAGTCAGAGGCCAACAGGGATCCTGTGAAAGAGCCGATCATGGGGACGAATCTCCCTGCCCGCTCATCCCGAAGGTACATTGTTCGGTAATCCATTTATTGTTGCGATCAATAGAGTCTTACAACATTTTGTTTCATTGAAATACATAGGCGAAACTCCCAATCCTCTCCTACTAAAGAGGTTACCCGGGTGTCTGGAGACGCCCGAAGCTCCCGAGCCACGGCCCATGTGGCTTCTGCTACAGAACTCCCCATGGGCAATCCGGCGCCCGCCATTTCTGGTGATGGTGTATCCGTCACCAAGTCATAGGTGGAGAATGCCATGCATCACCGGCAACGATGGGAGTCCATGCGGCACCCAATTTTCTCCGAACAGGAGTTCGGCGCCCTATGCTCGGCGGATGCGCACCTTGGTGTCACTTGAGCTGGGTTCGGCGAAGCTATGAATTTGATATCAACCAGCATACAGGTACGTGATCGTTTTTTATAGAATCCGAACATTAGTGTAAGCCCAGTAGCCCCCAAGCCTTAATTTGGTTTGAAACAAACGAATTAAGGATCTCCGTATTGTTTGACTGCTGACGCAGGCCTCAAAGCAATGGGCTGAGCAATTGGCCAAGGAGCTCGAGGAGATGTGCACGAAAGTACAATCCATGAAGGCCGAACTGGCACAAGTAAAGAGCTTCACGCGGGAGGCCCATGGTGAGTGTACATTTACTACTAAACTTCATGTGTCATCGTGCCTGACACACGGATTCGGTGTAGCAGCCGAATCAATAGGGCACATGGAAAGGCAGTTGGAGGAAGCCCGAGACTCTCAGCGGTATGCCGAGTCCTAGCACCAGGCTGGCTGCCTTGTTGTGCAAAAGTAGGCCGAAGAAATTAAGAGTTTGAAGATTCAATTGGCCCAAGCTCAAGAGGAAAACCAAAAGCTTCATAGGGGCGTGTTCGGTAAGTGTGATTCTATTATCACCAAATATTTTTGATGTAGGGAATAATAGTAGGCATGTTGTTTCCTTATGTACAGGCCACCTGTCCGGGCATCCTGAAGAGGAGATCGGATCATACCAGGTGGACCCACTGAAGGAGCTGACCTCTCTCCACAGGCGCGTGTAGAAAGCAATGAAAGGAATAGTGAAGGCACTATGGCCCGCCGAACAGCCACCTGAAGGAATAACCACACTTGTGGATTGATTCCAGGGGGATCGGAGTAGGTTCGAGCTATGGAAGACTTTGGCTTGCCGTGTGGGGACACGGGAAGCATGGGCAATGAACAAGACCCGTTTCACCGGACTTAACCCCGAGCATATGGCGCGGGTTGGTCCCATGGGATCGGATGGAAAATAAGTACCACTCCACCTGGTATATGCCTAGGTGATGCTTCTCGCCCGTCTTTTGCAAGAGGACTGTCCCCTTAACACGATAATCGATAATCTTGATCAGCAGCCGCACATGTAATTTATATGTACGTGTGTGTGTAAACAACCTGTGTTGTAAACTTTGTCATAACCGACCATTGGCTCCTCCCCCGTGCGAAGAGCTCGGGAGTGTTCCCCTTATTTATCCCTCCAAAAGAGCGAACTATATTCGTGGAACCAGCCAATCCGTCCATGCGGTGCGAACAGACAGAAAGCACATAGAAAGAGATGTTATATTACTACTTAGCGTAAGAAACATCTTCCGAGGAAAATAGTACCTCTATCGATACCTTTCGTCGGGGCTCTACGAAGATCGTAGATATAAGTTCGCATACTTTTAGTATGCGGCTAATTGTTCTTTGGGAAGAAAAGACCCAAACAACGGTGATAATGACCGGAGCCGTATAAGGTGTTTCCATCACAGCCGACCAATTGTCTACGTAAGATAGCTAGCTTTTGGCTTCACCCGTCTGAGGTACGTGTCCGGATGACCCGGTCGTAACAATCGTAGAGGTGCTCCCTTTACTCTCTAGCCGAACAATCTAGAACGTAGAGGGTAATCACAGGAGCGAGGCAACCTATCTTGGCAAAGTCTTAGCTCGAATTGATGCATACGATGTCTAGAACATGACAAAATAAACATGTGCGCACGATAAATGTGAGCAAATACTTGTAATAAAAAAGGTTGGCTACTAGAAGAATCCCCCACGTGATGTGTTCGGATTTAACACTTTATGGTGTATGCCGATAATCTTTAGTATAAGATTGGTTCAACCGAACATAGGGAAAGAAAAGAAATTGGCCCTGTCAGACAGCAAAATGGGAAGGGAAGAAGAAAAAAGGAAAAAATAACAAGGGGAAAAAGGAAATAATGTAGGGGAGTTAGACGACACCGACTTATCCGTAGAAGCACCGAAGACGAGCTGCGTTCCATGGGTTTGGTTCAAGGCGGTTATTGGATGGACTCCAAAGATGATAGCCACCTCTCGTGAGTACTGCGTCGATGATGAAAGGACCCTCCAATTTGGGGTTGAGTTTATGCTTCTGTTTCTCCAGGAGTCATAGGACAATTTCACCTATGTTGTATGCTTTTGCCCTAACCTACCTACTTTGGTAACGTCGAGCTTGCTGTTGGTAAAAAGTGGAGCGAGCCAGAGCTATGTCACTCTCTCCCTCCAAGGCGTTTAGGTCGTCCTGTCGATCCAACTCGGCCTCCTTTTCCCCGTACATGCGCACTCTTGATGCGTCACGGATAATGTCGCAAGGGAGGACAGCCTCTGCCCCATACACCATAAGAACGGTGTGTAACCCGTTGATCTGTTCAGGGTGGTACGCAGGCCCCATAGAACGGAGTCGAGTTCCTCCACCCAATGACAGTCGGACTCATGAAGAGATCAGACCAAACGTGGCTTAATGCCGCTCATAATAAGACGGTTTGCTCGCTTGACCTATCCATTGGTCTGCGGATGATAGACCGACGCATAATCGAGCTTTATGCCCATTTTTGTGCACCAGTCCTTGACCTCTTGGGCTGTAAAGTTGGATCAATTATCCATTATTATACTATGTGGGACACCGTAACAGTGTACCACACTGGATATAAAGTCAATCACTGGTCCGGATTTAGCCGACTGGACGGGTTTTGCTTCTATCCATTTGGTGAACTTGTCAACCATGACCAATAGGTATTCATTTTTCTTGCCCCCCCTTTAAGTGGTCCGACCATGTCCAGCCCCCAGACCGCGAAAGGCCAAGTGATCGTCCGGGATGGTCCGAAGAGCTGTTGGGGGCATGTGACTTCGATTTGCGAAGTGTTGACACCCTACGCAATGTTGAACAACTGACCGGGCGTCCGTCTGAGCTGTGGGACAAAAGAAACCAGCTCAGAAGGCCTTGCTTACAAGGGCTCTTGCTGTGGCATGATGGCCACCCATGCCTGCATGGACTTCAGCGAGCAACTCCCGTCCTTCTTCCTTGGATATACACCGTTGTAATATTTGGGTTGTGTTTTTCTTGTATAACTCACCCTCATGTACTTTGTATGCCTTGGATCGCCGAACTATGTGGCGTGCCTCGGTTTAATCGATGGGGAGTTCCTTGTAACGAAGGTAAGAGAGGAAGGACTCTGTCCATGGCGCAATTACTGCCATTAACTCATGAGACGAGGGCATTTCATTCATTATGGATCCACCGATAATGCCATCGTCTGGTTCGTTTATGGGGGGAACAACTTCGTCCGCCATATTCAGACTGGCGCCATTGTCCTTGTCCTGCCACACTACAAAGGGCTTGAAGAGCTGCTCCAGTGAGGGAGCACTAGTAGATTGTCTAGAGGGGGGGTGAATAGACTACTAGCAGAAATTAAAAGCTAAGCTTTTCCCAAGTTAATTGGTTGGCATATTTTAACAGTTTTAGCAAGACTAGCAAGTCTATATACCCAACACATGCATGTCAACAAATATGGCAGCAGAAAGTAAAGACATTGCACAAGAAGTAAAGAGTTGACATATGAAGATCAAACACAACTGAAGACGCAAAGATTTTTCCCGTGGTTCCGATTGGTGGTGCTATTGTACGTCCATGTTTATGGAGTCTGCAACCCACGGATGGCTCCACCCATAAGGGTCCACGAAGTAACAACCTTGACTATTCCATAACGGCTTCCGTCCATGAAGGAGTAGCCTCACTGTGGGTAGATCTTCGCGAAGTAGGCAATCTCCTTGCACGTACAAACTTCTTGGTTCAACTCCACAAAATTAAGTAGGAGGCTCCCAAGTGACACCTAACCAATCTAGGTGGCACCACCCCCCGCAAGGTAATAGGCTCGGTAATGACGATGAACTCCTTGCTCTTGTGCTTCAAGATGATAGACTCCTCAACACACAATCTCTCTCACACAGTTTTGGCTTGGTGGAAGAGATGGGATTGGTGGAAAGCAACTTGGGGAGGCTAGAAATCAAGATCCATATGGTTGAAGTGGAAGATCTTGACCTCAACACAAGGCTAGGTGGTTCTCTCTCAGAAAATTGGATGGGGCAAGTATGGAATAGTTCTGAGTGCTTTTCTTTTGAGTAGGTGGTGGTGAAGGGGAATATATAGGCATCTCCAAAAATCCAACCGTTAGACACAAAATGACCAATTCGGTGACACCGATGTGTTAATCTAGGTGGTACCGAAGTGACCAAAAGGTGGCAACTTTTGAATCTTGGTGAGACTGATATAGGAATCTCGGTTGCACCGATAAGGTGACCAATGGTCAGAATGCCCAATCTTGGTGACGCCGATTCGACAATATTGGAGGGACCGAAACTATGAACTTGCGTAATAGAAAGTTGGCAACTCAACTCGGTGGCACCGAACGCAGTATCAGTTGCACCAAAAAGCTAGGGTTTGGCTGACTCTCTCTAGGGTTTGGAATTGGTGGCACCGAGTGTAGAATGTTGGTTGCACCGATTTGAGTATTTGGCTTTGGATAGACTTTGGTGGGAGAGTGTGTTGGTGTTTTTGGTGACTATCACTTGTGCACGTATGAGCATTTTGTTCACCAACAAAACCTTACCCCCTTTTAATAGTATTGGCTTTCCTATGGACTCAAAGTGATTTATCACAAATATAAAATGTAGAGTCCTCTTGCTTGAAGCTTGGTCAACCTATTTTCTTGCATCTTGGGTTACTCCACATTCCTTTTGCCATCCCAACTCTCCATGGACTATTATCTGAAATACACTAATAAAAGTATTAGTGCAAGAGACAATGTATGTTGTCATGAATTATCAAAACCACCAAGGGAGCATGTTGTGCTTTCAATCTCCCCCTTTTTTTGTAGTTGATGAAAAAATACAATCAAAGCTTCAAATAAAGATATGTGTGGATAGCATGAAGACTTTGAGAGACACATGACTTAGATTTGCTCCCCCTAAATGTGTGCACTTCTTTAAAGGATAGTTGCTTTGGAATGCATGGACACACATATGGATGAAGGGATATAAGGAGTCATGTGTATCTTGGCTATATGCATCAATATATATATGAATGAGATGTGTCCTTGTTCAAGACTTCACTCTTGCAAACAATATGTGCAAGATGCAAGAGATCATCTTAACCAAGTGTATGATGCAAATACTTACCTTGAGTTCTTGATCATTCTAGTAGTAGAAACACACTTGAGAAAACAATGTTAGGAAACACAAGAGTATTCTACTAATATAAAGACAATAGAACTCAAAATTAAACACTATATATTGGTACTTTAGATATGGAGAACATATAGAAAATAGTATTCCTTAGAATTGATATGTCTCCGAGATCATTTAGAACTTTCTCCCCTTAGATATGAAAGTAGTAGTTGATCCTCTCCCCCTGAATTTCAACATGTAGATATTAGGATTGGATAGGGTGAGAAAAGTTCTAAAGTGAACAGTCAAATAAAATAAGCTCAATAATATTCTCCAAACATGTTTTTTCCCGCTTTGGCATTCTCACCTTATTTATATAAGTAAAATCTTGATATCTGCTCTACCCCTTAATAATATCTCCCCCTTTGCATATGCATGTAACTCTCCCTTTAGAATGAAGCTTTGTTATTCTCCCACTTTGGCATTAATTTCCAAAAAGGTCAAATTTAGGAGTAGGTATAGGGATCATTGACAAGGAAGGGATCCTTGAGAACAAGGGTCATTGAAAGTAGGGTTCATAGAAAAGAACTAAGTAGTCATTGAAGGTAACTTCTCTCCCTGTGGCAAATAGTAGTGAGGTCTTGTTAAATCTTCTCCTCCTTTGATCTAGGGATCCATGAATAAAGAATTTCTCCCCCTAAGTTTTGCTTGTTATTCTCTCCCTTTTTTTAGAAGGGATCATCGAAGTAACAGAAGAACAATAGATAAGAGAAAAACAAATCGGTGACTCCAAGACAGATAGATCGGTGGTATCGAGATTTTGTAGTCCAACTTGTCTACAATTTTGGTAGAACTGAGATATCTGAGTCGGAGGCTCCGAGGCTAAAATAGAAAGAAAGTAATAAGGGACCAAGTTTCTGTTTTCAAAGAGTCAAAAGAAAATGTTTTCAAAGGGAAAGTGAAGGACATCATCTAGAGAAGATTTGAGTGGTTACGAGAGATCATGCAAATAGAGAACAAACCACACAAGATTCTTAACTAGATGATGGGCGGTGACTAGGTCACCTATATTAGATTATATTGACTTAGGTGCCAAGCAAGAATACTTGATCATAGGTCATACTCTACGTTCATCTCAAAATGGGGTTACCATTTTTGGACTAAGAATTTTTTTTAATGTCTTCATATCACTTGAGTTGCTTTATCTCATGACTTGGAGTAAAGCCTTTTCAAGGATATGAGTGCATACCTTTGAGTGATTTTGATGACGTTGCTCATAGGTGAACTTTGTTGAGGATGCTCGAGGTTGATGAAGAACATCTTGAGTTGGGAGCAATCCTTCTCGTTCTAGTACACTTGTTACCTACAAAGGTTAGTCATGCAAGGAAGAACAATAGGTATATCCATTTGACATGATACCAATTGAGCTTTTGCAATAATGTCAAGTATATGTCAAGGATATGTTTTTGTTGTCTTCTTCCTTCCATCATCAAGAGGGGTTGTGGATACTTGGTCAAGACAAGATTTCTTATGATTGGAGTTGGTTGCAATCTCGTGGAATGAAGTTCTACCAAGTACCTACAAACGATTAGATGCAATACAAGGGAGTATAGTATTCCATGGCATAACATAACATGTTAGGAATATCATGGAAGTATCAAAAAGGCTCATGCCCTTGCAAGCATCCGAGTGAGTCTAGCTCAAGTTTGAAGCATCGATGAATTTCAACTCATTCCTCAAATGACAAAAAGTTTTCTCATCAAGTGTCTTAGTAAAGATACCGGCCAATTTCTTGTTAGTGCGAACATGCTTAAGATTAGTATCTCCTTTAGCAACATGATCACGAATGAAATGATGTGGAACTTGAATATGCATAGTTCGAGAATGTTGCACAGGATTATGACGAATCTTAATAGCACTTTCATTGTTACAAATTAATGGAACATTTTTAACATGGATTCCATAATCCTTAAGCGTTTGTGTCATCCATAGTAATTGCGCACAACAAGATCCAACAGCGATATACTCAGCTTCGGCAGTAGATAGAGATACCGAGTTTTATTTTTTGGAGGACCAAGACACAAGAGATCTACACAAAAATTGACAAGTACCCGAGGTGGATTTTCTATCAACCTTGTCACCAGCACAACCCGAATCGTAATAGCCAACAAGGTTAAAAGAAGATCCCTTGGGATACCAAATGCCAAAGTTTGGTGTTTGTATCAACTATCTCACAATATGTTTCATGGCCAAAAGATGACACTCCTTAGGTACAGCTTGATATCTAGCACACATGCAAATACTAATCATAATATCGGGACGAGATGCACATAGATATAGCAATGAACCAATCATAGATCGATAAACCTTTTGATCAACTGTTTCATCCTCCTTGGTAAGATTAACATGTCCACTAGTTGGCATGGGAGTTTTCAAACCTTTGCACTCTTGCATGTTCAACTTCTTGATCAAGTCCTTGGTATACTTAGTTTGAGAGATGAAAGTTGCTTCTTTTGATTGCTTGATTTGCAATCCAAGAAAGAATTTCAGCTCACACATCATGGACATCTCATACTTCTCGGACATCAACCTTCCAAATCTTTCACTAAATTGAGGGTTAGTGTAACCAAAGATAATATCATCCACAATTATTTGGCACACAAATAATTCACCATTAACTCTCTTAGTGAACAAGGTTGCATCAATTTTACCAATTTCAAAACCCTTTTCAATGAGAAACTTACTTAAGCATTTGTACCAAGCACGAAGGGCTTGCTTAAGACCATAAAGGGCTTTACGAATCTTGTAAACATGATTAGGTTTCTTAGGATTCACAAACCAGGTAGTTGCTTAACATAAACCTCTTCTTCAATTTCACCATTTAAAATGGCGCTTTTAATGTCCATTTGATAAAGCGTGATATCATGGTGATTAGCATAGGCAAGAAGAATGTGAATGGCTTCAAGTCTAGTGACGGGGGCATAAGTCTCACCGTAGTCCATACCTTAGACTTGAGTATATCCTTGGGGCACAAGACGTGCCTTGTTCCGTATGACTTGACCATCTTTGTCTTGCTTGTTCCAAAACACCCATTTGGTTCCAATGATGTTGTGCTCATCCTCAGGCTTCTCCATGAATGTCCACACTTTGTTCCTTTCGAAGTTGTGAAGATCTTCATGCATGGCGTTCACCCAATTCGCGTCTTCAAGAGCTTGTTCTACCTTCAAGGGCTCAATGGTAGAGATGAAAGAATAATTCTCACAAAAGTTAGCTAGACGAGTTTTAGAGTGAGTGATTCTCCTGGTCTGGATGTCACCAAAGATTTGGTTTAGGGGATGGTTCTTGGTCACTTGTGCTTGAACTCGGGGTAGCTTGGGCTTGTTAGATGGTAGAGCTTCTTCTTCATCATCATCATCTCCTTCATCTTCATTGTTGTTGAAGGTGTTGTTCCCTTGAGGTGGTGGTGAAGGAGGTTGTGGTGGATCTTCATGATGTAATTCTTCCTCTTCATCATCTTACCGTGTACCGCTTGTGGATGCCTCCATGTCATGTTGTGGTTCACCTTGTCGTGAAGTTAGGGCTTCCACTTGAGTTGATGAAGTACTTTACTTCACCTCCATGGGACGAATATTGCCGATGGGTAAATCTAGGATAGCTTCCGAAGGGTCCTTATCACCTACATCATTTGTCAATTGTTCGACATGCGAACTATTAGATCCATCAAACTTCACATCTACCGTGTCTTCAACTTTTTGAGTGAAGTTGCTGTAGACACGGTAAGTGTGAGAATTCGATCCGTAACCAAGTAGGAATCCTTCATGTGATTTAGGAGAAAACTTAGTACGACGATGCTTGTCAAGAATGTAGCTCTTGGAGCCGAATACCCAAAAGTATCCAACTTCACTACTAGAATCAAGGAATTTGTCGTCTACCATAGGAGACGGCAAAGGCCTGCCTGGCGGACTGCAAAGCCATTGCCGTCCGCCAGCAGACGGCGAACAGTCCGGCCGAACAGCTGCCGGCAAAGGCCACTTTGCCATCTGCTGGCAGACGGCAAAGCCCCTGGACGGCAGACAAAAGGTGCCAGCCTCATTAGGGGGCTAACGGCGCTCTTTGCCGTTTGCTGGCAGACGGCGAAGACCTGCAGCTGACGTCAGCTGACGTCAGGCATCAGCTGGGTCAACGCAGGCTCTTTGCCGTCTGCCAGCAGATGGCAAAGAAGCAATGGTCTTCGCCATCTGCCAGCGGACGGCAAAGAGTCCAAATAGGCCAACCCAGGTTGCACAGGCTGCTGCCACGTGGCCTCTTTGGCGTTTGCTGGCAGACGGCGAAGACCTTTGCCATATGCTAGCAGACGGCAAAGTGGCTATATTGCCGCTGTTTTCCCCCTTAAATTCAATCAATTTCACAGATATATATATATATATTCATTTCAAAATATTTCAACAAGTACATATAGCCAACATATCCCTGCCATATGGATATGATTATCCAACACATATATACACCAAATGAAAAGTCCAACATATCCAACAATTAAGCAAAAGGTCCATATAGTTTCATCCATACATACATATATAGGTAGCAAGTTTCACATTGTTCATCCTACAAAATCAAAACAAAAAGGAAGCACAAGAAGAAGAGTAGACTCCATCAATGCAAGCTTCCTCATCAAAAGCAAATCTGCAAATTGGGAAAGAAGAAAGTTAGAAGAAGAAGAAGAAGAAGAAGAAGACTTGAAGAAGAAGACTAGCTAGAAGGAGAAGAATACTAGAAGAAGAAGACTAGCTAGAAGAAGAAGAAGAAGACTAGAAGAAGAAGAAGAAGAAGAAGAAGAATTTTTGTTCCCTATCTTTTTCTCCTCACCTCTTCTTTATCTTCTTCTTCTTCTAACTAAGGTAGGTAAAAATGCCATTTTTAGCTAAGCTAGGAAAAAATGCTAAGTGTAGGTCATTTTAGAGGTAAGCTAGGTAAATAGGTCATTTTGGAGCTTAGTAAGGTTATTATGTCATTTTCGAGGATGATGCCATTTTTGAGCCAACTTACGTAAGTATATCTCTTTTTTTTGTCTAACTTAGGTAATTATGCCATTTAGAAGTAAAATAAGCTAAGTATAGAGAAAACATACCCTCATCACAACAAATGCGATGAAGATCGCAACTAAGGTAACAATTGATCCAACGGCATAATGATACCAAGCCTCATTATCAATGGCATATTTTCTAATCTTCTTAATCTTCAAGCGCATTGCATCCATTTTCAAGATCATTGCATTCATCTTCATCTTATGATCATCGATGACATCGGCAACATACAACTCCAATGTCATCTTCTCTTTTTCAATTATTTTAATTTTTTCTTTCAAATACTCATTTTCTTTTTCAACTAAATTTAACTTCTCGACAAGAGGGTCGGCTGCAAATTCCAGTTCACATACCTCCTAGATTAAAATATCTCTATGTCAACTTGATGGCCATAATTGTCATAAATGCGAAATGCAACAAATAGTTATAAAAGAAAATTTACCACATCCGAATCATAAAGCGGGCGAGGGCCGACGGGGACAGATTTCAAGACCATGGCACTATGTATAAGAAACAATCATACAAAGTAAGAAAATTATACAAGTAACTATATAAATCATACAATCATACAAGAAAATGGCAAGTGTAGGTAATTTTAGATCTATCCTAGTTAAAATCGGTCATTTTGGAGGTAGGTAAAGTTATTTTGTCATTTGGAGGAAAATTAAGTTAATGTCATTTTGGAGCTAAACCAAGGTTATCATGCCATTTTTTACCTAAGTATGCTAAGTATGTCATAAATGAATTAAAGAAGCTAAGTATAGGTCATTTTGGAGCTATCCTAGGTAGTTATGCCATTTTTAGCTAATTAAGCATATTAAGTCATTTAGGAGGAAAAATGCTAAGTATAGGTCATTTTATAGCTATCCTAGGTAAAGTATGTCAGTTTGGAGCTAAGTAAGGTTATTAGGTCATTTTCGAGGAAAATAAGCTAAGTCAATGTCATTTTGTTGAATACCTAATAACATGAACTATTTAATAATATATATGTACATAATAATAATTGAATACCTGACATTACTAATATTAATCTTCATCGTCTATATATGCTCCGGGATCAATAAATGCAGAATTATCATCACTATCAGTAATGACGTGCTCATCAGCATCATCAATAAATGCATCAATATGTGGAAGGCCTCCTTTATGTAATCGGTCAAGCATTGACAGGTCATCCGTAGCAGTAACCTCTTCTTCTTCCGTCTCTTCTTGTTCCGGCTCAGGGGTGAAGTCGGATTCACTATCGCTGTCTACCTCAATGTTCTGGGGTGAAGTAGAGCGGTTCTTGAAATGTTTTTTGGAAACACGTGTTTCTTGGAAGAATTCTCCTGCGTATGTGTCTGGGTTAATGTGAGGGTCATAATCATATTCATTGAGGGGAGGTGGTCTAAAATGTGGCGGCACATCATAAACGACATCCCAACCATTCAGATTTGGATCAGTTTGGCAGGCCCACGGTAGATAGAAAACTTGGGTCGCCTATTGAGCCGTAATATAGACATCGGGAACATCTAATGGGTGCTTTGTTTGATTTCGACTAGCCCTATATGTTCATGAGTCCTTCTAGTCTCCTTTGGCTGGAACCAATAACATTTGAAGACTACGACGTTTGGTGGGTTTTCACCAAATAATGTAAGTTCATAAATTCCTTCAACTCTTCCATAATACTCGACCCCTCCTTCGCCGACAGCGGAGACACAACAATTTGTAGACTTTCGGTTGGCCATACATAGCTCTTGGCCAAAAGTACGAAAGCGATACCCGTTGATGTTGTATTTGTCAAATGAGCGGACCTTATAGTCAAAACCATTTGCGACATGTCTCAATTCAGAGTCCATAGACTCTGCATTAGCCTACAAGTTTAATACGAAAGGATTGTTGCATTATCCGCAAACTTGACGAAGAAATGAAATGGTCTAATGGAAATTACCGTTTGTTTGAACCAAGAGATGAAACCGGGATAGCCTCCTCCATGCTTTGCCAGAAGCTCATACTCTTCGATGGAATCCTTTTGGATCACCGCTCCATCCGAGAATTTCGCAACGTATCGATTGTATCACATATCCGAGAATAAGATCATTTCAAAGGAATTAGAAGTTGCAAAACAATGTACCGAGAACTTACTCGATGTACGGCCGCGCTTCTATTAGGTTGTTGAAGATATACAACGAAATGGTCTGCCATTCTTCGACATCCAACGCTATTGCTTTCGAAGCACTGGCTGGTGCGAGCTTCCCTTTGAATAGGTTGAGGTTGGATCGACCTTTTTCACGGTCGCCATCATTGTACTGAGGCTTCGGATTATGCAAATGACGATTCTTGGCTTTGTAGTGTGCTGTCATGAAGTTTGCGGCCTCCTCAGTAATGAATGCATCGGCCATCGATGCTTCAATTCTACGTTTATTTTTACATTTTGCTCAAAGCGTCTTCTGCATCCTCTCAGTTGTGAAGCACCAACGATTTTGCACGGGCCCCCCAATCTTGCACACCCCCCCCCCAATCTTGCCTCGGTCGGGAGATGCAAAATCAAATGCTGCATTGGATTAAAGAATCCCGATGGAAAGATCTTTTCTAACTTGCCGATCAACTCCGGCGCCAACTCTTCCAGTTCGTCTAGCACGTCAGGCGATAGTTCTTTCGCACAAAGAGCACGGAAGAAATAGCTCAGCTTTGCCAATACTAGCCATTCATCCTTAGGGATAAAGCCACGCAACATCACCAGCATTACCCGCTCAAGCCATATGTGCCAATCATGACTCTTCATACCAAATATTTTCAATTTGTCAATACTCGCTCCCCTCTTTAGATTCGCTGCATACACATCGGGGAACATCAACTGCATTTTCACCCACAAGATCATTTCCCTCATAGCTGGCCTTCCAAGATTGAACCATGCCTTTGGCTTCCTCCAGTTCTTCTTTCCTTTCGGTTGTCGCATGTTTTGTAATGGTCTATCACATAGAGCCTCTTGATCGACTCTAGCCATAGGGTTATCCTTTGACTTCCCCTCTATGCCAAACAATGTACCAAAAAGGGCCTCGGCGATATTCTTTTCAGTGTGCATCATGTCGATGTTGTGTGGGCGAATGAGGTCTTTAAAGTAAGGCAGATCCCACAAGCATATCTTGTGAGTCCAGGCGTGTTCCGAATTATAACCTTTGAAATATCCTGGACGCGCTGGATTAGGCTTGAGAGCGTTTAACTGATCCAGGGCTTGTTGGCCTGTCAATGCAGGTGGTGCAGAGTTTTTGACAACTCTACCTTTCATGAAATTTTTCTTGTCTTTTCTGAACTTATGGCCAGGATCCAGGAACTGTCTATGCAAGTCGAAGAAGAATACTTGCGACCTGACTGCAGCCAACGGAACTGAAGAGCTGCCTTGCATGTGGGGCACGGGAACCTTCCATGCATACACCAGCCAACGAATAGCACATACGCCGGCAAATCACGCGTCGAGTACATGTACCACACATGCATTTTGAAGTTTTCTTTTGTAGCGGCGTCATATGTCTTGATCCCATTATCCCAAGCTTCTTGCAATTCATCCTTAAGCGGTTCCATGTACACATTCATATTCTTCCCCGGATAGTTGGGCCCTGGAATTATCAACATCAAGAAAATGTTCTTTCTATTCATAATCTCTCCGGGGGGAGATTGTGGAATGACAAATACAGGCCAGCAACTGTATTGGGTTGCCGTCATACCAAACACTTGGAACCCACCAATCCTGATGGCGACTCGAGGATGCCTTGGATTAGCCGCTTTGTCCTTATGTAAAGCATCGAAGTGCTTCCACACAAAAGCGTTTGAAGTGTGTTCGAACATCGGATTCCCATCTGCATCTAGTTCGGTTCTTTTGCCCAATTTATGCCACGTCATATGTCTGGCCGTCTCTTCGACCATGAAAAGATGTTGATGTCTTGGTATGATTGGCATATACCGAAGAACATTAACTGGGATTTTGGTCTGACTCTTCTCACCCATATTGTTATCTACCACAACATACCTAGAAGACGTGCAAATGGGACAATAGTTGAAGCCCGCATACTCAAGCCTAAATAAGGCACATCCATTCTCACGGGCATCTATCTTCTTATTGGGCATCTTAAGCGCACGTAGGATTTTGTCCGACTGGTACAGGTTTGCTGGCAATACATGGCCTTTGGGTAGAAAGCGTCCAAATATCGTCATCATCGCGTCATAGCATTCTCTGCCCAGGTTGAACTAAGCCTTTAGAGACATTACTTGCGCGATGTCATCCAGCTGACAAAGCTAAGTGTGCTCGTGGAGAGGACATTTTGAAGACTCCAACATTTCATAGAAGGCCTTTGCAGATTCCTCCATCTCATCGTCCGAATCCCGAGCAACATCAAAGTCTTGCACCATGTCTTCGATCCCGGTACCATCCTCGTCGGTGCAATGACGAACCACCTCAGCTCTGGCACGCTGGGCAGACTCACCATGAAATGTCCAGACCGTATAATTAGGCGTAAAACCAAACTTCTGCAGGTGTTTGATCATTTCAAACTCTGACCTCCGATGATAGTTGTCGCAATTGGCACAGGGGTACCTGGTTATTTTCTATCCATTTGCAAATGCGGCTGTCACAAACCCCTTGGTTTTTGTTATCCATTTATGGGTCATGTCTTTCTGACTAGTGTGACCGATGGACATCCACGCACGATCACTCATCCTACCTAGCTACTGGACACACAAGAAATATATACATAATTCAGCAAACCATATTCATCAGTTAATAGAGTTTGTCAGTTTTATTACGTCCATGCAACTAGTAGGCAAAGATTGGTCCTAATCCCACCCGAGTATGTGTAGATTGGGTTCGTTTTCCCATGCTCCGCTCCGGATCTGACGCAAAATTTCAGCAGCACCTCCCCGCTGTTCTCCTAATACACGTCTCGGCAATAAGCAGAGAGGATGTGTACCCGGAGAACAACAGGGAGACACTAACGAAATTCTGCATCGGATCTGGAGCAGAGCATATGGGAAAACGAACCCAATCTACACATACTCGGGATGTCCATGGATAACGTTAGACAATTCGAAAGAATCACGGTTATAAATATGCAAATGCATGCATATTTAGAGATGTAACCCTTTCGAATGGGAGACACATAGTGGTCAAGCATACTGATGATTGACACCTATAGCTAGCAAGTTTCATCGGCACGAAGACCGGAACAGAGCAAATGAAGGGGGGAGGAGATGTCATTTGTGCTCACCCATGAACGCATGGGCGGAGCTCGTCGAATGCACGGGGAGGTCGTTGAACACCAGACCCTCACAGCAACGAAAGAACTGCACCTTTAAATCCACCCTATCAAACAAATATATATGATGTTTTTCTTAACAAAATCGGGAAATATACTTCCTAACTCATAATTCACAAATATATGACCCCGTCGGCCTATGCAAGGCCAAAGAGCACCTTTTCGGTCAACAGGAGACCAAAGAGGTGTCGGGGGTCGGGGGTGTCGTGTATGGGTGGCGTGATGTCGAGGTGTCGGGGTGTCGAGGGGTGTCGTGTCTGGGTGTCGTGGTGTCAGGGTGTCAGGGGTGTTAGGGTGTCGGGGTCGGGGTGCCGTGTCGGGGTCGGGGTGTCGGGGTGTCGGGGTGTCGGGGTCGGGGTGCCGTGGTGGTGTCGGGGTGTCGGGTCGGGTCAGGGTCGGGGTGTTGGGGTCGGGGTGTTCGGGTGAGGGTGTCGGGTCGGGGTCGGGGTTGGGGTGTCGGGTCGCGGTCGGGGTTAGGGTTTTTCCTCTTTTTTTTCTTTTCTTATTCTTCCTCTTCTTCCTTTTCTTCCTTTTCTTCCTTTTTTCCTTCTTCTTCTTCTTCTTCTTCCTCCTTTCCTTTTTCCTCTTCTTCTTCTCCTCCTCTCCTCTTTTTTCTTCTTCTTCTTCCTCTTCTTCTTTTTTCTTCTCCTCCTCCTCCTCCTCTTCTTCCTTTCCTTTTTTCCTCTTCTTCTTCTCCTCCTCTCCTCTTTTCCTCTTCTTCTTCTTCTTCCTCTTCTTCTTCTTTCTTCTCCTCCTCCTCTTCTTATTATTATTTTTTGTTCTTTTCCTTTTTTATTTTCCCTTTTTTTCTTCTTCTTTTCTTCTTTTTTTCTTCTAGGTTTTTGCTTTTCTTATTTTATATCTAAGTTTTTTCTACCTAATATATACTAACTAATATGAACTAATAACTAACTAATATAAACTAACTATATGAACTAATAAAACAGAAAAAAAAACATAAAAAAGGGGGTGGAGCTCACCGGAGGGGGGCCGAGCCGGCGGCGCGGGGCGGCAGAGGGAGAGGGGCGGAGCTGGGTCGTCGGGGGTGCTTGCTCGCCGGCGACCCCACGCGGCGGAGCGGCGAGGCAGGGGGTGGCGGCGGCGACGAGGCCAAGGTGGTGGAGGACGGCCTTGGGGAGGGGGCGGGCAGCACCGCGGCTTGGCTTCGGCGATGTTGGAGAAAGGCCGCGGGTAGGGGGCGGTGGTGGAGGAGGGCTGCGGGGAGGGGGCGGCGGTGGGAGGGCGGGGTGGCGGTGCTGAGAGAGTGAGGGAGAGAGAGATGTGTGTGAGAGAGAGGCGCGGGGCCGAAAGTTAAGTTCATTTCTTTGCCGTCTACTGGCAGACGGCAAAGAACTCTTTGTCGTCTGCCAGCAGACGGCAAAGAGGGTAACTGTTAGTCCGCCCCCGCCGTGACATTGTGGGCCCCCCTCACCTCTTTGCCGTCTGCTGGCAGACGGCAAAGAAGTGGCAGATGGGAAAGAGCTTGACCTAGCCAGTGTCGTGCCCCGTGGGGCCCACTTTGGTCTTTGCCGTCTGCCAGCAGACGGCAAAGAAGTGCAGATGGCAAAGACACTCTTTGCCATCAGCTGTTTCTTTGTCGTCTGCTTTGGAAAGACAGACGGCAAACAGCCTCTTTGCCATCAGCTGGCAGACGACAAAGAGCTGGCAGATGGCAAAGACCCTGATTCTAGTAGTGCTTGGAGTTTGTTACTGGTGAGTAGCTCTTATGTCGTTTTACCGAGAAGCTTGTGCAAGTAAAGTCGGTTTGTGGCATGACATGTTGTTTCCACGGCTTCTGCCCAAAAGTGTCTCGGCGTCTTGTATTCGTCAAGCATCGTTCTAGCCATCTCAATAAGAGTCCGGTTCTTCCTCTCAAAAACTCCATTTTGTTGAGGCATGTACGTAGCCAAGAACTCATGTGAGACACCTTCTTCGCCAAGAAAGGTATCCACATGGGTGTTCTTGAACTCTGATCCGTTATCGCTCCAAACTTTCTTGATCTTCACTTCAAACTGACTTTGCGCTTTGTGAACGAAGTTCTCGAAGATCTTTTGTACCTGTGGCTTATCATCAAGGAAGAATACCCACGTAAATCTGGAAAAATCATCAACTATAACTAGACCATAGGAATTTCCACTAAGACTCTTGTAAGCATTGGGACCGAAAAGATCCATGTGAAGCAACTCGAGTGGTCTCCTAGTAGTCATGATATTCTTAACAGGATGACTTCCACCTACTTGCTTTCCAGCTTGACAAGCACTACAAGGTCTATCTTTGCCAAAGATAACATCTTTAACACCAAGTATATGATCACCTTTGATAAGCTTGTCTAAATTACGCATGCCAACATGTCATAATCTTCTATGCCAAAGCCAACCTTTAGAAGATTGAGCAATTAAACAAGTGTGAGGCTTGGATCTCTTAGTGAAATCAAAAATGTATAGATCACCTCTACGGATACCGATAAAGACCATTTTATGATTATCTTGACAAAACACTTGGCAATCTACTTTCATGAATAATACATTGAAACCAAAGTCGACAAGTCTAGATACGGAAAGAAGATTGTAGCCAAGAGATTCAATGAGCATAACATTTTGAATAGAGCTATCATGGGATATGGCCACCTTACGAAGACCAAGTACCTTACCCTTGGAGTTGTCTCCAAACGTTACATACCTTCGCGGTCCATGGTTTGGTGTGATCTCTTCAAACATTTCTCTATCTCCGGTCATATGATCGGTACATCCCCTATGGAGAATCCACTCTTTTCCTCCGGACATGTAATCCTTGAAGTTTGCCATGAGATTTGGATTCTTCATGATCTTCTCATACTTGATGTCGCACAGCTCATCTTCATCATAGTAGCCATGTTCCACATTGTCATCATCAAGAGGCAAATCCTCGTCATAAAGAACAAGAGCTTTGTTAGGATGGTGATCATGACAATGTTCAAGTTTATGAATGCGAAGGGCCTCTATAATGACATTGTTGATAGTTGTGACATCTCCTTTAGCACGCCTGAGGTCTCTAAGCTCAAATAGACAGTCATCAAACTTAGGATCACTAGGCGTCATTTTGTGGAAGGCAATAGTTTTATGAAGAATTTCATCAATATTATTCAATGAATAATTTCAATATCGTTTGTCCAAATCATTCCACAAAGTATAAGCACATGCAAAATTTTCATTTGGTTGAGCACATTTCTAGGCAAAGCTCTAAGAATAAAATTAACATGTCTTAGATTGCATAGCATATCAATTTCTCTTCGTGTGTGGGATGCAAGGGATCAATAGGAGGCTCATAGGGGCGCATAACAGATTTTCTCAATTGAAATTCATTAAACAGCTCAAGCATCAAAGTTTTACATTGACTATAGTACTCTCCATCAAGAATAGGCACTGTACAGCTCAAACTCCCTATACTCGACACATCCATTTTCCTCCTCGGTGATTAAACCGAAGCAATGGAGACCAATGCTCCAATACCAATTGAGGGATCACTAGAAGAGTGTCTAGAGGGGGAGGTGAATAGACTACTAGCAGTAAATTAAAACCTAACCTTTTCCTACGTTAATTGGTTGGCAGATTTTAACAGTTTTAGCAAGACTAGCAAGTTTATATACCCAACACATGCATGTCAACAAATATGGCAGCGGAAAGTAAAGACATTGCACAAGAAGTAAAGAGTTGAGATATGGAGATCAAACACAATTGGAGATGCAAAGATTTTTCCCGTGGTTCCGATAGGTGGTGTTATCATACGCCCATGTTTATGGAGTCTTCAACCCTCGGAGGGTAACGGTCACGAGAGTCCACGAAGGGCTCCACCCATAAGGGTCGACGAAGTAGCAACCTTGACTATTCCATAATGGCCTCCGTCCATGAAGGACTAGCCTCACTATGGGTAGATCTTCATGAAGTAGGCGATCTCCTTGCCCGTACAAACTTCTTGGTTCAACTCCACAACACGAAGTAGGAGGCTCCCAAGCGACACCTAACCAATCTAGGAGGCACCACCCTCCAAAAGGTAATAGGCTCGGTAATGACGATGAACTCCTTGCTCTTGTGCTTCAAGACGATAGACTCCTCAACACACAATCACTCTCTCACAGATTTGGCTTGGTGTAAGAGATGGGATTGGTGGAAAGCAACTTGGGGAGGCTAGAAATAAAGATCCATATGGTTGGAGTGGAAGATCTTGACCTCAACACAAGGATAGGTGGTTCTCTCTCAGAAAATTGGATGGGGCAAGTATGGAATAGTTCTGAGTGCTTCTCTTTCGAGTAGGTGGTGGTAAGAGATGGGATTGGTGGAAAGCAACTTGGGGAGGCTAGAAATAAAGATCCATATGGTTGGAGTGGAAGATCTTTACCTCAACACAAGGATAGGTGGTTCTCTCTCAGAAAATTGGATGGGGCAAGTATGGAATAGTTCTGAGTGCTTCTCTTTGGAGTAGGTGGTGGTGAAGGAGTATATATAGGCATCTCCAAAAATCCAACCGTTACACACAAAATGACCAATTCGGTGACACCAATGTGTTAATCTCGGTGGTATCGAAAGGACCAAAATGTGGCAACTTTTGAATCTCGGTGAGACCGATATAGGAATCTCGGTTGCACCGATAAGGTGACCAACGGTCAGAATGCCCAATCTCGGTGACGCCAATTCGACAATCTCGGAGGGACAGAAACTGTCAACTTGCATAACAGAAAGTTGGCAGCCCAACTCGGTGGCACCAAACGTAGTATCGGTTGCATCGACAAGCTAGGGTTTGGCTGAGTTTTTAAAGGGTTTGGAATCGGTGGCACCGAGTGTCGAATGTTGCTTGCACCGATTTTGAGTATTTGGCTTTAGACAGACTTTGGTGGGAGAGTATGTGGGTGTTTTTGATGACTATCACTTGTGCACACATGAGCATTTTGTTCACCAACAAAACCTTACCCCCTTTTAATAGTATTGGCTTTCCTATGGACTCAAAGTGATTTCTCACAAATATAAAATGTAGAGTCCTCTTGCTTGAAGCTTGGCCAACCTATGTTCTTGCATCTTGGGGTATCTCCACACTCCTTTTGCCAACCCAACTTTCCATGGACTATTATCTGAAATACACAAAATAAAGTATTAGTCCAAGAGACAATGTATGTTGTCATGAATTATCAAAACAACCAAGGGAGCATGTTGTTCTTTCATCCAGGAAGGTGTTTCTCGGGACGGGATTGCGCTTGGCTCCCACAAGGACCAGTATGTCGGCGGCTTGGTTGTTGTCACGAGCCACATGGTGGAATTCCAACCCCTCGAACCGAGAAGATATCTTGAGGACGACATTTCTATATGCCGCCATGTTCGGGTTTTTGGCGTCGAATTCGCCGTTAATTTGGGATATGGACAAGTTTGAGTCTCCTCGTACCTCTAGTCTCCGTATGCCCATTGATACCGCCATCCGAAGACCATGAAGGAGAGCTTCATATTCAGCTGCATTGTTGGAGTTGGCATACAGGATTTGCAACATGTATCGCACATTGTCACCTGTGGGGGATGTGAGGATAACTCCGGCCCCCAGTTCGGCCAAGGTCTTGGATCCATCAAAGTACATTGTCAAATGGGAGTATGCACTGTATTCCTTGGGGAGCCCGGCCTCTGTCCATTCAGCCAAGAAGTCTGTCAATACTTGAGATTGAATGGCACGGCACAACTTGTAGGTTATTTCAAAGGGAAGGAGCTCAATGGCCCATTTGGCTATGTGGCCGGTGGCGTCCCTGTTGTTGATTCTATCATTTAGGGGGACCTCAAATGCCACTGTTATCGCACCCTCCTCGAAGTAGTGTCTGAGCTTCCTCGACGCCATAAATATAGTATATGATTTTTTGATAATGTGGGTATCTGGACTTGCACTGCATTAGCTCCTTTGACACATAATATACCAGTTTCTGAGTCCAGAATTTGTGCCCCTCCTCATCTCGTTCAACGACAAGCACCGCGCTGACAACTTTGTTGTTGACCGATATGTATAAAAACATGGGCTCACCGGGGCCTGGTGCCATGAGTACAGGATTGGTTGCAAGTAGTGTTTTGATTTATTCTAACGCAACCGCTGCCTCATCGGTCCATTCGAACTTGTTGGTCCACTTCAGCAGCTTATAGAGTGGCAAAGCATTTTCACCGAGGCGGGAGATAAAGCGGCTTAATGCCGCTACGCACCCAGCTAGCCTCTGGTCGTGCTTCAGCTGTGTGGGAATTGTAAGTTCCGATAGAGCATGGATTTTAGCTGGATTTGCCTATATTCCTCTATGGGAGATGATGAATCCAAGCAGCTTACCAAAGGGAACTCCGAATACACATTTTTCCAGATTAGCCGTATATCATATTCGCGTAGACTGGCAAAGGTTTGCCGTAGGTCATCAATCAACTGGTTGACGTGTTTGGTTTTGATTACCACATCATCCACATATGCCTCGACAGTCTTATCGATTTGTGTCTCGAGACTGGTCTGGATCATGCGCTAGTATGAGGCCCCAACGTTTTTTAGCTCGAAAGGCATCGTGTTGAAGCAGAATGGCGCGTAGGGGGTGATGAATGTGATAGCCGCTTGATCGGATTCCTTCAGGTTAATTTGATGGTATCCGGAGTAAGGGTCGAGGAAACACAATGAATCGTGTCCGGTTGTTGCAACAATAATCTGGTCTATGTGTGGTAAGGGGAAAGGGTCCTTGGGGCAGGCTTTGTTAAGGTCTTTAAAGTCGACACACAGCCGCCATGACTTGTCTTTCTTAGGTACCATCACCAGGTTTGCCAACCACTCGGGGTGCTTAATATCCTGAATAAATCCGGCCTCGAGCAGTTTAGCTAATTCTTCACCCATGGCTTGCCGTTTGGGCTCAGAGAAGCGGCGTAGAGTTTGTTTCACGGGCTTAAAGCCTCGGATAATATTTAGACTATGTTCGTCGACCCGTCGTGGGATTCCGGGCATATAAGAAGGATGCCAGGAAAAAATGTCCCGATTTTCACGGAGGAAATTCCGCAGTGCTTCATCCATGAGAAGATCAAGCTGGGCTCCGATGGACGCTGTCTTATTGGACTCTGTCGAATGTACCTGAAATTTAACGATTTCCTCTGCTCGTTTGAAGGACATGGACTTGGGCCTTTTGCTAAGGATCACGTCGTCCTTATTAACTGTCGAACGTAATGCGGTCAACTCTTTGGCAGTAAAACTCCCCGCTAATGCCTCGAGGGCGAGCGCTGCCATTTTATTTTTGGCCTGAAGGGCTATGTTCGGATCACTAGCAATCGTGATCACTCCATTTGGTCCTGGCATTTTGAGTTTCATGTACCGATAATGGTGTATAGCCTGGAACTTTGTAAAGGCATCACGTCCCAATAGGGAGTGATATCCACTTGGGAAGGGGACGATGTGGAAGAGAAGTTCTTTGGATCGGTAGTTTTCGGGCGTGCCTAACACCACATCCAGGATGATACATCTGGAACAATGTGCCCCTTTCCCTGGGATAATTCCCTAGAAGGCTGTGTTGCTATGTTCGATGCGGGATCGGTCAAACTGCATTTTTCCAGAGTGGCCTGGTATATAAGGTTAAGACCACTGCCGTCGTCCATTAGCACTTTATGTAGCCTATATCCATCAATGATGGGGTTCAAGACTAGTGCGGCCGGTGAGTGACCGGGAAGAATGGCCGGCTAGTCAGTGTCCCCGAAAGTAATCGGTATGTCTGCCCATGGGCTAGTGGCTGCCACATGGTAGACTTGCTCGAGCTCCCTAAGAGCTCTTTTACGCTTGCTCCTCGAGGGAAATGTCTCATAGACCGTCATGACTTTGGCATTGAATTCGGGCGACGAAGGAAAGCGCCTACTCAATGGAGTTGTTTCAAGGATGGCCTCGCCGCTTTTTGCGACTTGCCTGATGACCCAGCAAGCTCTAAGGCTGTGAGTTGGGTTCGTGCTTAAAAACACGGAATTTATAGGGCAAGGTTTATCCAATAGTCCGTCGAGGACAGTGTGGGTCCCTGAAAGGGGCTTGTTTCTTTTTTCGACCGGTTCATACTTGGTTGGCTGCTTTGGAGGTATTCTCTTTTTCCGAGCTTCTCTAGGGTGTTCGGGGAAATTTGGTTCCGAGAACAACTGTTTGGATTGCCAGACGCTCTCCATGGCACAATAGTTTTGTACCAAATCGGATAACTTCGAAAAGTCACTCATGTGTCGGCGGGCCAGGGCATTAAGAATCCCTTCATCATGGAAATTGCGAATGAAAATTGCCGTCGTATCTTGGTCACTAAGACCTTTTATTCTGCTCCTAGCAAGTAGGAGTCTGGCCCAAAAGTGATGGACTGATTCTCCTTGTAGTTTCTTGATATCCCGAAAGTCCGAAGACACGGGCTTTGGTGCGATACTTGGATGGTCGTCTTGTGCGGTGGGTGGGAAAATATTCGATCCCATGCCACATTGAGTGTTTGCAATTCCAGTTTCTGAATCGTATGAAGGATCCTGGACCGGTGACGGTCCGGCTTCAGAATGATTCCCTGCCTCTGGCTCACTGACAGAGTTTCAGTGATCGAGGACTGGGGTATAGACGGTTTTCAATTCTGGCTGCCAGGCAGAATCCACAGCCGAACACTCAATGGTAGTGACAAGGTGGGTGACCGGGGGAACATGAATCTCCCTGTCATCGGTTCTGACCCCGAGCCGATCATAGATCGGAACCAGGTCATCTGATATATGCGTAGCTTCGATCCGATCGAACAACTCATTTAAGAACGAGGCGATGACAGGATGTGTGTCACTGATACGAGTGGATTCATCGAGCAACGTGACGGTTCCATAGCTATGCCGAAACGGATCTTTGTTCCTCCACCCATGGGACCTGATGTCTTCGGCGTCAAGGCGTCCGGACTTACAGTTTTTTCTTCGAAGGTTGAAGGTTCCATTAGAAAAGGTGTTCCCTGTAAATCAGCCATGAACTCTAAGGTTCCAAACTTGATACTCTGATTGGGGGGGGGGAATCTTCCGGTCTGGCCATGACGGCTGATCGGGCTGGCATGCGACGAGATGTCATTGCCGGTGATACTCTGATCGGGGGCGAGAGTCCCCCCCGATGCAGATCTCGCTACTTGTGACGAGGTGATCCATATATTCCTACGGCACTTACAGAGGAACTCTCGATGAAAGCACCAATGTCGGTGTCAAAACCGGCGGATCTCTGGTAGGGAGTCCCAAACTGTGTGACTAGAATTAACGGTAACAGGAGACAAAGGGGACACTGATTTACCCAGGTTCTGGCCCTCCTATGGAGGTAATACCCTATGTCCTGCTTTGTTGTATTGATGATGTAGGGGGTTACAGAGTTGTTCTACTTCGAGATCGAATAGCTAACCCTAGATGAGTTGTCCTCCCTATACCCCTAAACCCTCCGGCTTATATAGATGCCGAGGGTGCCCTGGACCTATACATGGTTGGTTACATGCCAAAGAGATAGACATGCCTAACTACAGCTAATAACTTGAAGAGTACGTCATGGCTTCTCGGAGCTTCCTTCTGGCGTCGGTGGTTTTGAATCGTTTGATGCTCCCTTTGCGGCCCACACAGTCCGACCCATAAACAATAGGTCGACTATCCGAGGACCCCCTCATCCAGGACTCCCTCAGCTTTCCCTATAGTGACCAGACAAAAAAACGAGGAAAAAACAAGAAATTAAAAAACCAAAATGTAGGCTAAAAACACATAAAATGTGTATGATTAATAAAACAAATGAAGGGTTTGTAAAACCAGTGCTACACTTCCTAAACAACTTGTTGGGACGGCCGCCTGATCCATTTATCTAGCAATTAGTGAGACATAACAATTAGGGGAAATACCATGTCGAGTGGGGAATAGGACGTGGGTGCTATATTTTTTCTGGTTAGATATAGCCCTACATCGCCTCTAGCATTCCACTAAATAGGACACCGACCATATTCACGATGTTCTCCCTCATTTAGTGGGCGGGAGCGGGGTCTCCCTCCTCCAATATGTCGACGACACCATCATCATGGTGGAAGGCTCCGCGGCCGATATCATGAACCTGAAGTTCCTCCTCCTATGCTTCAAACAAATGTCCAGCCTCAAGATCAATTTCGCCAAAAGTGAGGTGATGGTGACGGGCTACGCAGCCATCAAACGCCAGAGCATCGTTGACGGCCTTAACTTTTAGTTGGGATCCTTCCCCACAACGTATCTGGGGATTCCCATTAGTGACTCTCGTATGTACGTTACCGAGTTGCAACTGGCGGTGACCAAGCTTCAGCTCTGTATTGAGCCCTTGCAGGGTCGTTGGATGTCCAAGGCGTCTTGGATAGTCCTCATTAACTCCTCTTTGTCTAGCTTGCTCATGTTCCTCATGAGTTTCTATAGTCTTGATGAGATCTTCCACCACAAGATCGCTAAGGTCCAGGCAAGATTCTTCTGGGCCAGACAGGGTGAGAAAAAAATACCATATGATCAGCTGACCTGATATCTGCAAACCCTGCAACCAAGGCAGGCTCGAGATCATGTCCTCCAAGCACATGAACATCGCCTTGCTGACGTGCTGACTTTGGCGGATTGCGAATGGTGACGAAGGACTCTGGCTTGAAATCATCTGGAGTAAGTACATGCGCAGTCAACCGTTCGCATTTTGTCAGTGATCTGGTGGATCGCAGTTTTGGCAGTCCGTCATCCAGCTGCTCCCAGTCCTCCTCATTGGGACATCCACCTCCATTGGATCCGGCGTTGCCACCCAGTTCTGGTTCATCAGGTGAGCTAGGGATCTCCCCTTTTCTACCCGGTTTCCTCACATGTTCTCCATCACGGTGGAACCTTGGATCTCTGTCGAGGTCGCCCTTATTGACTTAGGGCACCTCTCGTTCCGATGGCCATTTGAGATTTCATATCTCTGTGCATGCCACGAGCTTCTTAATTGCATCGCTCTTCGCGAGCACGATGGGGATCTAGAGATTGATCGCATCTCGTTGCGTCTGGAGCCCTTTTGTGTCTTCTCCACTAAATCCCTATACTAGGCCATCGCCCTCTCACCTACCCCTGCCTCTAACAGTTATCTGGGCTATTAGACTGCCACTGAAGATTAGAATATTCTTGTGGCAATGGATCCGAGGCCGGGTCTCGTTAGCTGTGGAAGTCCTCAAGAGGAATGGCCAAGGTAATGGGATATGTCCCTTATGCAGGACGGTTGTGGACTCAAATCACATCTTCTTCACATGCATGACTCCTCAATTCCTTTGGAGTTGCTTTCGTGAGGAGTTCGGTGGCTTATGGTGTCACAGCAGCTTCCCCAACCTCTTCGCTGAACTCCATGCTGACCCTCAATCCCCAACCACCTAATGTGACGGCCTGTAATAAACTTGTGATAAAACGTATGCCTCTCCGATGTGTGACTGATGTTGTCTTCAAAATGTGTGGTTACTTGCATCTCTGGCTGTCGCTTAGCCGTCCCTAGGATCGTGACACCATCATCATTGACCTTCGCGCCATGGCTCTTCGGTTGCCGCCGCCGCTTCCTCAACCACCCCCGAGTCGGATTATCTTCTTGGCCGGACGTATCGTCGCCTTTGTTTTTTATTTATGTCTCTAGGCTTGTTGAGTTGTGCCCTCACGAGAACCCTCTCATATGTACTCTATTTTGTGCAACTTTGTGTGTGTGTAGTGTGAACATTTGTTGTATCCTTTTGTCTCGAACGTGGTTTGTTTTATATATAAAGCGGTGCGAAAGCCTTTTTCGGTAATAGGCCGACACAACATCGTAACACCTCGAGCGATTTTGGGAAGGTTCCAAGAACTGGTTCGGACTGGTTCAAGAACCCACTGTCTGGTTTTTCTTCTCTATTTATTTCTATGTGTTATTATCGGTCCTCTTGAGTTATTTGAGGTCTTTTTTATTTTTTATTTCTTCATGTCCTTTTATTTATAAAAACAGGTTAAATTAGTCAATAAATGTCCAATATCTTTTTGTACACACGTAACACATTTTGAAACACCATAAACATTTCTCAAATATGATGCACATGTGTCCAAACACATGCTTGAATTTTTTGAAAAATAAATGGTAAACATTTTAAAATTAATTTTAACATTTTTTGAATGGTACGAACTTTTTTGTTTACATTATATGAACATTTTCTATGTCCCGAATAAATTTACATTTATTTTAAAGGTACGGATAATTTGTAAAATTTATGCACACTTTTTACATTTTTTATTATTTTTAAAACCAATAGTCTACATTTTATAGCCATATAACATAAATGCCCGAACATATTTGGAAATGCATGACCCTTTTCGAAATGCCATGGCCATCTTTTTGAAGGGTAAAAAATATATTCTGACATTATGCTAACACTTTTACATTATACATACATTTTATGAAAATACTAGAAACAATTTTGTGAAACACGTGACCATTTTTAAATGTCAAGAACAGTCTTTTGCATGATAAGAGGATCTTCTAAAAATTGCACGAACAATTCTTTTAAAGTGCAAACCTCTTTCAAATGCGGGAGGAATGTTTTAAACATTTTTAAACAGGAACGCACCGCATCAGCAGTGTTTTTATAAGAGGGACAACGCTGTCAATCCCTTAAGCGACACCTTGAGTGTCGGTTAAGGCCATTTTCATACGCTCCCGCTGCCCTGACCAACATACTTTTGATTTGATTATGTTTGACTATTTTTATGCTGGGTTTTCGTTTGAAATTTTTCTTCTTCTTCTTTTATTTTATTTCTCAATTTTCCTTTTTTCTTTTTTCTTTTTATTTCTCTTTTGATATTTTGATAAATAATAAAATAAATCACGGAATTTTCCCCAAAATTGTGAACTTCTTTCAAATCCGAAAACATTTTGCAAACTCGTGATTTTTTAGCCCGTATTTTTTTTCCAAATTTGTGAACTTTTATCTCATGAATATTTTTTATTTTTTTATTTTTCTAAATGTTATGAACTATTTCCAAATTGTAATATTGTTTCCAACTCGTGAAGTTTTTCAAATTCACGAACTTTTAGCTCGTGGTTCTTTTGAAATTACTTTTTATAATTTTTTGTGAACTTTTTGCAAGCTTCATGAACTTGCTTTCAAATTTAAAGCATTTTTTTAGTTCTCTGACGTTTTTTAAATTAGTGATTTTTTCACTTTTTCATAAACTGTGTAATTTTGTACGAACCTTTTAAGTTCTTAAACATTTCTCAAATTGAAGATTTTTTTTCATTTGTAGGAACCATTTATGATTTCGTGATTTTTTTTCATTTTTTGTGAATTCTTTTTCAAAAAGTTTAAACTGTTCATATAAATGTTAATGTTGTACTACAAGAAAGTGTCGAGTAGCACTATTTCTTATTCGTTGGCAACAATGTGAGTTTGGTCTAGTGGCGTTAGGAGTTGGAATCCTACTTGTAGCAGAATAATACATCGAACAAGATGTAACCTTTTTTCTTCCTATTTGCTTTTGCAGCAGGTTGCTCGGCCGACCCTCTATGCTATGTAAACGCTGCAAAGTTTACAAAGGCATACCCTCGTTGGGAGCTTTGTAAACGTTGCGAGCGCCAAGAGTGCTAACAGGCGCTAGAAGCTCTCAACAAAGTCGTGCCCTCGTTATAGTAACCGCCTGTGTAAACGGCTGCAAAGTTGATTAGGGATGGACATAAAAAACGACAAACGAAAAACCGAGCCAAATAACCGGGACCAAACCCGATCTGACCAAAACTGACAAATCTACAACCAAATTTAGTCATCAATTTTGCAGCACCGAATTAAGATTGAGACGCTCAGTTTTAACCATCCGTTAACCGAATTGACCGAAGGAACCGAGGAAACACAAAAGGGCCAAGTCCAGTGAATAAGAAGCTTATTAGCCCATCTCTTTCACTTCAAGCCTAGAAGTCCATCTCCTCCACTGCACCGAACGGGAAAAGAAACCCTTCCACCCTTCCTAATTTTGGTCCCTCGTCCGTGCCACAGCCGCCACCTCATTTCTCTCTCACAAATCATTCTCTGCCATCTCTTCCCTTGCGTGCCATGATACGTCCATTTTGCATCATGATTTTTTACTATTATTTATAATGTTTTTATGAATAATAATGCTTCATGGAGTATTTCTAATTTCTTTTTTTTCACAATTTGCAAGGTTTGCACAAAGATGGAGATGGCCGACAGCTACAAATCTGGACCTAAAAAAGCATGCCATAGATACCTATTCTGCACATCTTAAAATGAGCTGAAACTTCATGGAGATTTTTTATGGAATACATAAGAAATACTGGAGCAAATAACTACCATAGGGGGCCACCCTGGTGAGCACAGGACACCAGCCCCCCCCCCCCAGGCGCGTCCTAGTGGTTTGTGCTCAGCACGGCCCACCTCCGAAGCCCATCTTCTGGTATATAAGTGGTTTCGACCTAGAAAAAATCAGGAGATGACTTTCGGGACAGAACTCCGCCGTCTCGAGGCGGAACTTGAGGAGGAGCACTTTTGCCCTCCGACGGAGCGATTCCGCCCGGGAACTTTCCTCACGGAGGGCGAATCAACGCCATCATCATGACCAACAACCATATGATCTTTGGTAGGCTATTCTTCATCAACATCTTCAATAACACCATCTCCTCTCAAACCCTAGTTCATCTCTTGTGTTCAATCTTTGTACCAGAACCTGAGATTGGTACCTGTGGGTGATTAGTAGTGTTGATTACCTTGTGTAGTGGATTACTATATGGTTTATTTGGTGGAAGATTATATGTTCAAATCCATTATGCTATTCAATACCCCTCTGATCTTGAGCTTGAATATTATTTGTGAGTAGTTACCTTTGTTCCTGAGGTCATGGGAGAAGTCATGTTGCAAGTAATCTTGTGAATTTGATATGTGTTCGATATTTTGATGATATTTATGTTGTGATTTCCTTAGTGGTGTCATGTGAACGTCGACTACATGACACTTCACCATCCTTGGGCCTAAGGGAATGCATTGTGGAGTACTTATTAGATGATGGGTTGCTAGAGTGACAGAGCTTAAACCCTAGTTTATGCGCTACTTCGTAAGGGGCTGATTTGGATCCACATGTTAAATGTTATGGCTAGATGTTATCTTAATACTTTTCTCGTAGTTTCGGATGCTTGCGAGGGGGTTAATAATAAGTGGGAGTTTTGTTCAAGTGAGAACAACACTCAAGCACCGGTCCACCCACATATCAAATTATCAAAGTAGCGAACACGAATCAAACCAACATGATGAAAGTGACTAGATAAAATTCCCGTGTACCCTCAAGAACACTCTGCTTATTATAAGAGATCGTTTTGGCCTGTCATTTGCCTCAAAATGATTGAGCTACCTTGATGCACCTTATTTATAGTTACCATTACTTGCTTACAAATTACCCCCCTATCAAACTACTTGCTACTCATTATTTCAGTACTTGTAGGAATAACCTTGCTGAAAACCGCTTACATTTCCTTCTACTCCTCGTTGGGTTCGAGACTCTTCATTTTCGACAGGACTATGATTGACCCCCTACACTTGTGGGTCATCAAGAATCTTTTCTGGTGTCGTTGCTGGGGATTGAAGCGCTCTCGGTAAGTGGAAATCGGTAAGGAAAAACTTATACTACGTGCTAAAATTTATTGTCACTTATCACTATGGAGAACAATCCTTTGAGGGGTTTGTTCGGGGTATCTTCACCTTAAACATAACCACAATTAGTTGCCCCTAAACCTACAACTACAACAACAACAACAACAACAACAACAAAGCCTTTAGTCCCAAACAAGTTGGGGTAGGCTAGAGGTGAAACCCATAAGATCTCGCGACCAACTCATGGTTCTGGCACATGGATAGCAAGCTTCCACGCACCCCTGTCCATGGCTAGTTCTTTGGTGATGCTCCAGTCCTTCAGATCTCTCTTTACGGACTCTTCCCATGTCAAGTTCGGTCTACCCCGGCCTCTTTTGACATTATCAGCATGCTTAAGCCGTCCGCTGTGCACTGGGGCTTCTGGAGGCCTGCGCTGAATATGCCCAAACCATCTCAGACGATGTTGGACAAGCTTCTCTTCGATTGGCGCTACCCCAACTTTATCTCGTATATCATCATTCCGGATGCGATCCTTCCTTGTGTGGCCACACATCCATCTCAACATGCGCATCTCCGCCACACCTAACTGTTGCACATGTCGCCTTTTAGTCGGCCAACACTCAGCGCCGTACAACACTACGGGTCGAACTGCCGTCCTAAACCTACTACATGTACTGAAAATATTGTTTATGAAATTCCTTCGGGTATGATAGAACAACTTCTAGCTAATCCTTATGCAGGAGACGGAACTGAACATCCAGATATGCACTTGATACACGTGGATAAAATTTGTGGATTATTTAAGCTTGCAGGTTTATCCGGAGATGAAGTTACGAAGAAGGTTTCCCCTTTAGCTTTGAAGGGAAAAGCATTAATATGGTATAGGCTATGTGATGATATTGGATCATGGAATTGGAGTCGATTGAAATTGGAATTCCACCAAAAGTTTTATCCTATGCATCTAGTTCATCATGATCGGAATTATATATATAATTTTTGGCCTCGTGAAGGAGAAAGCATCGCTCTATCTTGGGGGAGGCTTAAGTCAATGTTATATTCTTGCCTCAATCAAGATCTCTCGAGAGAAACTATTATTCAAAAAAATTATGCTCAACTTTCTCGTAATGATCGATCCATGCTCGATACTTCTTGTACTTGTTATTTCATGAAGAAGACTATTGAATTCAGGTGGGTCTCTTATAAAGAATAAAACTGTCGGTGCACTAGGACAGGGGTACCCAGTGCCCCTGTCTTATGCCCAGGCTGTAGTAGCTGAACCCTTCGACATCGATACAAACCCGACGAACGGTCAAGACAAGACTCCAATAAGCTCGAGAAGGCATCCCAAGCCCGAACAACAGTGTGCCAGGCGTGACTCCGGAGATTGTCGGGGACCAGGACGCGTGCTCCTTCATGAAGACCCGACAAGCCATCCCCCGACAGGCATGGGATAATCAGTCATTGCTCCACCGCATCGCTACTCCAGTCACTTGTCGATGGGGTGTCGATCCCCCAGGTGGCTAAGTGTCTCTCGCTAAGCACGTGGCGGCACGCTAGAAGATAAATTACGCCTCCTTGACACCCGTGCATAGACGTGTCAAGCCGTGATGTAGCAGTTAGCTAGAGCGGCGGTAGGAGCCTGTCGGGAATGCATCCCCGCATGCCACCTAGGCTAGCAATGATGACATTTTGTCCTTAATGCCAGAGTTAGGTATGATAGCACTGTTAGCTGTCTAATCATCATACAATTGTCTGTTTTGCTACTGTGGTTGCCCCTTGTGCTATAAAAGGAGGCCCAAGGCAACCAATCTTAGGATTCGGACCCCCGAACACCTATACTAGCATAGTATCTCTTTCCTGAAGGCAACCCTTGCTGGGCTAGAGCGCTAGGTGCCTCTCATGTTCTTCCAATCAATCCACCTAAAGCAGGAGTAGGGTTTTACGCTTCACAACATCCCGAACCTGGGTAAAACACATATGTCACGATTGTCACCCCGTCTCACTATCTCTGCTCTTTGTGCTTGCGTCCACACCCCCGCCGAACCACAAAGGGGCCGATGGCCCTATAGGTGATCGACTACATCCAGACCCGACATCTTTGGCATGCCAGGTAATGGGTGCTGCATTGGTGCAAACCTGAGATTGTGATCGACGCGTCGATCTTCTTCATCATCTTCTCCAACAATGGCTCCCAAGAAGAAATTCGGTGCATCCACACATCCCTCCACTTCTAAGGCTCACTCACACGCGACCACGAGCGCCGTCAGCACCGCAGCGGTCGTAGGTGATGCGGGCATCATGGGTGATGCGGACGGCATAGGAGGCGCCCCCGTCTAGTCCCTCATGGCTGGATATGGAGTGGGAGACGCCAGAGAAGAGCAACCACAACAACAACTTGGCGAGCTCGGCCCTGACGTCGCAGGCGAGGGAACGACCGTTCTTCACCTCCCCACCGCGCTGACGGTCGTGGCCGCCTCGGCGGCGCCCGGTCTGGTGCAAGCCATGACCCTTCAGTCGTGTCCATCACCGGCAAGGCTACTAGGCATGCGCCTCGTGCAGAACAAGACGGAGCACAGAGCAGAGCCACAAACCGCAAGTTCGGCCTCCTACACGTCAGATAGCCCCAGCAAACGGCACACGGCCTCGAGAACTCGGCGATGCCCCTCTTGGTCCCATGAGGATTCGAGCGACGTTGCGGTTCGCCTCTTTCGCCATGCCGGACACGACGGGGGAAGCAATGGCGCGAGTCCAGATGCTGCTCAACTTTTCGCCAGCAGCTGATAAGATGGATGAATGAAGAGCCACCATTCATTGTTTGATTTCCTTTGTCAAAGCCAACAAATCCCAGCATGCAGAACCATCACGACGTATGCGAACGGCAACAGCAGCCCGGGTCGACGAGCGCATTGAAGGGGCCACACCAACGATGCAATCCCCTCCACGACAATAGACCAAGAGGCAGCCACAGCAAGCTTCACATGCTGACAGGCACGACGAGGCATCCATAGTCTCGTCTGGCCCGCGCGACCGACAGGATCAGCGGCGTGTCCTTGAAGACCGGTGGAAACAAGATGCGCGCATCACCATTGATCAACCCTGTGAAGCGCACCGTCAATCTAACAAGCGCAATGGTCCGGACGTCGGCGACCCCCGCGCCCAGTGCTGGCGGGTACCTTCCTTACGAGGTCGGCTGCCCTGCCTTCACTAGAGACCTGCGACGGGTCCGCTGGCCGTCGGCCCAACCTTTCAAGCCTGAGCTACCTGAGAAATATGACGGAAAGATGAACCCGATAGAGTTCTTGGGTGTATACACGGTAGTTGTTCAGGCCGCAGGAGGAAGATATGAAAAGGTGCTCGCCAACTATTTTCCTTTGGCACTTAAGCCAATTGTGAGATCGTGGCTAATGCACCTACCAGAAAATTCCATTTCATCATGGGCTGATTTGTGCAACGAGTTCGTTGGCGCCTTCACGGGTGGTCACCCAGAACCAGGCCAGCCCAGTGATCTCCAAGTACTCCTGCAGAAGGAGGGAGAAACCTTGAGAAATACATCGAGAGATTCAGCCGAGTATACTGCAACATCCCAGAAATACATCCCGCCACAGTAATTGTCACGTTCCATTCGAACATGCGCAACAGGAGGATGCGAGCCAAGATGAATGTCAAGCTCCCTAAGACTGTCAACGTGCTCGTTCTGAAGAAGGAAGGCAACTCCCCGGGGAGGAGGCAAGCGTCGAAGTTCACTCCGACGCCGCCGACGCCGCCCCGACCCGAAGGGAAGAAACAGGAAGCGCAACAAGAAGCGCAAGGGAAAAGTAGTATTGGCCATTGAGATCTCTGGAGACATCAATACAGGCAAGAAGGCGAAGGCCGAGACCCCCGGCAAGGGAGCTGCCACTTGCGCTGATTGCCGGGAGGCTGCTGCCGCGGATAAGACCGGCAAGTCCGACAGGCCATACTGCAAAATTCACCCCAGTAAAGGCCATGATCTCCAAGATTGCCGACAAGTCGAGTAGCTTGTTGAGAAGTAGAGGGCCAAATACGAGAAACATGACAGAGAAAAAGGCCAAGATGGTACTGCCGAGAAGGGACGTGGCAGCAAAGGAGGCCGCGGCGGCAAAACCCCGCAGCAAAAGGAAAAACCCGCCAAAGGCCATGAGAAGAAAGAGACAGACGATATGAGTGAGGATGAGGATGATGATGAGGGTTCAAGTGATAGGGAGTTTCAGAAAGCAACCAAAGTTATGTGCGCTGACGGGGGTGCATCCTTGCATTCCTCTCACCGCCAACTCAAACAGTGGGCACGCGAGGTCAATGCCGTGGAACCAACTGCAGAATCTAGGAAGCCGATCAAATGGTCCTGCACGCCTATCATCTTCACGAAGAGGATCATCCTGACCAAACCACCACGGTCGAATGCTTGCCATTGTTGGTTTCCCCGACAATCGGCAACCAAAAAGTGTCAAAGATGTTAGTTGACGGCGGGGCAGGATTGAACTTGATCTCACCTAAAGCGGCTGAGAAACTGCAGGTCCTTGATGAAGAGTTCGAAGCTACGAGTACATTTCAAGGAATCAACCCCGATAGGAGTCAACCCAAGGGAAAGATCACTTTGCCTATGACATTTGACGAGGAACTGAACTTCCGAACAGAGAGGATAGTGTTCGACATAGCCGATATCCCTCTGCCTTACAACGGAATCCTCGGCCACCCAGATTTATCAGAATTCATGGCAGCATCCCATTATGCTTACAATACTTTGAAGATTCCAGGGCCCACTGGAATCATTTCCATCCCATCCAACAAGAGGAATGCAGTTATCTGCGTGGACCAGACATACCGTGATGTGGTAGCAGCTGAGGCCACAGAAATCCCAACTCCTGCACGAGAGTCAAAGAAATCGAAGAAGGCTAGCAGGAACACTGCCAAGGACTTCGAGAAGCGTGCCTCTTCGGAGTGCGCAGCAACTGACGATGACCTGCTGGAGAGTTCCGCCAGCAAGAAGACCAAGGTCACCTATCCTGAGACAATGAAAGTCCCAGGAGGGCTGGACGACACTGGTGGTACATTCACCATTAGTGCTACCCTTACTAACAAATAGGAAAGCATGCTCATTGCCTTCCTGTGGGCGAATGTCAACGTGTTTGCCTGGCAACCATCTGACATCCCCGGTGTTCCCAGGGAGGTAATTGACCACCACCTTGTTGTCAGCCCTCATGCTCGACCCGTCAAGCTAAAGGTTAGGAAGCAAGCCTTGGAGCGGCAACAGTTCATTGCCGAGGAAATCAAGAAACTTGAAGCAGCTAAACTGGTCTGAGGAGTGTTGCATACAACTTGGCTAGCAAACCCGATGATGGTACGTAAGGCGAATAGGAAATGGAGGCTTTACATAGATTTCACTGACTTGATTAAAGCTTGCCTAAAAGACCCTTTTCCTTGCCACACATAGATCGGATTGTTGATTCCACCTTAGGATGTGACTTGCTCTCCATTTTAAATGACTACACCGCATACCACCAGATATTTATGACTAAAGAAGATGAGGAGAAGACCGCGTTCATAACTCCCTGTGGCATGTACTGTTTTGTGCAAATATCCTTTGGATTAAAGAGTACTAGTTCAACCTTTACCAGACCAGTTCAGATTGGTTTTGGACCTCAACTACACAGAAACATGGAAGCCTACATGGATGACATTGTAGTCAAGACCAAAGATGAAACAACTCTCATACAGGATTTGGAAGAAACTTTTGCTAACCTACGAAGATCCATCTAAAGCTCAATCCTGAAAAGTGCGTATTCTTGTCCCATCTGGCAAGCTGTTTGGGTTCTTTGTATCTGAGCGGGAAATAGAAGCCAATCCCGACAAGGTCAAGGCGATTGAGCAGATACAAGCTCCCAAGACCATCAAGGATATCGGACGTTTGACCGGATGTGTTGCCGCGTTGAGTAGGTTCATCTCCAAGTCCGCTAAACGTGCCTTGTCGTTCTTCAAGATCTTGAAGAAGGCTGGCCCAATGAAGTGGACCCCAAAGGCAATTGCAGCGCTGCAAGACTTGAAAATTTACCTTTCCTCTGCTCCCACCTTGGTCGCTCCTAAACCGCAAGAGCCGTTGACAGTGTACTTAGCAGCGACGAATCAAGTGGTTAGTGCAGCGCTGGTGGCGTAACGAGAAGTGGATGAAGATTCAGCGACTGCGACTAATGATGTCGGGATGAAACCGAAATACCCGCGGTAGGACCCAATACAGATCAAGGAGGACCTCAGGAAATGAACGACGACAGATCCAAAGAGGTGGTAAAGAAGAGAATGGTGCAGCGACACCTGTACTCTATCAGTTTCCTGTTACACGGGGCTAGGTCAAGGTACTCTTGAGTACAAAAGTTGATTTTCGGCCTCATCATGGCCCCGAGGAAGCGGTGCCACTACTTCCAAGCCCATGAAATCATGGTTATTACCCGTTTCCCGCTACAACATATATTGAGGAACCCCGAAGCCACTGGCAGGATAGTTGAGTGTGCGCTGGAGTTGTCAATTTTCGGATTAAAATATGAGAGCACTGCCACCACTGAAAGTAGGGCGTTGGTCGAGTTTATTGCAGAATGGACACCCACGCCAGCTGAAGAAGCTCCAGAGACAATTCTCCCTGGCAAAGAAACACCCAAGGATTTGACCATGTACTTTGATGGTGCTTTATCACTCTAGGGTGACGGAGTAGGCGTAGTCCTCATCGCTCCACCAGAGAACACCTCAAGTATGTCATTCAAATGCACTTTCCCTGGGAGGAAGCAACCAGCAATACCGCTGAGTACAAGGGGCTCCTTGTCGGAGTTAGAATAGAGAGAGAGTTGGGGATTAAGAGACTCATCGTCCGAGGAGTCTCTCAGGTTGTAGTAAAGCAAGTCAACGAAGATTACTAGAGCCCGCTGATGGAGGCATATGTGGAAGAAGTGAGGAAATTGGAGGAGCGATTCGACGGACTGCAAGCAGAGCATGTGCCACGAGTAGAGAACTACATTGTTGACCATCTATCGAAGTGTGCTGCGCCGAAGCTTCCTATGGAACCAATGACTTTTGTTCTCCGCCTCAGTCAACCATCGGTATTCCCATCAACAATGTACAGAAAGAGAAGGAAGCTGAACTCCGACAAGCATTTCCCGATAGAGCTCCCCGAAACCGCTAGTAGAGAAGCTGCCGGGAGAAGTCCCGTTCCGGTTGGTGAGCAGCTCCATCCCGCAGGGCCCCAGGTTCTCGCGGTTGAGGCAAGCGCTCTCGCGAACGATGAGACGCCTTTAGTCCTTGTTGTCAAGCCACATGCTCCGACTTGGGCGCAACATATAGTCCAGTTACTTCAAATGGGAGAACTCCCCGAAGACCAAGAGGAAGCCGAAAAAGTAGCATGTTAGTCAAGTATGTACCAGTTTGTCCATGACACCCTATATAGAAGTCGACCAAATAGTGTGAAATTAAGGTCCATCTGCCGGGAGGATGGACTGAGGCTGTTGGTGGAGATTCATGGAGGAGTACATGGTTCCCACATTGGATCAAGGGCCCTTGCCGGGAAAGCTTTCCGACAGGGTTTCTATTGGCCCACTTCCCTCCAAGAGGCTAATGAGCTGGTCACCAAGTGTGAAGCCTGCCAGTTCCATTCCAAGAACATCCATCAACCAACGCAAGCTCTGCAAATGATCCCTCTATCCTGGCCATTCTCGGTCTGGGGGCTCAATATCCTGGGCCCCTTCCCCTGTGTTGTAGGGGCTTTGAGTTCTTGTTCGTGGCAACCGACAAGTTCACAAACTGGGCTGAGGTAGAACCGGCGATAGAGGTGACCACGCAGTCAGCTATCAAGTTCATGAAAGGACTGGTGTTCCGCTTTGGAGTGCCTAACAGGGTGATCACTAACAACGACACCTAGTGCACGAGCCGCACCTTCATGCAATATATCAAAAGCCTTGGAAGCAAGGTATCCTTCGCCTCTATTGCCCATCCGAGAAGCAACGGGCATGTCAAGAGGATGAATGTTGAAGTGTTGCAAGGGATCAAGACAAGGACTTTTGATAAGTTGCGGAAGGGCGGCAGCCACTGGATAGATGAACTGCCGGTGGTTCTTTGGTCCCTCAGGATGACACCAAATCAAGCTACTGGCCAAACGCCCTTCTCTCTAGTGTACGAGGCGGAAGTAGTGCTCCCCACGGAACTCATATACGGGTCAACTCGAGTGCTTGCCTACGATGAAGTACAACAACAACAGCTACGACATGACGATGCCATGCTCCTCAAGGAAGATCGTCCCCGGGTCGTTGTGCGTGTTGAATGCTACCAACATGCCCTGCGCCTCTACGATAGCTGCAGGGTCCACACCCGGAACCTTGAGGAATACGACCTTGTACTTAGGCGTGTTCAATCTGCCAAGGGTACCAATAAGTTGACGCCGAAGTGGGAAGGCCCTTACCAGGTACCACGGGTCACCAGACCTGGCGCAGTCAATATGGAGACTGAAGATGGCATGAAGGTTCTTAACTCATGGAATATTAAGCATCTTCGTAAGTTTTACCCATGAGGCATGACTGCTAGGCTCAGTCCCTAGCAGCCACCTTTTGTACAAGCCTTGTCGATGTTGCATTTAACCCTTTGTACAAAACCAGGCACAGACCCGGTGCAACAATAATAAAGCTAGGAATTGCATCATATCATCACTTTACATGCTCATTACACATTTTTATGATTGCAATGTTATCGCTTTTAAGTTATAAGATTTGCTAGAGTACTTGATGGACCTATAATATTTGTTACTGTTCTCACCCTACATGTTTGATCATCGGGAAATCAGGGAAGAGAAGCGAAGAACCAAGGATGGCGACCCATCATACTCTAAAGAGGGATACTACTTGGAAAAGATAAGTATAATCACATATTCCAAGTTCAATGTCTTTTGATTCCTCGAGGAAATCCCTAGTATCTTCCATATTGTGGGTAGTGGAGTCCTCCACGTGGTGAAAACCCTTGTCGGAACGAGCCGTGATACGTCTCCAACGTATCGATAATTTTGGAAGTATTCATGTCATATTTACCTATGTTTTTACTATGGTTTTATGATTTATTGGCACTAACCTATTAATAGTTTCAAAAGTGCACAAGTTCTTGTTTCACACTTTGATGTGTAGGAATTAATTGGAAATTGGCAAAAAAAATGCAAAAGGAGCCTTGTTGGAGGAGGACTCTTACTTTCCTGAAATCTATCCACAAACAGTTTTTAGAGATTGTTAGTTTTATCCCCGAAGACGGCGTTAAATGGAAAAAGATAAAACTAGGAAAGCGTGAGGAATTTTATGGCATTGACCATGGACTCCAAATTCACCCAAACCGGAGTTTGGACGCGATTTGTAGACACATTTTATTGAAGGAAAATATCTGATTACGGGATTACGAGAATTGATGACGTGATTGAGTCCAACTCTTACCATATCTGGTGTATTCGGCAAATCCACGAATTTGGGGCCTCGTGAGGCTGTGAGGAGTCCCTAGGAAGGTTCTAAAGGTGCACAAGAGCCATTGGATCAAGGGTCTATCTACCGGAGGGCCATAGAGCACCAGAGAGGCATATATAAGGAGAGAAAAACCCTGGTTTGGGGAGAACCACCAAGATCCATGAATTTGCCTCTCCCTTGGCATCCGCCAAGAGGGGGAGAGGCTCCTCCATTTCAGCACCAAGACCAAGGAAGAAATGGGGCAAGGGGCCACCGCCCATTGCCACCACCACCCCCCATCACCGGCATCGTGGCCGCTATCGGCTCCATCGGCTTGGTGTTGCACCTCTCCATCAATAAATCTCTCTTTCTCTCCATGACGAGGAGGTAGTAGTCCATCCTCGGGGCTGATGGTTTGTACCAGTAGCTATGTGTTCAATATCTCTCTCTAGTGTTCTTGAGATGGCACGATCTTGATGTATCACGGGCTTTTTTAATATAGTTGGATCATATGGTGTTTTCCCCTCTCTATCTTGTTGTGATGAATTGAGTTTTCCCTTTGAGATCTCGTTATGTTGGATTGGATATTTTGGTGTAAGAGCACTTGATGTATGTCTTGCATGTGGATACCCATAGTGACATTAGGGTATTCAAGTGATTCGCTTCATATATGTTATGGCATCAACTTGTGGATTTCGGTGACCATGGGAATCTATGCATAGGGGTTGATTGCATGCTTTTATACCATGTTCTCCGATAGAAATCTCGGGGCACACTTTGACGTTTATTGTATTGAGTATTATGAATCCGAAATTGTTTGATGTGTATCCTATAATTAACTCATGGGTACTTGTGGTGACATTGGAGTATCTAGGTGACATTAGAGTTGGCTGATGCGTATCATATGGTGTTATTCTAGTACGAACTCTTAGATGGATCGACCGGAAAGGATAACTTGGTTATGCTAGTATGAACTCTTGGATAGATCGATCGAGAAGGATAACTGTAAGGTGGTTTCGTACCCTGCAAACAATTTCTTCTCATGCTCTCCGCTAGATAAGAATGTTGGAGTGATTACTTGTTGCACGTTGAGGGATGGTTATGAGATCGAATTATATTAGCATTGTTGAGAGATTGCACTAGCAAAAATATGGACCGAAGGCCTTGTTCTCAAGCATTGCAATACCGTTTGTGCTCCTTTAGTTACTTTCTACCTGGATGTTTTTTATTTTTATTATTACAAAAATCAATATATGCTATCATTATTACACTTGTATCACCATCTCTTCGCCGAACTAGTGCAGCTATACAATTTGCCATTGTATTGGGTGTGTTGACACAAGAGATTTCTTGTATTTGATTGCAAGGCTGTTTGAGAGATACGATATTCATCCTACACCTCCCATGGATTGATAAACCTTAGGTCATCCACTTGAGGGAAAATTGCTACTGTCCAACAAAACACTACGCTCGGAGGCCCAACACGAGTCTACAAGAATAAAGTTGCGTACTAGACATCAAGCTCTTTTCTCGCGCCGTTGCGGCGAGGTGAGTGCTTGAAGGTATATATTTAGATCATGCAATCAAATCTTTTAGTTTCTTGTTTTCACTAGTTTGGTTTTATAAAACAAAACTACAAAAAATGGAGTTTAGGTTGCATCAATTGTTTCGTCTTTTTAATGTCATGAAAATGACGGTTCGGAAAATTGTGCTCAATTAGTAGAGGAAGAATTTATGAAAATACTTAATGATAATTCCTTGAAAGATTAGCATGATAGCAAGTTACTAGTATGAATTTTTTGAATATCCATGATGCTAATGATACCCAAAGCCACAAGCTTGGGGATGCTATGTTTGATGAAGATGATATTTTTAATCCCCCAAGTTTTGATGAGAGAAACTATTATGATGATGGCATGCCTCCTATGTATGATGATTATTGTGATGACATGCATGCTATAAATATTAATGACAACCATGAAACTTGTTGTCATGATTTTAATATTCAATGTGGTTATGTCAATCAAGTGTTTCATGATAGTTATTTTGTTAAGTTTTCTCCCACTACTTTGAATGAGAAAATTTTTGCTTGTGTGGGTAGTAATAAATTTTCTATGATTGTAGATTATGAAAAGAATGTTGTATGTTATATTTATATTGTTGAATTACTTCATGATGCTACTGAAACTGTTATGAGAGAGGAACATATGCTTGTAGGAATTGCAATAATATCAAGTTTCCTCCCTATGTGTTGAAAGTTTTGAAGATATGCTTGTTTTGTCTTCCTATGCTAGTTGATTCTTGTTCCCATGAATTGTTTGCTCACAAAATCCCTATGCATAGGAAGTGGGTTAGACTTAAATGTGCTTGTCATGTGATTCATGATGCTCTCTTGCATGTTTCAACTTTTATTCCTATACGAGCATCATTGGAATCATCATGCCAAACTAAAAGGCATTAAAGAAAAGCGCTTGTTGGGAGACAACCCAACACTTTTACTTTATGTTTTTGTGTGTTCACATGATTAAGCTACTGTAGTAATCATGTTTTGTGTCTTTTATTTCAATTAAGTGCCAAGTAAATCCTTTGGGATAGTGTGGATACTTGCTTCTTTGATTCTGTGCAAAAACAGAAAGTTTTGCATCCAGTATATGAAATATCTCATGATACTGGAGTGTCAAAAAATTCTGAAATCTTAAAAAAAACTATGACAATTACATGCTTTATCCTATTTTTTCAGAATTTGTAGGGTCACGTAAGTATGCAGATCATTCAGATTTTCATAGACTATTCTGTTTTTGACAAATTCTGTTTTGCATGCATAGTTTGCTTGTTTCAAGTGCTTATATAGCTTACATTTGGTAATATAAATTGTGTGAATGATGGTATACATTAGGTATTATGTGAGAACAATTATGAATCTTTTCTTGATAGTACCTAAGTGAATGATTTATCTTTACTATACTAACCCATCTCACGAAGTTCCGTTAAGTTTTGTGTGATTGAAGTTTTCAATTTTTGGGTGAGATCCCGATATGAGGTGAATAAGGAGCAGAAAGGACATAAGCTTGGGGATGCCCAAGGCACCCCCAGGTAATATCTAAGGAAGACTCAAGCATCTAAGCTTGGGGATGCCCCAGAAGGCATCCCCTCTTTCGTCTCCAACATTATCGGTATATCTTACTTGGAGCTATATTTTTATTCGTCACATGATATGTGTTTTTCTTGGAGCATCATTATAATTTTTTCTCTATGTTATACAATATTTATAATCTTGTTGTTCAATAAAAAGTTCCAAGAATTGCCTTAGGAAGCTTGAATTGCAATTTTGATGTGTGCTGTGTAAAAATAGAAACTTTTTTCTGTAGTGTTTGAATTTTCATTTTTTACTTGAAGGTGGAAAGTTTCTTAAATTTTTACATAGTGTTTTCATATAAATTATTAATCACTTCCTAAACTTTTAGATGTTTTTGAGATACATAAGTACACTATTTTAACAAATTGCTACAGACTATTCTGTTTGGACAGATTGCTGTCATAGTTTTGTTATCTACTTATCCTAGAGTTTTAATGGATTATATTGGTAGATATAAATTGTGGAAATGATATTATATAGTACTTAATGTTTGAAAATTATTATGAAACTTGTCTTGGCATTACATGAAGTGTTTATTTATTTTTATGTGTACTAACCTATCTCACGAGTTCTTTTCAAGTTTTGTTTGGATGAAGTTTTTGAGAATAGGTGAAACCAGGATATGAGAGGATTGAACGAGATAGAAAAATTGAAGCTCGGGTATGCCCAAGGAAAACCAAGTAAATATTTCAAGAAGTCTCAATCATCAAATCTTGGGGATGCTACGCATCCCACCTCTCTTCATCAACAACTATCGGTTAGCCTATGTTGAGCCTAAATTTTTGTTTGTCCACATGATATGTGCTATTTCTCGAGTACTATTTTTCTTTTGATTGTTGTTTAAATAAAAAACTCAGATATGAAAATCTTTATTGAGAGAGAGAACCCTCACATAGCTGCTTGATTGTTTACCTACTCATTGATCTTCACTTATATCTTTTGAGAGTAGTTTGATTGTTTGCTCTTTTGCTTCACTTATATTTATTAGAGCATGGTCTTTTATAGAAAGAATGAAACTATCTTGCTTCACTTATATCTATTTAGAGATTCAACAGGAATTGGTCATTCGCATTGTTAGTCATAAAATCCTACATAAAACTTATGAATCACTGAATATGATATGTTTGATTCCTTGCAATAGTTTTGCGATATAGAGGTGAGAATATGTTGGAGGTACTAAGTAAACGGTTGTGGATTAATAAGAATATTGACGTTAAGGATTGTGATTCCCGAATCATGCACCTATAGTCTCCCGTTATGCGATGAAAGTTGGAGCGCAATTTAACCTTGATTGTGTATCTTTCTGTGAAGGTCGGGCGCGCGCGATGGTTAACTCCTACCAACCTCCCCCTAGGGGCATGTGTAGTAGCACTTTGCTTCGAGTGCTACTAAACTTTTGCAATAAGTATGTGAGTTCTTTATGACTAATTTGAGTCCATGGATTATACGCACTATTACCTTTCCACAATTTGCTAGCCTCTACGGTACCGTGCATTGTCCTTTCTCACCTCGAGAGTCGGTGCAAACTTTGCCAATGCATCCAAACCCTGTGATATGATATACACTCTATCACACATAAGCCTTATTATATATTCCTCAAAACAATCACCATACCTACCTATTATGGCATTTCCATAGCCATTCCGAGATATATTCCCACACAACTTCCACGGTTTTTGTTTTGATGACTTGAGCATTCATTGTCATATTGCTTTACATGATCATAAGATAGCTAGCATGATATTTCCATGTATTGTCCATTTTTTATATCTTTGCTATGCTATAGCATTGCACAACATTCATATAGAGTCATACTTTGTTCTAGGTATCGAGTTGTAATATTGAGTTATAAGTAAATAGAAGTGTGATGATCATCATTATTCATTGTCAAAGCATGTCCCAGTTAGGAAAGTATGATGGAAACTATGATCCCCCCACAAGTAGGGATGAGGCTCTGGACAAAAAAAATAAAAAATAAAAAATGAAAAAACTGAAAGAGAATTTTTTTTAAAGAAGTAGAAGGGACATGCCAATTCCACACTTGTGCTTCAAAGTAGCACCATATTTTTCATATAGAGAGTATCCTATGTTGTCACTTTCATATACTAGTGGGAATTTTTCATTATATAGTTAGATGCACACCCACTTCGTTTTCATATTGAACTTTCATACACATATAGCTCTTAGTGCATCCCTTGCATGACAATCCCTACTCCTCACATTGATATCAATTGAGAGGCATCTCCATAGCCCGTTGGTTAGCCGCATCAATGTGAGACTTTCTTACCTTAATGTCTTCTCTATATTTACCATTATCATCATACTCTATTCCACCCATAGTGCTATATCCATGGATTGCACACATATATTGCGCGAGGGTCAAAAGTATTGAAGCGCGTTAAAAAGTATGAACCAATTGCTTGGCTAACACCGGGGTAGTACATGATTTATACTTTGTGTTAAGAAGATAGAGCATGACAAGGCTATATGATAGCGATAGCGTTCTTTAGCCTTGATATCTTGAAAGACATGATTATTTGTTGGGATGCCTGAGTACTAATGTCTTTATGCCAAATGATAGATTATTGCTTTGAATCACTCAGGTCTTAATATTCATGCCATGATTAGATATATGATCAAACTTATGCACTATGCTAGTATTCACACTTCATAAATTATTTCTTTTATCATTTACCTACTCGAGGACGAGTAGGAATTAAGCTTGGGGATACTCATATGTTTCCAAAGTATCGATAATTTATGAACTATGCATGTCATATTTACCTATGTTTTTACTATGGTTTTATGATTTATTAGGACTAACCTATTAATAGTTGCAAAAGTGCACAAGTTCTTGTTTCACACTTTCATGTGTAGGAATTAATTGGAAATTGGCGAAAAAACGCAAAAGGAGCCTTTTTGGAGGAGGACTCTTACTTTCCTGAAATCTATCCACAAATAGTTTTTAGAGATCGTTAGTTTGACCCCCGAAGACGGCGTCAAATTGAAAAAGCTAAAACTACGAAAGTGTGAGGAATTGTATGACATTTATTATGGACTCCAAATTTGTCCAAAACGTAGTTCGGATGCAATATGTAGACCGTTTTACTGGAGGAAAATATCTGATTATGGGATTACGAGAATTGATGACGTGATTGAGTCCAACTCTTACCATATCTACTGTATTCGGCCAAGCCATTAATTTGAGTCCCTAGGAAGGTTCTAAAGGTTCCCAAGAGCCATTGGATCAAGGGTCCATCCATCGGAGGGCCATAGAGCACCACATAGGCATATATAAGAAGAGAAAAACCCTGATTTGGGGAGAATCACCTAGAGCGTGAATTTGCCTCTCCCTTGGCAGCCACCCAAAGGGGGAGAGGCTCCTCCATTGCAGCACCAAGACCAAGGAAGAAAGGGGGGCAATGGACCGCCGCCCATCACCAGCGCCACCACCCATCGCCACCGCCGCTGCCCATCGCTGTGGCCGTGGTCGCCATTGGCTCCATCTCTTTGGGGCTGCACCTCTCCATCAACAACACTCTCTTTCTCTCCATGATGAGAAGGAGTAGTCCACCCTCGGGGTTGACAGTTTGTACCAGTATCTATGTGTTCAATCTCTCTCTCTCTATTTCTCTCTCTCTCTCTCGTGTTCTTGGGATGGCATGATCTTGATGTATCACGGGCTTTTTTAAAATAGTTGGATCATATGGTGTTTCCCCCTCTCTATCTTGTTGTGATGAATTGTGTCTTCCCTTTGAGATATCATTATTTTGGATTGAATATTTTGGTGTGAGAGCACTTTATGTATTTATTGCATGCGGATACCCGTAGTGACATTGTGGTATTCAAGTGATTCACTTGATATATGTTATGGCATCAACTTGTGGATTCTGATGACCATGGGAATCTATGCATAGGGGTTGATTGCACGTTTTTATACCATGTTCTCCGATAGAAATCTTGGGGAACTCTTTGAGGTTCTTTGTGTTGGATTGAGTATTATGAATCTTAAATTATTTGATGTGTATCATATAATTAACTCATGAATACTTGTGGTGACATTGGAGTATCTAGGTGACATTAGAGTTGGTTGCTGCATATCATATGGTGTTATTCTAGTCTGAACTCTTAGATAGATCAATCGGAAAGGATAACTTGGTTATATTAGTATGAACTCTTGGATAGATTGATCGAGAAGGATAACTTTAAGTTGGTTTAGTACCCTGCAAAAAATTTCTTCTCATGCTCTCCGCTAGGTAAGAACTTTGGAGTGATTATTCGTTGCACGTTGAGGGATGGTTATGTGATCCAATTATATTAGCATTATTGAGAGATTGCACTAGCGAAAGTACGAACCGAAGGATTTGTTTTCAAGCATTGCAATACCGTTTGTGCTCACTTTTGTTACTTGCTACCTTACTATTTTTTATTGTTACTATTACAAAAATCATTATCTACTATCATTACTACACTTGTATCACCATCTCTTCGCCGAACTAGTGCACCTATACAGTTTTCCATTGTATTACGTGTGTTGGGGACACAAGATTTCTTGTATTTGATTGTAGGGTTGTTTGAGAGAGACCATCCTCATCATACACCTCTCACGGATTGATAAACGTTAGGTCATCCACTTGAGGGAAAATTGTTACTGTCCTACAAAATTCTGCGCTTGGAGGCCCAACACGAGTCTTCAAGAATAAAGTTGCATAGTACCGTCCCCCCGCTTTGTTTGACAATTATGGGGGGGGGCTGCGCCAACACCGGCAAGGAGCCCTGCCGGGGAACAATGCTAACCTACTGCGAGGGGATCGTTTCCCCTCTTGGCACTCGTGGTGAAGTGATGACCCGGCAAGCATCTCCAAGCGGCAAGGACAAACGTACAAAGACAGTATAAACAAGGAAAGAAAGGGATAGTACTTGCGAAAGAAAAATGGCATTTTCTCATTCATTTTCGATACAAGTCGGATAAAGGTTATATTAGAAGGCACCCTTTTTAATAATAATCCTTTATTTGACTTTCTCCCCTAGAAACAAGACACTGAAAAAGGATGAAAGAAAGGCCCATATAGAAGCCCAGCCTGAACCCGTCAGGACCAACATTGCGTGCACGGCATGCCCACCGTAAGGGAAGATGAAGCCGAAGTCCACGAGCCTGCCGAGGTGCAGCTGGGGGCAGAAGACGATGCCGAAGTCAAGAACCCCCGGAAAATCGCTCTGCCGGGGGAGTGTTTCTGTTAGTGATGGTGCGGTCGATAGTCAGTCGGAGTCCGAGTCACCGTACTCCAACTTGACGGCCGGGGGCTTGTTGTCGTCGTCTTCACCGACACTTTCCTCCTTGTCGCTGTCGCTTGAGGAGGAGCTTTCATCATCATTCGAGCTCTCTTCACAGCAGCGAAGATGAGCACCCTAATGCCCGAAGATCTTGGCGGAGAGCGTGTCGGCCTGCACCAACTTGAAGCGGAGGACATGCCCACCCATGAGGTTATGGGCACAAGCAAAAGTCTTCCACCCGCGCCTGAAGAACATGACGCGGGGCCCCTGGAACTCGACATTGACTCGCACCGTGCCATTACAACAACCATGCACCCGCTACCACATGACGGACGGTTTATCAACCTCCATTACCCTGGCAAAGGGGCGAGGAAGCTGCATGCGACTTTGAGGGAAGCCGCGCAGCCGAACGACAAACTCCAACGCCATACCCTCTACATTCCCCATCGACGAAGGAGGAGCCATCTCCGGGGGAGGATCAGGTGCAGCGCTTCGTCTTCCCCGGCCACGAGTCCCACGTCGGCCTTGATCCCTTCTGGTGCCTCCGCCACGCGCACTAGAGCCGCTCTCCACCTCTACTGCTGAGGCGGCAGCGTGACCTTGACGGGAAGCCCTCATCATTGCGGCGGAAGCCAGAGGATACCCTCGTTCCCTAGGCATATCGACAGTGAGCGTAGCTCAAGACAAGGAAGCAGAGGAGCGGGCTCTATGGATTCGGACTCAAGGAGGGGAAGAGGGTGGATGAGAATCACCTCTCAAGGCCTCCCAATTTATAGGGGAGTGCGCGGGGGCTGGCTCTCCCCCACTCCAAAGGTTGCCGCCCGTCTCCACCAACTCCACTACCCACGATCAAGGGCGAATAGGTAACCGCCCCATTCCTCCAATCCATGGCGCTACGGTTTCTGCCATGATCAGAGCTTTAAGTCACACGCACCCATCACTAACTCCCTGCTATGCATGCGGAGTGCGTGGCGGAAATGGCCTAAGGTAGTGGGTCAGTGCTGACCAGTAAGTTGGCAGTTACTCCCTCACATTGCACGCATGTGCATGAATTTTGGGCCTGACCCAATGACTCCTGGCAAGTGCGTGCGGGCCATACCCAAGGGCTCCTGTCAGTGCACTAGGACAGGGGTACCCAGTGCCCCCGACTTATGCACACGCGGTAGTAGCTAAACCATTCGACATCGATACAAACCCGACAAACGGTCAAGACAAGACTCCAATAAGCTCGACATGACAGCCCAAGCCTGGACTGCAGCGTGTCACGCGCGACCCCAACACATCCCGGGGACCAAGACGCGCGCTCCTTCATGAAGACCCGACAAGCCATCCCTCGGCAGGCATGGGCAGATCGTTCACCACTCCACCGCATCGCTACTCCAGTCACTTGTCGATGCAGTGTCAAGTCCCCAGGTGGCTAAGTGTCTCTCGCTAAGCACATGGCAACACGATGGAAGATATTACGCCTCCTTGACACCCGTCCATAGACGTGTCAAGCCGTGATGCAGTAGTTAGCTAGAGCGGTAGTAGGAGCATGCCGGGAATGCATCCCCGCAGACCACCTATAGTAGCAATGATGGCATTTTGTCCTTAATGCCAGAGTTATATATGATAACACCGTTAGTTGTCTAATCATCAGATAATTTCCTGTTTTGCCACTGTGGTTGCCCCTTGTTCTATAAAAGCAGGCCCAAGGCAACCTAGCTCAAGATTCGAACCCCCGAACACTTGTACTTGCGTAGTAGCTCTTTCCCGAAGGCAACCCTTGCCGGGATAGAGCGCTAGGTGCCTCTCGTGTTCTTCCAACCAATCCACCTAAATCAAGAGTAGGGTTTTACGCTTCACAGTGGCCCACACCTAGGTTAAACACCTGTACCACGATCGTCATGCCGTCTCACTATCTCCGCTCTTTGTGCTTGCGTCCACTCCCCTGCCGAACCACAAAGGGGTCGATGGCCCCATAGATGATCGAGTGCATCCAGCCCCGACATAAACACAACTTTGAAGATTGGGAACTCGATGAAGGTAATGAGTGAGTTATTAAGCTTGAGTTTGATTGTGTTAAATCTTTTATGAATACTGATACTTTTCACATGTTTAGCACTAAATATGGACTTGACACTGAGATAGTAGCCTCTTTTTGTGAATCATTTGCTACTTGTGTTTATTTTCCCAAGGAGACTTGGTTTAAATATCATCCCCCTATTAAAAAAGAAATCAAAGAACCGATCATAGCTAACGAAGAAACTATCATTTACAATGTTGATCCAGTTATGCCTACTACTTATATTGAGAAACCACCTTTCCCTGTTAGGATAAAGGAACATGGTAAGGTATCAACTATGGTTCGCAAGAGTAATATTAAAGCACCTAAGACATCTGAAGAAATTAAAGTAGAGCCTAGTGTTTCTATGGTTAAAGATCTCTTGGTATAAAATATTGATGGGCATGTTATTTACTTCTGTGATGAAGTTGCTAGAGTTCCTAAACCCGATTAAAAAGATAAACATCGACCCCTAGTTGGCATGCCTATTGTCTCAATTAAAATAGGAGATCATTGTTATCATGGATTATGTGATTTGGGTGCTAGCATGAGTGCTATTCCTTTTACTTTATATCAAGAAATTATGAATGACATAACACCTGCTGAAATTGAAGATATTGATGTTACTATTAAACTTGCTACTAGAGACACCATCACACCACTTGGGATTGTTAGAGATGTTGAAGGCTTTTGTGGGAAAATAAAATATTCTACTAATTTTCTAGTTCTTGGTTTCCTACAAGATGACTTTTGCCCCATTATCTTTGGTAGATCTTTCTTGAACACTGTTAATGCTAAGATAGATTGTCAAAAAGAAACTATCAGTGTTGAGTTTGGAGATGTGTCTCAGATTTTAATTTTTCCAAGTTTAGTAGACAACCTCGTGATAAAGAATTATCTAGTAAGGATGAAATAATTGGTCTTGCTTCTATTCCTGTTCCTCCTAGTGATCCACTAGAACAATATTTAAACCATGAAAATGGCATGCACTTGGGTGAAAGAAATGAAATAGATAAAAATTTATTTGAACAACAACCTCTACTAAAACACAATCTGCCAACTGAAACTCTAGGAGGTCCTCCTCCACCTAAAGGTGACCCTGTGTTTGAATTAAAACAATTGCCTGACACTTTGAAGTATGCTTATCTTGATGAGAGAAAGATATATCATGTTATTATTAGTCCTAACCTTTCAGAACATGAATAAGAAAGATTATCAAAAATTCTGAGGAAGCACCGGGATGCTATTGGATATACTCTTGACGATCTTAAGGGCATTAGCCCCACTTTATGTCAGCACAAGATCAATATGGAACCTGATGCTAAACCCGTTGTTGATCACCAACAACGATTGAATCCTAAGATGAAAGAAGTGGTAAGAACTGAAATATTAAAGCTTTTGGAAGCAGGTTTAATCTATCCTATAGATGATACTAGATGGGTAAGCCCCATTCATTATGTCCATAAGAAAGGAGGTATTATTATTGTTCCTAATGATAAAAATGAACTTATTCCATAGAGAATTGTTACTGGCTATAGGATGGTAATTGATTTTACACAACTAAATAAAGATACTAGAAAAGATCATTACCATCTTCATTTCATTGATCAAATGTTAGAAAGATTATCTGAACACACACACACTTTTGTTTCCTAGGTGAATATTCTGGTTTCTCTCAAAAACCCGTGTCACAATCTGATCAAGAGAAAACCACTTTTACTTGTCCTTTTGGAACCCATGCTTATAGATGTATGCCTTTTGGTTTATGTAATGCACGTGCTACCTTTCAAAGACATATGACTATTATATTCTCTGATTTTTGTGAAAAGATTGTGGAGGTCTTCACGGATGATTTTTCCTGTTTACGGAACTTCTTTTGATGATTTCTTGAGCAACCTTGATCGAGTTTTGGAGATATGTTAACAAACTAGTCTCGTCTTGAATTGGGAGAAGTGGCATTTTATGGTTAATGAAGGTATTGTCTTGGGGCATAAAATTTCCGAACGAGGTATTGAGGTGGATCAAGCTAAAGTTGATGCAATTGAGAAAATGCCATGTCCTAAAGATATCAAAGGTATTCAAAGTTTCCTTGGTCATGTTGGTTTCTATAGGAGGTTTATTAAAGACTTTTCGAAACTTTTTAGGCCTCTTACTAATCTTTTACAAAAGGATATTCCCTTTGTTTTTTATGATGATTGTGTAGAAGCCTTTGAAACACTTAAGAAAGCTTTAACCACTCCACCTATTGTTCAACCACCTGATCGGAACTTGCCTTTTGAAATTATGTGTGATGCTAGTGATTATGTTGTTGGTGTTGTTCTAGGACAAATAATTGATAAGAAATTAAATGCTATCCATTATGCTAGCAAAACTCTAGACATTGCCCAAAGAAATTATGCTACTACTGAAAAAAATTAGCAGTTGTATTTGCTTGTGACAAATTTAGATCTTACATTGTTGATTCCAAAGTTATTGTTCACACTGATCATGCTGCTATAAAATATCTTTTGGAAAAGAAAGATTCTAAACCTAGACTCATTAGGTGGGTTCTGTTACTTCAAGAATTTGATTTACATATCACTGACAGGAAAGCAGCCGAGAACCCCGTAGCTGATAACTTGTCTTGGTTAGAAAAAACTCTTGATGACCCACTATCTATTGATGATAGTTTTCCTGATGAAAAACTAGCTGCAATAAATGTTTCCCAAAACACTCCATGGTATGCTGATTATGCTAACTACATTGTTTCTAAAATATACCACCTAGTTTCACATACCAACAAAAGAAAATTTCTTCTATGATTTAAGACATTACTTTTGGGATGACCCACATATTTATAAAGAAGGAGTAACTAGTATTATTAGATGTTGTGTACCTGAGCATGAACAGGAACAAATCCTACGGAAATGTCATTCTGAAGCTTATGGAGGACATCATGAGGGAGATAGAACTACTCATAAGGTATAACAATCTGGTTTTTATTGGCCTACTCTCTTCAAGGACGCCTATAAGTTTGTCTTGTCTTCTGACGAATATCGAAGAATTGGTAATATCGGTAAGCGTCAGGAAATGCCTATGAATTATTCACTTGTTGTTAAGCCATTTGATGTTTGGGGTTTTGATTATATGGGACTTGTCCCATCCTCTAATGGGTATACTCATATTTTGGTTGCTATTGATTATGTCACTAAGTGGGTAGAAGCTATTCCGACTAGTAGTTTTGATCACAACACCTCCATTAAAATTCTTAATGTGGTTATCTTCCCTAGGTTTGGAGTCCCTAGATATTTAATGACTGATGGTGGTTCACACCTTATTCATGGTGCTTTCCTTAAAATGGTTGTTAAATACGATGTTAACCATAGAATTGCATCACCCTATCATCCTCAATCTAGTGGTTAAGTCGAACTTAGCAGTAGAGAAATAAAATTGATATTACAAAAAACTGTCAATAGGTCCCGAAAGAATTGGTCTGAGAAAAAAGATGATGCACTTTGGGCTTATAGAACAGCTTATAGAAATCCTATGGGTATGTCTCCATACAAAATGGTGTAGGGGAAGCTTGTCATTTGCCTCTAGAGTTAGAACACAAAGCATTTTGGGCAATTAAAGAGCTCAACTATGACTTCAAACTTGCCGGTGAAAAGAGGTTATTTGATATTAGCTTACTACATGAATGGAGAACCCAAGCTTATGGAAATGCCAAAATATTTAAAGAAAAAGTTAAAAGATGGCATCGCAAAAGAATCCAAAAGCGAGAATTCAAAGTTGGAGACTATGTTCTTTTGTACAACTCTCATTTCAGATTTTTTGCAAGGAAATTTCTCTCCAAATGGGAAGGAACATATGTTTTCGAAGAGGTTTATCCCTCTGGAGCTATTAGGATTAATAATGCCGAAGGTACCAACCCGAAGGTGGTTAATGGAAAAACAATTAAACATTAATATCAGGTACGCCTACTAATGTTGAAAGCAATATTATCCAAACCGTGACACCGGAGGAACACATAAGAGAAACCTTCAGGAACACTCCAGAATCATTAAAAAGAAGAGGTACGTGATACTGTAAGTAAACAGACTCCGAAAAATCCACAAAAATATTTTTTGTCAATTTTGGAATATTAAAAAAAATTGGAAAATAAGAAATAAATAGGAAAGCAACCGAGGTGAGCATGATACACCAGGGTGTGCCTGCCCTCCCTGGCCTGCCCTGGTGGGTTGTGCCCACCTCGGGAACCTTCCCGACTCCATTTTCCTTCCCTTTGCTTGATTTCCAAGAATAAAAATTGAAAATACCACCTACTACCGGGTGTAGTTACTCCAATGTCTCATATACTACCATGTGGTAGTATATATACTAATTTATCACTTTGAATATGTTCACATACTATATATAAGATACTCTAAAGTGTGTTACATGAAAAAATATTGTTGATCCATAGTTTTAATCATATTTTGAAAATATGTACATATTTGTACGTAAAAATGAGTAACTACACCCGGTCGTACGACACATTTGTCCTCTCTCTCTCTCTCTCTCTATATATATATATAGGGAAAATACATCCTACAACCGGGTGTAGTTACTCCCATGTCTCATATACTATCATGTGGTAGTATATACTACTTTATTATTTTTAATATGTTCATATACTATATCTAATATACTCCAAAGTGAATTCTATGGAAAAAATTGCAAGTTGACTCATATTTTTATTATATTTATAAAATACGTACATATTTGTACGGAAAAAGTATATGCTCAAAATATGAGACATACTACCAAATTTTTTGTATATATACTACCTACATATTCTTATATACTACATACTACGTGTACATACACTTCAGAATGATAGATACTACCTATAGCATACGAAACAAAAGTGGGAGTAACTACACCCGGTCGTTTTGACCAACGCATCACAAAAATATTCTTTGTTCTTGTTTCGTGTTGTTTTCCTGATAGATCTGAAAGTATGTCATCTCAAGATTCGGAGGGAGAGATCTATGTATCCAATTATGTTTCTAATCCAAAGATCTTTGGGGAAATTTACCCCTATATGTGGTCCTCAGAGGAGGAAGAAGACACTGAGTAGGAGGAAATAGAAGACGCTGGCCTGGACGCTAGCTCAGATGAAGATGAAGCTCCACTACCCCAACTTGGAGATATGCATGTGGCGTTCAAGAAGTCAAGCCTTCCTAATTGTGGGAATAAACCGAATACTCCTTTTATCCCTTCTCGTTTTCTACAGGAGAGCAAGGCAGCTCTATGCAAGAGGGTATTGAAGCGTGAGCAAGAGAATGACAATTTTAAGGGAGTAAAACTTCTTCCTCAAGCGTAAATTGGAGAAGAAGAATAATACCCCTTCATCACCACCACCTTCATCATCATCACCACCAAAGGAGACTTGAGTACACAGGTATGGGCAGTCCCCTTGGCTTGAGCCAAGCTTGGGGGAGATGCCCCGGTATCGTATCACCATCACTTTTTACCTTTGCTTTTTAATTCGAACATTAGCCTTTTCGTGATTTAGTTGAACAAAAAAATTGGTGTGATATATTTACGAGTGTTGGTTTTGTGATCTATCTATCTATGTAATCAAGTGAGAGCTATATAATAAAGTTTAGTTTGAGCTTTTACTTCTTTGCTTTCTTGTTGCAATAATAATAAAAGAGAATAAATGAAAAAGATCATATGTTAATCTTATGGTGAGTAATGACATCACATAAGGAAAAGTATAAGTGGTAAAATGTATTGGAGATTGACAAACATAACATTAGTCAATGATGCAACTCATGAAAGAATTAATTAGAAAAGAGAAGATTCACATGCAAATACATTATCTTGGACATCTTTTATGATTGTTAGCCCCATTAAATATTATATGCCAAAATTGTTGACGTTGGACAAGGAAGACAATGTAATGATTTATATTTGTTCATATCCACATAGAAGTTATATTGTCATAGATCCTTCAACATATGGTGCTTGTTCAATATCTTTGCTAGCCAAAAATTCCACACTAAGTAGAGATACTACTCGTGCATCCAAAAATCCCAAACCCAAACTCATGTTTGAGAGTCCACCATACCTACCAATGGATTAAATAAGATCCTTCAAGTAAGTTGTCGTCGGTGCACAAAGGCAATAAAAATTGCTTCTAAAAGTGTTGGATCAATTAGTGTAAGAGAAAATTGTGCGTTGCATGAACTTGTGATGGCAAAGTAATAAAAGTGACAGACTGCATAATAAAGTTTTATATCGCAAGGGGCAATACAACGTGACGTTCTTTTACACTAAGGGATTTGGCATACAAACTAAAAAGCGCATGACAACCTCTGCTTCCCTCTACGAAGGGCCTATGTTTTACCTTTATGTATTTACTTTCATGCAAGAGTCAAAGTATTCATGTCTATCCTTTTTATTTTTCTATTTTTGCAAGCATCATGTGGTGAGTAAAGATCTAGGCACATATATCCAGTTGGATGTGAGTGATCATGAATTATTATTGTCGACATCACCCTTGAGGTGAATATGTTGGGAGGCAAAACTATAAGCCCTATCTTTCGATGTGTCCGGTTGAAACTTTTTGCCCATGGGTATGCTATGAGTGTAAGCAATCGTAAAAGACTAAATGATGGGTTAGTATGGACTTGCCAAAAGGCTCCAACATGAGACCCTTCCTGAAAATATGATGAATTGTAGATGCAAAGTTGACCGAGAACATAGTTTGTTGGTTTCCAATAAGGTTTATGCTTTATACTTCTATGTTTTGATGAATTGTTACTTGTTCATAAGAAGTTATATCATTGACCTAAAAAGCATGTCAGAGATACCTATTCTCCACATCTTCAAATGAGATGAAACTTCACGGGGATTTTTATGGAATATATAAGAAATACTGTAGCAAATAACTACCGGAGGGGGCCACCCTAGTGAGCACAAGACACTAGGGCGTGTTAGGCCCCCCCAGGTGCGCCCTGGTGGGTTGTGATCAGCACGGCCCACCTCCAGAGCCCATATTCTAGTATATAAGTGGTTTTGACCTAGAAAAAAAATCAGGAGAGGAATTTTGGGACGGAACGCCGCCGTCTTGAGGCGGAACTTGGGCAGGAGCAGTTTTGCCCTCTGGCGAAGCGATTCCGCCAGGGCAACTTCCCTCCCGGAGGGGGAAATCGAAGCCATTGTTATCACCAACAACCCTCTCATATTTGGGAGGCCATTCTTCATCAACATCTTCAACAACACCATCTTCTCTCAAACCCTAGTTCTTCTCTTGTGTTCAATCTTTGTACTGGAACCTCAGATTGGTACCTGTGGGTGACTAGTTGTGTTGATTACCTTGTGTAGTGGATCAATATAGGGTTTATTTGGTGGAATATTATATGTTCAGATCCATTATGCTATTCAATACCCGTCTGATCTTGAGCATGAATATTATTTGTGAGTAGTTACCTTTGTTCTCGAGGTCACGGGAGAAGTCATGTTTCAAGTAATCATGTGAAGTTGATATGTGTTCGATATTTTGATGATATGTATGTTGTGATTCCCTTAGTGGTGTCATGTGAATGTCACATGACACTTAACCATCATTGGGCCTAAGGGAATGCATTGTGGAGTAGTTATTAGATGATGGGTTGCTAGAGTGAAAGAAGTTGAAACCCTAGTTTATGCGCTACTTCGTAAGGGGCTGATTTGGATCCACATGTTTAATGTTATGGTTAGATGTTATCTTAATACTTTTATCATAGTTGTAGATGCTTGTGAGTGGGTTAATCACAAATGGAAGGTTTGTTCAAGTAAGAACATCACCCAAGCACCGGTCCACCCACATATCAAATTATCAAAGTAGCGAACAAGAATCAAACCAACATGACGAAAGTGACTAGATGAAATCTCCGTGTACCCTCAAGAACACTTTGCTTATTATAAGAGATTGTTTTGGCTTGTCCTTTGCCTCAAAAGGATTGGGGTACCTTGCTGCACCTTATTTACAGTTACCATTGCTTGCTCGTTACAAATTACCCTGCTATCAAACTACTTACTACTTACAATTTCAGTGCTTACAGAAATTACCTTGTTGAAAACACTTATCATTTCCTTCTGCTTCTCGTTGGGTTTGACACTCTTACTTATCAAAAGGATTACGATTGATCCCCTACACTTTTGGGTCATCATGCCACAACGGTGGTCGGCGCTCAGCGGGATCACAATAGTGCAGCGACCACGACCTCCATTGGGTCCTCTCATCCCTTCGCCACCAACAACGCGAGCAGTAGGCTAGCATGGTGAAGTGGAGTTGGATCTTCTAAGGGCGCTTTTGGTAGCCAGCATACAACCCAACTAGGCCCATTAGATGCAGCTTTTTTCGTGTTGGGTTGTCTGGTTATATGCAAACACTCATGGGCACGCGTTGCATGGTTCTTAAAGCGGCCTTTTTTCCTCCATCGCTGGAAACACTCAAATCAAAAAATTACAGGAGCTAGGACCTAGCGTTGCTCTCGAGCCCACGTGGGAGGCTATGGTGAGGCATGTGTGTATGTATTTAGCAAGTATTTTTCTTGTAAGCACCTATTTAATCTCCTTCGTCCCTCTACAAAATCGTACTTTGATTTGTGATATGTTATCCATAAAAAATATGTACCTCGATATTTTGATTCTATTGAGGCAATCAGATCGTAGTTTCGTTCACTCTATATGTTGAATTACGTGTTCATATTTAAAACTATTTTGGAAGAATTTTAAAAAATTCAGTAGACACGATCGATTATTTGAAGTTTTCGTTAAGGAGTAGTTTCACTTGTTGTTTGACACGACTTTCATCTTGTGTGCGCTGTCGGCGGACGAGCACGAGGCCGACCCACGGTGGCGGCTGCAATCTTTCGGGCTGGCCATCCATGGCGCTCCTGCGGAGAAAAAACCGAGTGAAAATGATGGTTAACATGGTCACAAAGCACGTGGAAAGAAGAAATCGGAGGGGATCAAGGGGAGAGTAGGGCACTTTGGGAGGCTGGCGCTGGTGCTGGTTGGTCCATCGATGGGGAGGAGCTCACGCTTGACCATGCACAAACGATGGAGCTTGGTGTTCCTCTGGCACGGTAATGGTGAGGCTCCGGCATGAGTGGCACAATGGGAGGGAGGGCCTCTTGGGCAGCGGCTTGAGGAGCTCGGGCTCCATGCGTCCATGGCGCTGCTTCCTGACCATGCAAAGAGAGAGTTCAAGGAAAGAAGAGGTGTATGGAGAGAGAGACTGGAAAGGGCAGAGAGGAACATGGGACGGTGCGAATTGGTGTTGCTTCGGTACCGCTAGTCACCGATTGGATGAGGGGTTTGGGGTAAGGTCGGGATCAAGCTGAAAGCTGACGGACGGCCGCTGGTACACCGGTGTCGGCGACGACGCTGTCGCGGACTAGTAGTCGTCCTCGTGGTTCCCTTTGTCATAGTCTTCCGGTCTGCAGCCAAAGCACATGTGCGTTTCACTGTAATCTCCCTGTAGTGTAGTTGTTAACTCCTAATCACCATGCATTTATGCAACCAAACACCCGATGATAATTGCTTTCGCGATGACAAGACCCCGTATGTAGGCAACCAAACAACACACAAAACTTGCATTTTACCTTGTATTTCCTCAACCAGTCTCCACCCAGCCTGGCTCCTTATTCTCCTCTCAACCAGGCCCTGCTCAGGAAGTAACCAAACACGTCCTAACATACGAACGTGAGTCAGGTAAGCAATGGTAACCCAACTCCCCTTCCCTGTTAGCCCATGAACAACGGGCATTTCTATATTCAAAAGATCGGGTCCAATTTCTATAAGATCAATATAAATTCGTGACATGTCGATTTCAATTTTACAAGACTTGTTTAAATTTAAAAAAACACTTTTTTCAAAAGGAATATTTCAATTCATAAGCCCCGTGCCTTTCCTTCTCTTATTTATACAAGAAGAACATTGTAGCTCTGGGACTTCCCTTGAATATGTTAGAGGATCCGGCTCTCAGTGAAGTTGGCCTAGTGAAAATGCCCTCATGGCGACCATGCCCGGCAGTTAGGAATCTTCCTAACCCGCTTCCCCCATGTCGCTTGATGAGTGATATTTTTGCACTCATTTCAACCTTGTTTAAACCAAGATATTTCATCAAAAGAGAGATATTTGCTCTGATATTGCCACTAATGACTAGTGAATGCAAAGGATTTCACAAATCCTCTTTTTAATATTTTTCTACACAAAATGGGCTAGAAAGGGAAGAAATTACGTGGGAGAATGGAAAGGAAGGAAAATGCAGAACTAATGAGTCATCGGGAGGCATCAGAAGGCAACCAGAGCAAAAGACGACATTTCATGTGACCACACGCGCTCGCATGAGAGGTCGTTTGGCGTGGAAACCGAGGCATGTCGTCCACCTGAACAACTTCTGACACCATCGAAATGTCAACATAACGGCGCCAAGAACAATGTCGAGCACAGCTAGAACCACTTCATCATCCATAAACCCTAGCCACCGCCATTTTCATCTCCATAGCCATCTCCACCACCATAGTGCTCTCTCATCTAGTTCATACTTCTAATCGTGCATCGCACAAGGCGTAAATTGTAAGACATATTGCAAACAATCAATCCCAAGATGTGTTCTTCAATGTTTTGTTCTTGTGACCTGTTCTCCATGTGGGGGTAGTTCTATAAGGAATGGGGTGAGGCATGAGCCTAGCAACCCCAAGTATTTGTTGAAGGGATCGATGTAAGTCTTTGACACAACGTCTCATATATGTGAAATAAAATTGTTTCATGAAGTGTCTCTTGTCTTGTCAGCGATCTTTATTCCTGTAGGTACCCAGGATCATGGAGATCGACTAGCAGTGAGGCTAGGGGCAAGGGGACCGTGAAGTGTCGTACCAAACATGGGTGACAATAAGGTTTAATTAGTAGGGTAACATGGATCACATCCTTGGGATTCATGAGGTCTAGTCATCAAACACCGAATGCTTTTGTCTGATGTTATTATCTTAATTATCGGGGCAACCCCGCCATATGGATAGGGCCTTCGGTAGGGCAACTGATTCTTGATGCAGTACTCGTGCCACTCAAGATGTTATTTGGACACACCCCCATTCCGATATGAAGCAATCACCTCTTGATGGGTGACTCCACAAGCACAAACTAATATCATTTTTATCCCAATGTGAATACATGGTTGTAAGAATTAAGACCTCATCCCCATACCTTCTTTATATTATAAGTGTTTGAATCACTATTTGCTTGACATTTTGGCAAAAGCTTGCTAAAGACCATTGCTTCAAGGGAATCCTCCTCGCGTGGGTTCGATACCCAGGGTCAACTCTACGGAAATAGGTGCGTGATTCCCTTTCTTGTTCCAATACCGGATCAATAAAAAGGATATATCAAGCCCTTTTTCTGGCGCTATTTTCGGGGAGGAGTTTAGCATTCCTAGTCTTTGTGTTTAGAGTTTTTGTTGAAGTTAATTTTCAATTTTTGTTTTTACTTTTCAGTTTTTAGAGTTCTAGTATGTTGCAAGTCTTTTCAGTTGAAAAAACAAAAAGTTACCGTGACTCGTAATCTTGGGAATTTTGCTACTCCTAGCAACAATTTCATGTGTGAACCAATAGCACAACCTGATGTTGGAGCCGCACAATATGAGGTCAAACTGAACCTAGTGTCCATGGTTCAACGAGACCAATTTGGAGGCTCTACTTCTGAAGATGCAGGTATGCATTTTACATAATTTTTCTAAATTGTGCAACGTGACACACATAAAATATTATGGGCCCAGATGCTCTAAAGCTATGCTTATTTACTTTCTCTTTGAGAGGAAATGCTAAGGAATGGATTTTAGCTTTTCCGAAAGGCAATACCACTTCTTGGGATACTTGTTGTAGTGAATTTTTATTGAAGTTTTGTCCACCTGCAAAAAGTATGCAATTACATTCTTAGATTACATGTTTCAAGTAAGAAGAACGTGAGCCACTGCCCCAATCATGGAATGGAGGAGTGAGTAATCCTTCATATGTTTTATAATGGCTTGAATCACATGTCCAAAACTATGCTTGATATAGCTGCTAGATGAACAATCATGGGAAAGCCATAGAAGATGTCAAGAAGATTTTTGATGATATGCAAGAGAACCATGCCCAATGGTATGTTAAGAACCACCACCATGAAAGTAAATGCTATAGAAGAAAATAGCTCAGGATTGACAACCAATCTTGAAGAACTTATCTCCTTGATGGAAGTTAAAGAATAGGTAAATATCAATGCCATCACTAATGAAGAAACTAGTGATATGAATATTATTGCTTGTAATAGCTATAATCCTAACTGGAAAAAAATAATGGCTATGCTCCTAAAATTCCTTGTCCTAATAATGGAGGAGCATCCAACAATTTTAAAGGAGCTAATGGTAGCAATAGAAATACTCTTGAAGAAACTCTTAAAGTTTCATTGCTAGCTAGACTGAGCAGAATAAAAACATCAAGAATATCTTGAAGAATCATGATAACTTACTTGGTTAGTTTATCGGTAAGGTTGTTGGCTAACAAATGATGTGCAAATACTTGAAACCAGGTCCAATAATATGGAGTCACAAGTGGCTAGGATAGCAGAATGCCAAACCTTCATTTTGGCCAAGTTTGTGGGTAAACCGGAGCCTAACCCGGTTGAAGAAGTTAAAATGGTATGACGCAACAAAGAGAAAGCTGAGGTGCTTGACACAAGCCATATGCTAGGGTACAACTATAATGTTGCAGATTTTGCGAACATGATATCCATGAAGTATGCACTATTAGAGGTAACTAATGATGAGGCATATAATGTCTTTGTTAAACAAGTTGCAACCAAGGTACGCAAACTTAATGATGAAAGAAAAAAAGTTATTCAGTAAGTTACCAGCTAAGCAAGAGGATGCTTTTGAACCTACAATAGAGATTGAGATAGGATTTAATAAATTCAGTGCTTTATGTGATCTAGGGGCAAGTGTTTCCACTATCCCCAAATCTGTTTATGATAGTCTTAATCTTGATCCTTATGATAATACTAACATTATATTGAATATGGCTAACTCTACTTTTACTTAGGCAGTTGGCATTAATCATGGAGTTATAGTTCAAATTAATGATTGCCCTGTCTTGATTGATCTTGTTATAGTAGATATGCCTGAAGATCCAATTGCTCTTATAATTCCCAATAGACCTTTTCTAAGGCCTATAAAAGTTGTGATAAATGTGTTCGAGGGGAATGTTTGTTTTGTTTTACCAGCTAAAGATCCTTTTGTAAGACATTTCCCTAGGAAAAACAAATTGAAGACCTACACAGGAGGTGGCATCATTTTGAATGCCACAAGCTATGGTCCCGGTGTTCTAGCACCACCTTGATCACAACCATGGTCGATCTATCCGACAGAAAAATAGCGCTTCATGGGAGGCAACCGACACGAATAAAGTAGACAAGTAAGTTTTATTTTTGTTTCAATAAAAGAGTGATTGAAGTTCCATATGAAGAAGTGAGTTTGTAAGAGTTGTTCTAACGAAGGTCCAGCCTTGTGCAAGATGATTCATATGTTATATTGATGTTTGAATGCCTGGAAATATGTCCGTTATCTTTATGGAACTAACCCCACAAGAAGACAGAGAAAAAGATAAGTTTATGAATCATACGACTGCAGCGGACATGTGGGCGGTCGTTTGACCTGCATGAGATTCTAGCACAAAACAACTAGAGCCAACAGAGAGGAATACAATGTATCATTCGAGCGTACGCGCTCGTTTTGGCTGTCATTTGACTTCTTCGTAGAAAACAAGAGAGGATCCAGAGCATTCGATTGTGTTCCAAATGGGCGCACGCGCCCGTTCGAGTGATCGTTTGACATCTTTGGCTAGAAGTACAAAAAGAATAAAACGAACTTCACTATTTGAAATGAACGTTGGCGCCCGTTTCAACAGTCGTTCCAGCCATGCGGAACCAAAAGTGAGTTAAACGGGGTTGAAGACAGCGTTCCATACGGGCGCTCACGCCCGTATAAGCGGTAGTTTCACGCGCCTACGGCTTCAATAATGTCGAGGAAGGAAGTATTTCGCCCCATCTCTTTTTTTCTTCTTCTTCCTTGAAACCTCTCCAAACCCTAGCAAAACTTCGCCCGATCTCCATTCATTCATTTTTAGTTTGAATCCTTCAGTGTGATTGATCTACGATACATTTCTCCTTCGATCCCAAGATATTTTTCGTGAATCCACGTTCTACATGCCTAGCATTGCCATGTCTAGGATATGCATATTTTGATCCAAACTCGAGTTTGGCATGGCCTTGTTGATGTTTTTAGAGGAGTATGCTGGTGTGAGTACCGTTAGATCATTATTGCTAAATTGTGTTGGACTGAAAAAATGTTTTATAGATGTTTACACGGAGGTCTTCTTGTGTACGTGGTGGTTCTTGTTCATCCACCGCACAACCCTAACAAGTTTTCACTCGGGGATCATTTTCACCAATCGTGGAGAAAGGAAGAAGTTCCATAATCTCACCACAAGGAACATTAAAGTAACCAAATGGTCTTGTGTGAATACTCTCTCTAGGCTAGGTATCACTCATGATTTTAATTTTCTTTGTCATAATGTCGAGTTGCATCATTTTGTTTATCAGGGATGTGAGACTTATAAACGATTGACGCTTGAGTTTCTTAGTACTCTCTTACACACTGTTGGTTTAATGCCAAATGCATATGAGGAGGAGAGGATCACTTTGTGCCTCCTTGACCAAGACTTTTACATCACTTTTTTGAGTGGTGTAACTAATTTGCCTTTCCCAATAATGATGATGATATTAGATATGTTTATGATTTCATTGACGCTCGCCCAAGGCAATCCTTTTACAAGACGACTCATCATGGTTCTAGGAAAAGAGCTAGTTGCATCGAAAGTCCTGGTATATGTTATTTCTACTATGTTATCACTAACTCGTTATAGTCATGAGGAGAAATTTCTAAGGTGAACGGTGAGAACATGTTAGTTGTCAGGATAGTAGCAAATCTGCATGACGGTTATTTGACCAACTTAGGGGCAATACTTTTTCTACACCCAGCGCATCAACCAAACCATGCATAAGGAGATATCATGTGTGGAGGAGTGGATAACCATGTTGGCCAACTCCCTTGGTCTCAACTTCAATCATCTCTACCCCATTATCGGTAACACCATTGTTAACATTAGTGTTCTTACTAGCGCTGGTATGGTAGTAGTTCGTAATGGGCGCCATTGCATCAAAATTCTTGGAGTGGCGTACATGTTACCCACACCTATGCCTAATTCTTTCTCCATCGAGAATGGAGAATTGCATTATGTTGCATAGGCAGGATATGCAACTTTTAACCAAGAAGGGTCAGAACCTAAACAAGTAGATGAAGAAGATCAGACGACGAGGAGGAGCAAGCCAACACGATTACACAACCTATGCGGACCTCAACAACCCCCAGGGCTCTATCCATGATATGAGCAACCTCGCATCGTCCCTGAGAGGCATGTCCATCTACACGAACATGAACTTTTTGACTCGGGGCAGGAGTGGGCTCCTGACCAACCACCACAACTATCTCATTGGTTTGGGCTTGCCAAAGCCTAAGCTTGGGGGAGGTTATCACCAATTCTACATCAATATGTTGCGGTATTTGAATAAATTATAATGAGGTTGTACATAAGCTCGAGGAGATTCAAAACACTCGTGTGGGTTTGTTCCAACACTTTGCTTTTTATTTGTTTTTGCTTTTATTTTTGCCTTTGTGATTTTTCCGGTTGCAAGTTAGTTTTTGAAAACCAAAAAACCAAAAAATAGAAGAAGCTTTGCTTTTACTCTTGTTCTTCATTTATCCCCTTGGAGTTCATTTGCATTATATTTTCAGAGGAGTTGATCTATGTCGGACAACGAGGAATGCAAGAGAGAAGAGAAGTGTGTAAATTCGCAACCGTGAAGGTATCTTCTACGACCCCCGTCTTTTGCCCTTGGATACTTAGAGTAGATGTAGTACTTGTATGTGTGATATGTGCAGATGGGAGTAAGTCTTTATAGTCGATACAAATATTTTGCTCTAGTATCTGAAATAATTTTGTAGCCTTTGTTTTCTTTAGTTTAGACAACTAAGAATTGTCGTGGGACAGTTGTAAATGAAATGTTTTAACCAAGTATAACTTTTGCACAAGAGAAAGTCTCTCAAGACTTGGGAGTTGAGAAATTGTAGTGGACGTGATGTTTAACATGCTCCCCATGTTGTTAATTTTAATAGACTTGATGACACTTGTGGATTAAATAATCTAGAGGAAGTTAGTTGAAAGTGGGTGAGATTATGCTAAAAATATGTGTTGTGTACCTCAACATGGTGTTAGAGTCTCCGAATGGTGCCATGGCCTTTGCTACTATATACACGTTTAGATGTGTAAATGTTGCTTCGTCACAGTTCTTGATGTTATGTTGAGGGCTCCACTGGGAAATTAACTATCCACCAAGAGTGACAACTCGGATTTTGTCTATGAGTTTGTTACCGTACATAGTGGAAACAATACAAATGAATATTATTTGGTTTTCACTTGAGTGGGTGTATATGTGGTCAATAAGGGAGACTGATCAACGGAGCTCGAAAGAGATATTATTTCTAAAGTTCCATAGTTTCCAAACATTAAGCCATAGAGAAAACCTATGCATGATAACTTATTTGGCATAATCTCCTTCACGTGACAATCAAAGGTCCAACAAACAATGATTGAAACAAAGTGTTTAAGAGCCCAGAGAAGGAGAAAATTGTGGGTATGCTCATGAGCACTTGAGCATCATATTTGACTACATGCTTTATACTCCATAATTTATGTTTTCATGGCTCTATCTAAAGAAACTCTTCTGTGCATTCCCGACAAGCAAGTGTTGTCTAGATTAAATGAAATGAAGTGCTGCAAAGTTGTTTTATCTAGTAGATCATAAACTTTGTAATGATTATCTTTGCTTCACTGACACTTGCACTATAAACATGCCACTGCTATATGTATGTGTAGGATCAAAAGTAGGTCTAGAGGGGGGGTGATTAGACTACTTGACCAACTAAAATCTACTTTTTCCCAATTTTAAGTGTTGGCAGATTTTATCATTCATAGCAAGTCAAGCACACCCTACACATGCATGTCTACGAGTATAGTAGCGAAAAGTAAAGACAAGCATAAGTAGTAAAGGAAGGGTAGGAAGATCAAACGCAATTTGGACACACGATGATATTTCCCGTGGTTCCGATAGTGGTGCTATCGTACGTCCACATTTATGGAGTCTTCAAGCCATAGAGGGTAACGGTCGCGAGAGTCCACGGAGGGCTCTACCCACGGAGGGTTCTGGGAAGAAGCAACCTTGACTATACCATGATGGCCTACGTCCACGGAGGACTAGCCTAACTCGGGGTAGATCTTCACGAAGTAGGCGATCTCCTTTACCTTACAAACTTCTTGGTTCACTCCACAACACGAAGTAGGAGGCTCCCAAGCGACAACTAACCAATCTAGGAGGCACCACCCTCCAAAAGGTAATAGGCTCGATAATGTCGATGAACTCCTTGCTCTTGTGCTTCAAGATGATAGACTCATCAACACACAATCACTATCTCACAGGTTTGGCTTTGGTGGAAAGAAACTTGGGGAGGCTAGAAATCAAGATCCATATGGTTGGAGTGAAAGACCTTGACCTCAACACAAGGGTAGCTGGTTCTCTCTCAGAAAACTGATAGGATAGGTATGGAATGGTTCTTAGTGATTCTCTGTCGAGTAGCTAGTGGTGTAGGGGTATATATAGGCATCCCCAAAAATCCAACCGTTACACACAAAATGACCAACTCGGTGACACTGATGTGTTAATCTCGGTGGTACCGAAGTGACCAACAGGTGGCAACTTTTGAATCTCAGAGGGAGCAATATAGGAATCTCGGTTGCACCGATAAGGTGACCAACGGTCAGAATGCCCATTCTCAGTGACGCCGATTCAACAATCTCGAAGGGACCAAAATTGTGAACTTGCATAACAGAAAGTTGGCAGCCCAACTTGGTGGCACCGAAAGCAGTATTGGATGTACCGAAAGGTTAGGGTTTGGCTGAGTCTATCTAGGGTTTGGAATCGGTGGCACCAGGATGGAAATGTTGGTTGCACTGATTTGAGTGTTTGTCTTAGAATAGACTTTGGTGGCAGAGTTTGTGGGTGTCTTTGGTGACTATCACGTGTGCACGTATGAGCATTTTGTTCAGCAACAAAACTTTACCCCCTTTTAATAGTATTGGCTTTCCTATGGACTCAATGTGATTTCTCACAAATATAAAATGCAGGGTCCTCTTGCTTGAAGCTTTGCCAATCCATTTCCTTGCATCTTGGGGTATTCCACAATCTCTTTTTGCCAACCCAACTCTGCATGGACTAATCGGTGAAATGCACTAGATAAAAGTATTAGTCCAAGAGACAATGAATGTTGTCCACTAGTAGAAAACAGGGCTTTGGTCCAGGCCGGGCCAGCCCATTAGTACCGGTTCACTCACGAACCGGGGCCCATGGGGGCAATGGTCCCATGTCGTGAGGCCAGGGGGCTGGCTAGGCCACGTGGGGCATTGGTCCCGGTTCGTAGGACCCCTTTGGTCCTAGTTCCAACCACCAACCGGGACCACTGGGCCTCCTCCTGACACACAACCATTGGTCCCGGTTTGTGGATGGAACCGGGACCAATTTGGGTCCTTTAGTCCCGGTTCCATCCACGAACCTAGACCAATGAGATGCCTATATATACCCCCTCGCCAGCAAGCAGCGCACTCCACATTGCTCTGTTTTTCAGGAAGGCGACGGGAGAGCTTTGTGGTGCTCTAGCTCACCTCCTATGCACATGAGGTGTTTGATGAAATGCCCAAGCCACACTTGAGCTTTATCCTCTTGAAGCTCCTTGTCCAAGCTCCATTTTCCTCAAGATTTGTCTAGGTTTGGCGGTCCGTCCTGTCTCGTCCCCGTCCTCACCGCCACCGATCGCCCGCGCCCATCACGGTACCGGCACCACCATGGTTAACCTCTTCTTCTTATCTTCTTTCTAAAAGGAAAAAGTTTTTTACTTGTATGATTTAGATATATACTTGTGTAATTTTCTTAATTTTATTATTGTTTGTTATTATATAGTGTGATGGTTTTCGTATCCACCTCCGTCGGCCCTCGTCCTGTCTATGATTCGGATGTGGTATATATTATCTTTTATAACTATTTTTTTTATTTAGTGTTTATCACAATTATGCCAACCAACATGACATATATTTTTTAATCTAGGAGGTGGTAGTTGAACCAGAAATTCCAACCCACATAGCAACTCTTGTCGAGAAGTTAAATTTGGTTGAAAAAGAAAACAATGACTTGAAAGAAAAATTACAAAGAGTTGAAGAGGAGAAGATGAAGTTGGAGTTGCATGTTGCCGATGTCGTCGACGATCACAAGACCAATATGGATGCAATGCACTTGAAGATTAGAAAGATTAGAAAATATGCCATTCATACTGAGTCTTGGTATCATTATGCCATTGGATCAATTGGTACCTTTGTAGGGGTTATGATCGCATTTGTTGTTGCATTTAATTTTTTTACATAGTTTCGATGTATGTTTAATTAGATGCTCTAGAGAGTTATATGTTGTTCAATGATGAGAACTATGTATGAACTATATGTATTTATTTTGGTCGCTATTGTACTTTGGCTTGAATGTGGTGATGAATCTTTATTAATTTGGTCACTTCTCTATTCATTACATGTTGTAATGGTTTTCAATAAACTTTAGTATATAACATGCTATGTGGGTGAAATGATGATACCATGCCAACTTTCAACCTTTTCAGAGTTCATTTGAAGTGCTTTTCAATTTCAGGGTTATTTAGCTCAAAGAAATCAGTAAGTGCATGAAAAATACCAAATGAAGTCAGAAAGGGTTGAAAATTGATGATGTGGCTTTGAATGGTGCATTTTGAACACACAAAAAGTATGGAGTTCAAATAAGTTCAAAAAATGAAATCCCTTTGTAACAGATGAGTTTTCGTCCGAAATCGTGATACTTCAAAAAATTTGTACACGAAGGGCATCCAGTTTTTGCTGTAACCCTCTCAACTTTGTATAAAATGCTATGTGGGTGAAATTATGATACTATGCCATCCTTGAACCTTTTCATAGTTCATTTGAAGTGCTTTTGAATTTCAGGGTTATTTAGCTCAAAAAATCAGTAAGTGCATGAAAAATACAAAATGAAGTCAGAAAGGGTTGAAAATTGATGATGTGGCTTTGAATGGTGCATTTTGAACACACAAAAAGTATGGAGTTCAAATAAGTTCAAAAAATGAAATCCCTTTATAACAGATGAGTCTTCATTCGAAAGCGTGATACTTCGAAAGAGATTATCCATTTTGTACACGAAGAGCATCCAATTTTTGTCGTAACCCTCTCAAATTTTTATAACATGCTATGTGGGTGAAATGGTGATACCATGCCAACATTCAACTTTTTCAGAGTTCATTTGGCGTGCTTTTCAATTTCAGTGTTATTTAGCTCAAAAAAATGAGTAAGTGCATGAAAAATACCAAATGAAGTCAGAAAGTTTGAAAATTGATGATGTGGCTTTGAATGGTGCATTTTGAACACACAAAAAGTATGGAGTTCAAATAAGTTCGAAAAATGAAATCCCTTTGTAACAGATGAGTTTTCGTCCGAAACCATGATACTTTGAAAGAGATTGTCCAATTTCTACACAAAGTGCATCTAGTTTTTGCCGTAACCCTCTCAACTTTTTAGCTCATGCTATGTGGGTGAATTGATGATATCATGCCAACTTTCAACCTTTTCAGAGTTCATTTGAATTGCTTTTTAATTTCTTTCAAAACATCATGGGAGTGGAGTTCAAAAAAGAATCAACTAAAAACCTTTTATAAACCTCTAGTATTTTTTCAACTATAATTATATAAAAAATTATGCAACTAAAATTATCAAAGTATTTTTGTTCAAAACATTAATAGCAAAAAGTATATAATGATAAAACACATTGGAAATAAATGAAGCAAAAAATAAAACAAAAATAAATAAAGCAAAAAAACAAAACAAAAATAATGGAAATTATGCAACTAAAATTATCAAAGTATTTTTTGTTCAAAACATTAATAGCAAAAAGAATATAATGATAAAACACATTGGAAATAAATAAAGAAAAAACAAAAAATAAATAAATAAACCAAAAACAAAACAAAAATAATGGAAATTATGCAACTAAAATTATCAAAGAATTTTTTCTTCAAAAAAATAATAGCAAAAAGAATATAATGATAAAACACATTGGAAATAAATGAAGCACAAAATAAAACAAAAATAAATAAAGCAAAAAACAAAACAAAAACAATGGAAATTATGCAACTAAAATTATCAAAGTATTTTTTGTTCAAAACATTAATAGCAAAAATAATATAATGATAAAACACACTAAGCCACCATAAAGTGTGTTTTGTTAAGAACTTTTAACATGCAAAAAAATATCTTTAAAAATACCCACCTACTAAGCCACCATGGCCTGCATACGACTAGTAACCCAATATACATGGTCCTGGATGCAGGCCCACAAGGCAAGTAGGCCCAACAGGGCAGAGACATTTAGGCATGCAACGTGTGCGGTAGAGAGGAGCTCGAGACGGTATGTGCAGCCAAGCTTATAAACCAGTACGACCGCTCCTCGCTCGGCGAGGTGGGACTAAACTCCCATCGTGCCAGGAACAGGGCTTTAGTATCGGTTGGTGCCACCAACCGAGACCAATGCCACCTTTTGTCCCGGTTGGTTCCACCAACCGGGACCAAAGGTCCCTGTTTCGTGCTCTTTGGGCTAACGAAAAGGGACCTTTGGTCCTAGTTGGTGGCACCAACCGGGACGAATACCCACCTTTAGTCCCGGTTGGTGCCACCAACCGGGACCAATGCTTTTTCTATATAAGCAAACACTTAGAAATTTCAGTTTTCATCGCCACTTCGCCGAGCCAGCCATCCTCGTCCTCATCGCCGCGTGCCGCCCCGAGCCAGCCATGGTCATCCCCGTCCCCATCGCCGCCCCCGTCGCCTCTCCGTCGCCGCCCCGAGCCCGCCGTCGTCGTCCCCGTCCCCGTCGCCACCGCCATCGCCGCCTATCCCAGTCGCCTCCCCGTTGCTGCCTCGCCCTCGTCCCATCGCCTCCCCGCCGCCTTCCTGTCACCGCCCCGTCGCCGTCTTGTCGCCTCCCCGTCGTCGCCCGTCGCCGCCTCCCCGTAGCCACCCCATCGCCCCCCAGTGAGCCCCCTTTCCCATGGTCCCCTGCTCGGATACGACGACATGGACACGGCAACACGCATATCGGGACACGGGATACGTCATTTTCCAAAAACAGCCCATTGGGGACACGACCAGTATATATAAAGATAAATGAAAATATGTCATGAGTTAAAGAAAGAAAAATAACTAGAAAGAGATCGCCCCCTCCCCGATAACTTCGACATGAGGGGGGGTCGATATACATTTTTTTCCATGGATGTATGTCGTTGTCGTTGAGTTAAAGAAATAAAAATAGTGAAAATATGTCACAAGTTAATGAAAATATATAATATATGTATGAGGCTATGTATGTATAGATGGATAGCATTTTTCCATGTATGTATGTCGTTGTCGATATACCCCCTCCCCGATAACATCGACATGAGGGGAGGTTGATATACCCCCTTCCCGATAACTTCGACATGAGGAGGGGGGTCGATATACCCCCTCCCTGATAACTTCGATATGAGGGGTGTCGATATACCCCCTCCCCAATAACATTTTTTTCGAAGTTACTAAGGTAAAATGTTCATTAGAAAACTCCGGTAATATAGATTTATCAAGAATGCCCCCATTATGGATGTGCACAAGTTGATCCAATTTTTTTCTGATCCCATCTACATATATATTCGTCTATATATCATGTTGTGTGTCAAAGTATTGAAGAAATCCATGGCTTCATCATTACTAGAAGTAACCGGCGTATGATGTTACAAAGCTCTTCCAAGTTATTTTGGAACGGAGTTCCGGATAGAATAATCCACTTTTTGGTACGAATTTCAGCAACGGCCTTCCAAATAGCAATATTCGGAACGCTCTTGCTGACCTTCGTACCAAAAGGCTAATTATCATATCCGAGACTCTGTTCAAAAACAATTTTGGAGAGCTTCGTACCATTATGCGTGTGTTACTTCCGGCTAATGATGAAGCCGTGGTTTTCTTGAATCATCTGGCACTAGACAACATGACATATAGAAGGGTAGATGAGATCAGGAAAAATATGGACCATTTTCTGCACATCCAAAATGGCGCCATTTTGTTAAATCCCTAAAAGGTTAAGAGAATCCTGGCCCTCTCGCCCGACCAAACCCTAGAAGCGTCGAGGGCCACCCTAACCCTGGAAGCATTGTCGAGGCCACCCAAAATCATAGTGAAGTATATTAATTGTCATGTTTTAATATTTGCAGAAACTAGGGATCAAAGAGACTTGGAACAAGAACAGTTGTTGGGGGACATAATCCGAGGCATCCCTGATGTTGTCTTGTATTATCTCAACGACAACGATGGTCTTGAAGGAGAGGAAGGACATGATCATAATGGCTCCGGTGACCAAATGTCGGAGAAAGAAGGAGACCATGGTGACGGCTCCGGTTACCGAACGAAGGAGGGAGATGTTGCAAAGTTCGGCGAGGTATATATATTAATTAAGCATGTGCTGACTAGCTAATTGATGCATTAATTGTTTTCGTATGTACATATATTAACTCTTACTTCTTCTTTTATATAGCCCTCCAGATCGAGCCAATCTTTGGTAACGAGACAAGCCCCGAATAGAAGGTTGAAAAAGGAAGAAATGTTCACAACCACAGCACTCGTAGACGATGGCCTACCGATTGAACCAAAGCGGACCAAGGACGCATTTGTTGCTCAGTACGGAGCTATTGTTAGGGACAACATACCGATCAGCATCAAGAAATTGAATAAGCCTAAGGACGACACCCATGAAGGTGATTATGTCACCGATAGACAGAAAGATGATCTTTGGACCGTGCTGAAGGCTAATTTCACCCTACCGCTAGAGGAGGATCCGAATAAGCCTGTTATAGAGCCAGTGGTCAAGGTGTGTGCTCTTAAGAAGATGGCAGATCTATTCAGGAGGTGGAAGAATGAGTTGAAATCAAAGTTTGTCGACAAAGGGAAGACTCCATAATTCATCGGCCGATTTGAGAAGATAAGAGATCACTGGCCCACATTTGTGGCCAACAAGACATCGGAGAAGAGTAAGAAAATGTCTGAGAAAAACAAGATCAATGCTCCAAAGAAGCAGTATCACCATCACACGGGGTCAGGTGGCTACCTCAAAGCCCGGCCGTTGTGGGACAAAGCTGAGAATGACCTGCTTGCTAAAGGGGTCCAACCATAGACATATAACTGGCCAGACCGTTCAAAGACTTGGTTCTTCGGGGTTGGGGGAACTTTGGACCCTGAAATAGGAAAGTGTCATTGGACGACCGAGCAACTTGCAATACCCGTCATGAAGCTTCAGAAGTATATCACTGCAACGCAGGAAGGGACGTTCATTCCCGATAGAGAGAAGGACGAGATGACTAAGGCCCTAGGGAATGCTGAGCACCCTCGACGAACACGAGGCACACCAAGCTTCGTTCCGTGGAAGGTTGGGTTTCCCGATGCAGGCGGTTACAAAAGCCGGCAGTGAAAGAGGAAAGTGGAGCTGAGTGAAATGCAGAAGCTCAAAGCAAGACTAGAGAAGCTAGAGGAAGCTGAGAGCCAGCAAGCTGCCGACCAAACATACCAGCGGCACGAAGATACCCCCGAAGCTACCCTGCCATCTCAGTGGAGAAGCAGCATGGCTTCCATGGAGCTCGTTCAGCCTGACTTCACGGCTCCTAGCTACCCCGTGGATACTATCAAGGAGGTTCAAAATTGCGAGCTTTGGACGAAATTCCGGAACCTCACTTTCAAGGCGGCTCTCGGCTCTGTTGCACCTCCTCAACCCAACCGAACTTTTCACTACCTTCCGATTCCACATGGCTATGATGTTGTGATGGTGGATGAAGTAATGGAGGGATTTGATGACATTGAGCTTGACCACCTTACTGGTGAAGGGGAGAATAAGTTGGTTGATGCTCTAAGGAGTACATGCCTATGGCCGAAGGAGTACATCAAGCCTCCAAACTGGACACCTCCGTCTCCTCCTCCTCCTCCGGTGCGTCAGGGCACTTCGCCTCCTCCTCCTCCTCCTCCGGCGAGTGATCAGGGCACTCCACCTCCTTCTCTGGCTCCTTCGACGCATGACGGCACTCGGCCTACTCCGACGCATTGGAGCAGTCCGCCTCCTCTAGCGCGTGAGGCCACTTTGCCTCCTCCAGCATGTGAGGCCACTCCGCCTCCTCCTACTCCTCCTCCGGTGCGTGAGGCCTCTCCGTCTCCTCCTCCTCCTCCGACGCGTTAGGCCACTCAGCCTCCTCCTCTGGCGCGTCAGTCAGGTAAGCCACGACAGAAGAGAGACTCAGCCACCGCTCCGGTGGCTAGCAGTACAATAGGCGGCAAAAAATACAAATTTGGTCCAAGCCTCAAGCCTGGTACAAATTTACCATATGAGAGGACTGATGAAGAAAATACTGAGATCAGTAATGCCGAAGTGAATGCCCATTTTGCACAGAAACAACCACCTCAGAAGGAAACAATAGATCCGGTGAAAGCGAAGCGCACTCTAGATGCCCTGAAGTGACCATCACCGCCTGCGCTGTCATCAAACTATGCCTGCTATATTATAAAGACATATCATGAATCGCAGCGGTCGTGAAGTACCTCTAGTGCTGCCCAAGTCAAAGAAAGAAGAAGTGGGAAAACAATTCCCCAGCTCGGCGAACAGGAGAAGCGATCGTGCCCTCCGCTCAAGGTGTCTAGCGACATTGCTAATGATCCGGTGATACTGCCCAGTACCAAACTTGGTGATTACTTGGGGGATGATGTACTTTTTGAAATTGCTGAGGTAACCAAATAAGAACACGAATACGTGCACGGGAAGCCTCTCGTCAAACCTGATCGTCCTCCTCTATCAAACGATGATGTACAAATTGCATGAGTGTACATGAAAACCAGCAGGGAGTCTGGGAGAGACACTATGTATGTGGTAGTGAAACCAGAACACGAATTCATTGGAGTTCCCGTGATGCCTATTGAATTTGTGGAGTAATTTCAGTTATACTATCAACGGGCCCTCGACAAACAACTCATGACTGCCTACTGTCTGTAAGTATTACTTCTATAGTTAAGTCTCTAGCTCAGCTCGTTCATTGCATATATATATATAATTATCATCACTATATTATGAAGATTGAAGATCGTCGAATGCAAAAGCAGGAATCTTTGACATTGGGTTCATTAGCCCAGATGCCATAAATGAATGGTCGATACGAAAAGAACATGCAGCAACCGATGAGAACTTGCTAAAGTCGTTCCTTGCACATCAAAACAAAAGGGAAATACTCTTTCCTTACAACTTCAAGTGAGTGTTGCTGTCTTCTCTATATACTCGGTTTCGCTTACTCGAGGTTAAGTAATGTAATTGATGAGTTATATATGCATGCGCAGTTATCACTTTATTCTGCTATCCATTAAGTTTGACGGGGCATTAGTAACTGTCTTAGACTCGAGACATAAAGATCCCGAAAATTATGCGGACATGACTTCAATGCTCAAGAAGTAAGTTCAGTCAATACTGGGACCATATCGGCATGCAACTTTCATTAATTTCCTGATATCAAGTAATCATTTTCTTTTCCTGGCAGTGTTTGGAAGATGTTCATCCGAAAGGTTCCCGGTCTAAACAAAGAGTTGCGATTTACGCACCCCAAAGTAAGTAGTACTAGCTAGTTCCGCGCATCTCTAATTGATTCAAAATTTCATCAATATATCATTACCATGCTTGCTTACCAACTTGATTGAACTCTATTGTCGTAAAGTGCTTGTACCAGAAAGTAGGGACTGTTTTATGTGGATACTACGTATGCGAGCTCATTCACCAATCGACCTCTCGGCGGGGCTTCTCTGACAAACAATTTGAAGTACGTAAATAATATTCACAATTTTATTTTATATATTACCACCAATTGTGTTGATTTTTATTCATATATATGCATGTATTGACCCCCATCTTCAAATTAGATGTGGCAGATGCGGGATGAACTCCTACCACATGATCGCATATGAGCAATTCACGAGGAATTGGCGGGATTCTTTCTTGACCACGTCATACCTGAAGACGGAGAATACTATGTAAATTTTTGATTGGATCTTAGGAATTGTAAGAGATCTTATATTGTATATATGTAGGGACTTCTTGTTCGACCAATCTCTCAGAGAAAGAGAGGTCGATCACTTCTCTATGTATATGTTCATGACAATCTTGTGTACTTAATGGTTCCTTCATTTGATTACTAGCTAGCGTGTCGAGTTCTCTCTATAGTAGCTAGCGTCGACCAAGCACGGAGAAAGAGAGGACACTTCTCTCTATTAATTAGCTAGCTAACACAATATGAAATCCCTAAATTAACCCTCCAAAACCCCCTACCCCCCCCCCCCTTCAGAAAAAACCTAGCAACGGCCAGATGCTGATGCGTGGGTGCTTTTTGGTCCCGATTGGTGTTACCAACCGGGACTAAAGGTCCTCCTACCTGGGCTCCCCACAGAGGCCACGTGGAGCCCCTTGTGCCCCGGTTTGTAAGCAAACCGGGACTAAAGGTTTGGGGATTTAGCCCCGACCCTTTAGTCCCGGTTCCAGAACCAGGACAAATGGGTTGTTTTCTACTAGTGGTCATGAATTATCAAAACCACCAAGGGACCATGTTGTGCTTTTAATCTCCCCCTTTTTGGTAATTAGTGACAACATGCAATCAAAGCTTCAAATAAAGATATGCGTGAATATAATGAAGACTTTGAGAGACACATGACTTAGATTTGCTCCCCCTAAATGTGTGCAGTCCTTTGAAGGATAGTTGCTTTGGAATGTATGGACACACATATGGATGAAGGGATATAAGGAGTCATGTGTACCTTGGCTACATGCATCAAAATATATGAATGAGATGTATCCTCGTTCATGACTTCACTCTTGCAAACAATATGTGCAAGAAGCAAGAGATCATCTTGATGAAAGATATGATGCACATACTTGCCTTAAGTTCTTGAGCATTCTAGTCGTAGAAACACACTTGCGAAAAAAATGTTAGGAAACACAAGAGTATTCTACTAATCAAAAGCAATAGAACTCAAATGATTCCAAGATATGGAGAACATATAAAATATGATAATCCTTAAGATTAATATGTCTCTCCCTTTAGCATAAATCCTTTAGAGCTTTATCCCCTTAGATATGAAAGAATAGTTCATCCTCTCCCTGTGAATCTTAGCATGTAGATATAGGTATTGGATAGGGTGAGAAAAGTCTAAAGTGAACAGTCAAATAAAATAGGCAAGAACATTATTGAGTGCTTGGAATTCCTCCCCCTTACTTTGGTATTCTCCCCTTGTTTATATAAGTGTGAATTTTTGATATTCTCCTCTCCCCCTAAATCAAATCATATCTCCCCCTTTGCATACGCTTGTAACTCTCCCTTTAGCATGAAGCTTTGTTCTTCTCCCCCTTTGGCATTAATTTCCAAAAAGATGAAAGTTCGGAGTAGGTACAGGGATCATTGACAAGGAAGGGATCCTTGAGAACAAGGTTCATTGGAAGTAAGGTTCATAGAAAAGAACTGAGGGAATCATTGAATGTAACTTCTCTCCTTGTGGCAAACATTAGTCTTCTTTTCCTTGGAGCTAGGGATCCTTGAATAAAGAATTTCACCCCCTAAATGTTGTTTGTTATTATCCCCCTTTTTTAAGGGATCATCCAAGTAACAAAAAGCACATAAGATAAGAAAAACAAACCAGTGACTCCAAAGTAGATTGATCGGTGGTACCGAGATTTTGTAGTGCGGCTTGTGTGCAATTTCGGTAGAACCGAGATATCTGAGTCGGCGACTCCGAGGCTAAATCTGAAAGAAAAGAATAAGGTACCAAGCTTCTGTTTTCAAAATGTCAAAAAGAAAATATTTTCAAAGGAAAGAGAAAAGAGCATCATATAGAAAAGATTTGAGTGATTACTAGAGATCATGCAAATAGAGAACAAACCACACAAGATTCTTAACTAGATGATGGGCAGTGACTAGGTCACCTATATTAGAGTATTTTGACTTAGGAGCCAAGCAAGAAAACTTGATCATAGGTCATACTCTACGTTAAGCTCAAAATGGGGTTACCATTTTCAACTAAGCATTTTAATGTCTTCATATATCTTGAGTTGCTTTAGCTCATGACTTGGAGTAAAGCCTTTTCAAGGATATGAGAGCATACCTTTGAGTGATGTTGATGACGTTGCTCGTAGGTGAACTTGTTGAGGATGCTCGAGGTTGATGAAGAACATCTAGAGTTGGGAGCAATCCTTCTCATTCTAGTACACTCGTTACCTACAAGGGTTAGTCATGCAAGGAAGAATAATGGGTATATCCATTTGACTTGATACCAATTGAGATTTTGCAATAAATATCAAGTAAATGTCAAGGATATGTTTTTGTTATCTTCTTCCTTCCATCATCAAGAGGGGTTGTGGATACTTGGTCAAGACAAGATTTCTTATAATCGGAGTTGGTTGCAATCTCGTGGAATGAAGTTCTTCCAAGTACCTAAAAACGGTTAGATGCAATACAAGGGAGCATAGGATTCCATGGCATAACATATCATGTTAGCAATATGATGGAAGTATCAAGAGAACTCATGCCCTTGCAAGCATCTGAGTGAGTCTAGCTCAAGTTTGAAGCATTAATGATGTTCAACTCACTCCTCAAGTGAAAAAAAGTGTTCTCATCAAGTGTCTTAGTAAAGATATTGGCCAATTGCTTGTTAGTGCGAACATGCTTAATATTAATATCTTCTTTGGCAACATGATCACAAATGAAATGGTGTCGAACTTGAATGTGCTTAGTTCAAGAATGTTGCACAGGATTATGACCCATCTTAATAGCACTTTCATTGTCACAAAGTAATGGAACATTTTTAACATGGATTCCATAATCATTAAGCATTTGTGTCATCCATAGTAACTGCGCACAACAAGATCCAGCAGCAATATACTCAGCTTCGATAGTAGATACAGATACCGATTTTTGTTTCTTGGATGACCAAGACACAAGAGATCTACCTAAAAATTGACAAGGACCTGAGGTGGATTTTCTATGAACCTTGTCAATGGCATAGTCCTAATCGGAATAGCCAACAAGGTTAAAAGAAGATCCCTTGGGATAACAAATGCCAAAGTTTGGTGTTTGTATCAAGTATCTCACAATATGTTCCACGGACAAAAGATGACACTCCTTAGGTGCAGCTTGATATATAGCACACATGCAAACACTCAGCATAATATCGGGTCAAGATGCACATAGATATAGCAATGAACCAATCATAGATCGATAAACTTTTTCATCAACTGGTTCATCTTCCTTGGTTAGATCAACATGTCCACTAGTTGGCATGGGAGTTTTCATACCTTTGCACTCTTGCATGTTGAATTTCTTGATCAAGTCCTTGGTATACTTAGTTTGAGAGATGAAATTCCCTTCTCTTGATTGCTTTATTTGCAATCCAAGAAATAATTTCAGCTCACACATCATAGAAATCTCATACTTCTCGGACATCAACCGTCCAAATCTTTCACTAAATTGAGGGTTAGTGGAGACAAAGATAATATCATCCACATAGATCTGGCACACAAATAGTTCTCCATTAACTCTCTTAGTGAACAAGGTTGCATCAATTTTACCAATTTCAAAACCTTTTTCAATGAGAAACTTCGTTAAGCGTTTGTACCAAGCACGAGGGGCTTGCTTAAGACCATAAAGGGCTTTACGAAGCTTGTAAACATGATTAGCTTTCTTAGGATTCAGAAAACTAGGAGGTTGCTTAACATTAACCTCTTCTTCAATTTCACCATTTAAAAAGGCACTTTTAATGCCATTTGATAAAGCGTGATATCATGGTTATTACCATAGGCAAGAAGAATTCGAATCGCTTCTAGTCTAGCAACGGGGGCATAAGTCTCACCATAGTCCATACCTTCGACTTGTGTATATCCTTGGTCCACGAGACGTGCCTTGGTGCGTACGACTTGACCATCTTCATCTCACTTGTCCCAAAACACCCATTTGGTTCCAATGATGTTGTCTCATCTTTGGGCTTCTCCACGAGTGTCCACACTTCGTTCCTCTCGAAGTTGTGAAGCTCTTCATGCATAGCGTTCACCCAATCCGCGTCTTCAAGAGCTTGTTCTACCTTCAAAGGCTCAATGCTAGATATGAATGAATAATGCTCACAAAAGTTAGCTAGACGAGTTTTAGAGCGAGTGATTCTCCCTTGGATATCTCCAAAGATTTGGTTTAGGGGATGGTTCTTGGACACTTGTGCTCGAACTCGGGTTAGCTTCCGATTGTTGGATGGTGGAGCTTCTTCTTCATCATCATTTCCTTCCTCTTCATTGTTGTCAACATGATTATCTCCTTGAGGTGGTGGTGAAGGAGGTTGTTGTGGATCTTCATGATGTACTTCCTCCTGCTCTTCATCTTGTCGTGTATCGCTTGTGTATGCCTCCATGTCATGTTGTGGTTCACCTTGTCGTGAAGTAGGGGCTTCCACTTGAGTTAACGAAGTACTTTCCTTCACCTCCATGGGACGAATCTTGCCGATGGGTAGATCTAGGAAAGCTTCCAAAGGGTCCTTATCACCTACATCATTTGGCAATTGTTCGAATTGCGAACCATTAGATTCATCAGACTTCACATCTATCGTCTCTTCAACTTTGCAAGTGAAGTTGTTGTAGACACGGTAAGTGTGAGAGTTCGATCCATAACCAAGTAGAAATCCTTCATGAGATTTAGGAACAAATTTAGTATGACGATGCCTGTCAAGAATGTAGCACTTGGAGCTGAATAACCAAAAGTATCCAACTCGAGGTTTGTTACTGGCGAGTAGCTCATATACCGTTTTACCGAGAAGCTTGTGCAAGTAAAGTCGGTTTGTGGCATGACATGTTGTTTCCATGGCTTCTTCCCAAAAGTGTATTGGCATCTTGTATTTGGCAAGAATCGTTCTGGCCATCTCAATAAGCGTCCGGTTCTTCCTCTCAACAACTCCATTTTGTTGAGGGGTGTACGTAGCCGAGAACTCATGTGAGACACCTTCTTTTTCAAGAAAGGTATCCACATGGGTGTTCTTGAACTCCGATCCGTTATCACTTCAAACTTTCTCGATCTTCACTTCAAACTGATTTTGCGCTTTGCGAACGAAGTTCTTGGAGATCTTTTGAACCTGTGACTTATCTTCAAGGAAAAATACCCACGTAAATCTGGAAAAATCATCAACTATAACTAGACCATAGGAATTTCCACCAAGACCCTTGTAAGCATTGGGACCGAAAAGATCCATGTGAAGTAACTCTAGTGGTCTCCTAGTAGTCATTATGTTCTTAACGGGATGACTTCCACCTACTTGTTTTCCTGCTTGACAAGCACTACAAAGTCTATCTTTGTCAAAGATAACATCTTTAAGAACAAGTGGATGATCACCTTTTATTAGCTCATCTAGATTGCGCATGCCTACATGTCCAAGTCTTCTATGCGAAAGCCAACCTTTAGAGGATTTAGCAATTAAACAAGTGTAAGGCTTGGATCTCTTAGTGAAATAAACAATGTATAGATCGCCTCTATGGAAACCAGTAAAGACCATTTTATAATTATCTTGACGAAACACTTGGCAATATACTTTCGTGAATAACACATTGAAACCGAAGTCGGCAAGTCTAGACACGGAAAGAAGATTGTAGCCAAGGGATTCAACAAGCATAACATTTTGAATAGAGCTATCATGGGATATGGACACCTTACCAAGGCCAAGTACCTTACCCTTAAAGTTGTCTCCAAAGGTCACGTACCTTCGCTGACCTTGATTAGGTGTGATCTCTTGGAACATGTCTTTATCACCAGTCATATGATCCATACATCCACTGTCAAGAATCCACTCTTTTCCTCCGGACATATAATCCTTGAAGTTTTCCATGAGACTTAGATTCTTCATGATCTTCTCATACTCGATGTCTAACAACTCATCTTCACCAAGATAGTCATGTTCCACATTGTCATCATCAAGTGGGAAATCCTCGTCATAAAGAACAAGAGATTCATTAGAATTGTGATCATGACAATGTTCAAGTTTATGAATGTGAATGGCTTCAAAGATAATGTTGTTGATAGTGGTGACATCTCCTTTAGCACGCAGAAGATCACAGAGCTTGATGTCGCTTGAAGCTACGTTGGTATTTCCCTAAAGAGGAAGGGATGATACAGCACAACGGTGGTAGATATTTCCCTCAGATATGAAACCAAGGTTATCGAACCAGTAGGAAAACCGAGCAACACAACGTAAACAGCCCCTGCACACAAATAACAAATACTTGCAACCCGACGTGTTAAAGGGGTTGTCAATCCCTTTTGGGTAACGGCGCCAGAAAGGCACGTGGACGGAAGAAAGTTGTAAATGTTGATAGATCGAGCGCCAAAGAAAATAAAGTGCAGCAAGGTATTTTTGGGTTTTTGGAAATATAGACTGAAAATAAATGCAAGAGAAAAGTAAATCGCAAAGGCAAATAATATGAGAAGAAAGACCCGGGGTCGTAGGTTTCACTAGTGGCTTCTCTCGAGAAAAATAGCAAACGGTGCGTGAACAAATTACTGTTAGGCAATTGATAGAACTTCAAATACTCATGACGATATTGAGGCAATGATCATTACATAGGCATCACGTCCAAGATTAGTAGACCGACTCCCGCCTGCATCTACTACTATTACTCCACACATCGACCGCTATCCAGCATGCATCTAGTGTATTAAGTTCATGGAGAAATGAAGTAATGCAATACGAACGATGACATGATGTAGACAAGATCTATCTATGTAGAGATAGACCCCATCGTTTTATTCTTAGTAGCAACGATACATACATGTCGTTTCCCTTTCTGTCACTGGGATCAAGCACCGTAAGATCGAACCCACTAAAAAGCACCTCTTACCATTGCAAGATAAATAGATCAAGTTGGCCAAACAAAACCGAAACATCTGAGAAGAAATATGAGGCTATAAGAAATCATGCATATAAGAGATCAAAGAAACTCAAATAACTTCCATGGATATAAAAAGATAGATCTAATCATAAACTCAAAGTACATCAATCCCAACAAACACACCGCAAAAGAGTTACATCATATGGATCTCTTAGAGACCATTGTATTGAGAATTCAGCGAGAGAGAGAAATCCATCTAGGTACTAACTACAGACCTGAAGGTCTACAAAGAACTACTCACACATCATCGGAGAGGCACCAATGGAGGTGGTGAACCCCATCCGAGATGGTGTTTAGATTGGATCTGGTGGTTCTGGACTCTGCGGTGGCTGGATGAATATTTTGTCTGTTGCTCTAGGGTTTCTGGAATATTGGGGTATTTATAGAGCAAGGAGGCGGTCCGGGGGGCACCCAAGGTGGGCACAACCGACCAGGGTGCCTGGGCCTCCTGGCACGCCCTGGTGGGTCTTGCCTCCCTCGGGGCACCCCTAGGTGCAGCAAGGGCCCGTTGTGTTCCTTCTGGCCATAAAAAATCATCGTGAAGTTTTGTGGCATTTGGACTTCGTCTAGTATTTATTTTGTGCAATGTAAAAACATGGAAAAAACAACAACTGGCACTTGGCACTATATCAATAGGTTAGTACCTAAAATGATATAAAATGACTATAAAATGATTATAAAACATCCAAGATTAATAATATAACAGCATGGAACAATCAAAAATTATAGATACGTTGGAGACGTATCAGCATCCCCAAGCTTAACTCCTACTCGTCCTCGAGTAGGTAAGTGATAAAAACAGAATTTTTGTTGTGGAATGCTGCCTAACATGTCATATCATATTCTTTTTCTTATAGCATGGACATTTGGACTTTTAGTTGTTCAAAGCAATAGTCTAGTTTTGACATAATATTTAGATACTCAACCATATCAACAAGCAACCATGTCTTTCAAAATATCAACGCTAAAATAAGTTATCCCTAGCCCATCATGCTCAAACATTGATCCATTCATGAAACACACTCGAATATTAGCTGCACCCAATACTTAAGTACGATCATATTGCCTCCTAGTTGGTGCTTTGGTAAGAGAAGATGGAGACTCAAATTCAAAAATAAAAATTGCATAAAGTAAAAGAAAGGCCCTTCACGGAGGGAAGTAGGGATTTGTTGAGGTGTTGGAGCTCAAAGCGAAAAACATAGAGATAATAACATTTTGGGAGGTGTATCCATCCCACCAACGAAAACGACTTAGAGTTCCCAAAACATTCCATGCTAGATATATCATAGGTGGTTCCCAAACAGAAAATAAAGTTTATTCCTTTTTCCACCATACTTTCACTTTCCATGGCTAACTGTATCACGGATGCCCGCCATACCAACACTTTCCAAGGAATTTATTATTTGACAACATAAAGTAAATTCATTTTTGCATTTTGGGACTGGGCATCCCTAATACCTTTGCCTTACTCTCGTGCAATGACAAATGAATAAACACTCATCGTGAGAATAACACATCTAGCATGGAAAATATTAGCCACCCCTCACTCTCCGCGAGCAAAACAAACACACAAAAGGGAATTTTATTTTGAAAATTAGAGATGGCACATACAAATTTGCTTAGAATGGCACGGAAATACCGCATATAGGTAGGTATAGTGGATTCATGTTCCAAATACTAGGTTTAAGGATTTGGATGCACAAGTAGAGCTTATACTTGGTACAAAATTAAGGCTAGCAAAATATTGAGAAGCGACTGACCAAGAAACGGATAATCTCATAAGCAAGCATTAAGCATAAATAACACCGAGTAATGAACCACAAGTAGGATATAATTTCATTGCATGACTATTGACTTTCATGCTAGCATAGGGAATCACAAACCTTAACACCAATATTCTTACTAAAGCATAATTACTCATCAACATAACTCACATATCACATCATCATATCTCAAAACTATTACTAAGAATCAAGTTTATTTTGTCCAATGAACTTCACGAAAGTTTTTATTATATCCTTCTTGGATATCTATCACTTTGGGAGTAATTTTCATGAGTTTCTTTTCATAAGCTCAAACAAATATAAGTGAAGATCAAGAGCAAAAAATTTCTTCTTTATCTCAAAATAATTTAAGTGAAGCAAGAGAAAATTTCTTGAAAATTTTACTAACTCTCAATTAAATCTAAGTGAGGTAATAGATCATTTCTTCAAAAATACTAAGCACGCCATGCTCAAAAAGATATAAGTGAAGCACTAGACCAAGTCCATTGCTCATAAAAAATTTAAGTGAAGCATAGAGAGCAATTCTAACAAGTCATGACATAATTTTGGCTCTCTCAAATAGGTGTGTACAGCAAGGGATAAAAACTTAAAACACAAAATAAAATAAGCAAAGACTCATATCATACAAGACGCTCCAAGCAAAACACATATCATGCGACGAATAAAAAAATAGTTTTGAGTAAAATATCGATGATTGTTGGAAGAAAGCGGGGACGCCACTCGAGCGCATCCCCAAGCTTATTTGGTTGCTAATTTTTGGATAATAGATTGGGATGCCGGGGCATCCCCAAGCTTAGTCTCTTCCATCCTTCCTTCATCCATCGTAAGATAACCCAAAACGTGAAAATTTCAATCACACAAAACTTAACAAAACTTTAGTGAGATCCGTTAGTATAAGAAAAATAAATCACTACTATAAGTACTGTAATAAAAAAATTCATATTTTTTTCTTCCATTATAGATAATGTATTCCAAGTTTTCTATGGCAAAAACTCATCAAAGAAAACCACAGAGCCATCAAAATAAGGACACAACACGAAGAAAACAGAATCTGTCAAAACAGAACAGTCTGTAGTAATCTGATTTGTTCGAATACTTTTTTAACTCAAAAAATTCTGAAAAATTAGGACAACTTGAGAAATTTGTATATTAATCTTGTGTAAAAAAATTCAAATTTTATCACGCTTCTGTGATTTTTAATAATTCTGTGACTGGCGCAGAAAGTTTCTGTTTTTTAACAAGATCAAAGCAACTATCATCCAAGAATATCCTAAAGGCTTTATTTGGCACAAACACAAATTAAAACATAAAAAACACAATCATAACAGTAGCATCATTTCGTATAAACTCAAGAACAGAAAGCAAAAAGCAAAATAAATTTTATTCATTAGGTTGCCTCCCACAAGCGCTATTGTTTTACACCCTTAGCTAGGCATAAAGCAAGGTTCTAAGTTTTGTCATCTTTGTCCAACTCTTCAATCAAACACTTAGGATCCTTAAGAGATTTAACATAAAGATTTTCAATACCAATACCCCTAGGAATAAATTGAAAGAATTTATTCTTGCAACAAGGATCTCTTATCACTTCAACAAAATCCGGGTGAAAACTAATCATTTTAAGATCTCCTTTATTATTGTCACTAGAACTTGTACCCTTGTTCTTGGATCTACCCCTCTTTATGGGAGTTTTCTCGATAGTTTTAGATGAATCAAAAGCCATTCTTAGATTACTAAAGATTTCTTCCAATTTATCAATTCAAGACGGACTTTCTTCTATTCTTTCATGGTTTATGGTACCCTTCTGTTTTAACAACTTAAAAATATCACCCGCTTTTGACCCAATATAAGTGGAAAAATTATGCAACTTTTTATCTATAATTTCCATATGATCTTAGATGAGCATTTTCTTCTCAATAGCATCTAGTCTTTCCATAACATGCTCAAGAGTCAAAGTTGTTTCATTAATCATGAGAGGTGGTGATCCCACTAAATTTCCCATAGCATTAAAAGCATCAAGAGAGGGACACATCAAGAAATTTCCACCAGTAATCATATCAAGGACGAATCTATACCAAGTGATGATGCCAACATAAAAACAGCGAAGAAGAACAGCGGTAGATTGCTTACGGATAGATCTATTATGAGCATTGCAAATTCTATACCAAGCGTCTTTTAAATTTTCTCCTCTCCTTTGTTTAAAGTTGAGAACCTCATTCTCGGGAGTGAAAGTGATAAAGGAAGAACTATCCATAGTAACAGCAAACAAGGTTGCACACAAAAATAGATCCCGCAAGAAAACGATGAATGGAAAAAGAGAGGCGAATAAAACGACAATCTTTTGTGAAGTGGGGGAGAGAAAAACGAGAGGCAAATGGAAAATAATGTAAATAGCAAGGAGATAAGATTTGTGATTAGGAACCTGGTATATGTTGAAGATCCTCCCTGGGAATGACGCCAGAAATTCCTTTTGATGTCGCTTGAAGCTACGTCAGTATTTCAACAAAGAGGAAGGGATGATGCAGCACAACAGTGATAGGTATTTCCCTTAGATATCAAACCAAGGTTATCGAACCAGTAGGAGAACCAAGCAATACAACGTAAACAACCCCTGCACACAAATAACAAATACTCGCAACCAGACATGTTAAAGGGGTTGTCAATCCCTTTCGGGTAACAGCGCCAGAAAGGCACGTGGATGGAAGAAAGTTGTAAATGTTGATAGATCGAACGCCAAATAAAATAAAGTGCAGCAAGGTATTTTTGGGTTTTTGGAAATATAGATCTAAAAATGAATGCAAGAGAAAAGTAAACCGCAAAGGCAAATAATATGGGAAGAAAGACCTGGGGGCCGTAGGTTTCACTAGTGGCTTCTCTCGAGAAAAATAGCAAATGGTGGGCGAACAAATTACTGTTGGGCAATTTATAGAACTTCAAATACTCATGAAGATATCCAAGCAATGATCATTACATACGCATCACGTCCAAGATTAGTAGACCGACTCCTCCCTGCATCTACTACTATTACTCCACACATCGACCGCTATCAAGCATGCATCTAGTGTATTAAGTTCATGAAGAAACGGAGTAATGCAATAAGAATGATGACATGATGCAGACAAGATCTATCTATGTAGAGATAGACCCCATCATTTTATCCTTAGTAGCAATGATACATACGTCTCGTTTCCCTTTCTGTCACTAGGATTAAGCATCGTAAGATCAAACCCACTACAAAGCACCTCTTCCCATTGCAAGATAAATATATCAAGTTGGCCAAATAAAACCCAAATATTGGAGAAGAAATATGAGGCTATAAGAAATCATGCATATAAGAGATCAAAGAAACTCAAATAACTTTCATGGATATAAGAAGATAGATCTGATAATAAACTCAAAGTTCATCGATCCCAACAAACACATCGCAAAAGAGTTACATCATATGGATCTCCAAGAGACCATTGTATTGAGAATTCAGCGAGAGAGAGAAATCCATCTAGATACTAACTACGGACCCGAAGGTCTACAAAGAACTACTCACGCATCATCGGAGAGGCACCAATGGAGGTGGTGAACCCCATCCGAGATGGTGTCTAGATTGGATCTGGTGGTTCTAGACTCTGCGGTGGCTGGATGAATATTTTGTCTGTTTCTCTAGGGTTTCTAGAATATTGGGGTATTTATAGAGCAAAGAGGAGGTCCAGTGGGCACCCGAGGTGGACACAACCCACCAGGGCGCGCCTGGGCCTCGTAGCGTGCCCTGGTCGGTTGTGCCCCCCTGGGGGCAACCCCCAGGCACTGTCAGTGCCCGTTGTGTTCCTCCTGGTCCATAAAAAATCATCGTGAAGTTTCGTGGCATTTGGACTTCATCTGGTATTGATTTTCTGTGATGTAAAAAACATGGAAAAAACAGCAACTGGGACTTGGCACTATGTCAATAGGTTAGTACCAAAAAATGATACAAAATTACTATAAAATGATTATAAAGCATCCAAGATTGATAATATAACAACTTGGAACAATCAAAAATTATAGATACGTTCGAGACGTATTAGAGCTCAAATAGACATTTATCAAAGTTTGGATCACTAGGCTTCATTTTGTGGAAATCAACAGTTTTATGAAGAATTTCATCAAGATTTCCTAAAGAAAGATTTGGATAGCGTTTCTCCAAATTTGTCCATAAGGTATAGGCACGTGCAAAGTTCTTCAATTGAGAAAGCATGAATCCTGGTAAACCTGTAACAATAAGATTGACAATTCTTAGGTTACCAAGCATGTTAATTCCATGTTCGTGTGTGGGATGCAATTCATCAATAGGAGGCTCATAGGGGTGCATAACATATTTTCTCAATTGAAATTCATTAAACAGATCGAGCATCAAAGTTTTCCATTGATTATAATACTCTCCATCAAGAATAGGCACTCTACAACTCAAACTCCCTATACTAGACACATCCATCTTCCTCCTTGATGATTAAACCGATGCAATGGAGACCAATGCTCTGATACCAATTGAGGGATCACTACAGGAGTGTCTAGAGGGGGGTGAATAGACTACTATCAGAAAATTAAAACTTAAACTTTTCCCAAGTTAATTGGTATGCATATTTTAACATTTTTAGCAAGGCTAACAAGTCTATATACCCTACACATGCATGCCAACAAATATAGCAGCGAAAAATAAAGACATTGCACATGAAGTAAAGAGATGATATGTGGAGATCAAACGCAATTGGAGACGCAAGTATTTTTCCCGTGGTTCTGATAGGTGGTGCTATCGTACATCCACGTTCATGGAGTCTTCAACCCACAAAGGGTAACAGTCGCAAGAGTCTATGGAGGTCTCCACCATAAGGGTCCACGAAGTAGCAACCTTGACTATACCATGATGGCCTACATCCATGGAGGACTAGCCTTACTAGGGGTAGATCTTCACAAAGTAGGCGATCTCCTTGCCCTTACAAACTTCTTGGTTCACTCCACAACACGAAGTAGGAGGCTCCCAAGCGACACCTAACCAATCTAGGAGGCAGCACCCTCCAAAAGTTAACAGGCTTGGAAATGTCAATGAACTCCTTGATCTTGTGCTTCAAGATGATAGACTTCTCAACACACAATCACTCTCTCATAGATTTGGCTTGGTAGAAGCGACGGGATTGGTGGAAAGCAACTTGGGGAGGCTAGAAGTCAAGATCCATATGGTTGGAGTGGAAGATCTTAACCTCAACACAAGGGTGGGTGGTTCTCTCTCCGAAAACTGATAGGATAGGTATGGAATGATTCTGAGTGCTTCTCTGTCTAGTAGCTGGTGGTGGAGGGGTATATATAGGCATCCCCAAAAATCCATCCATTACACACAAAATTACCAACTCGGTGACACCGATGTGTTAATCTAGATGGTACTGAAGTGACGAAAAGGTGGCAAATTTTAAATCTCGAAGGGACCGATATAGGAATCTCGATTGCATCGATAAGGTGACAAACGGTCAGAATGCCCATCTCGTTGACGCCAATTTAACAATCTCGGAGGGACCGAAACTGTGAACTTGCGTAACAGAAAGTTGGCAGCCCAACTTGGTGGCACCAAAAGCAGTATCGGCTGTACCGAAAGGTTAGGGTTTGACTGAGTCTATCTAGGGTTTAGAATCAGTGGCATCGGGATGGAAATGTTGGTTGCACCGATTTTGAGTGTTTGGCTTGGAACAGACTTTGGTGGGAGAGATTGTGGGTGTCTTTGGTGACTATCACTTGTGCACGTATGAGCATTTTGTTCACCAACAAAACATTACCCCCTTTTAATAGTATTGGCTTTCCTATGGACTCAATGTGATTTCTCACAAATATAAAATGTAGGGTCCTCTTGCTTGAAGCTTTGCCAATCCATTTCCTTGCATCTTGGGGTATTCCACAATCTCTTTTTGCCAACCCAACTCTCCATGGACTAATGTCTGAAATGCACTAGATAAAAGTATTAGTCCAAGAGACAATGTATGTTGTCATGAATTATCAAAACCACTATGCCTACCTCAAGCTGAAGATGTTGGGTCCCAAGGGCATCATCACGATCGACGGTGACTGTAGGAAGTCGATCGAGTGCACTTGAGACAGTAGTCAGCTGGCCGAAGCACTGGTGAACGCTGAGGAGAGGCGACAGCTCGACCGGCTCGTGGCTCACGCCACCGAGAAGCCGGCCGTACCGACTCCTCCATCCCAGTCGGCCGGCGAGGCTTCGTTCCAGCTGTCCAGGGACACCAACAGGTGCCCGTCGACCCGACCGACACCAAGCGGTGCGTCACCATCGGCGCCAATCTCAGCAACAAATAGGAAGGCGAGCTCGTCGACTTCCTCCGTGAGAATCAGTACATCTTCACATGGTCTCCAAAGGACATGCTGCCTGTTCCGAGGAAGTTCGCCGAGCACAAGCTTCATGTGTTGTCGGATGCCAAGCCTGTCAAGCAACCCCTGTGCCATTTCTCCGAGGAGAAGCAGCATACTATATGAGAAGAAATTGCCCGGCTTCTCGCGGATGGATTCATCATAGAAGTTTTCCACACGGACTGGTTAGCCAAACCAGTCCTTGTGCTGAAGAAGAACAAGACCTGGCGCATGTGTCTTAACTACACAAGCCTGCACAAGGCGTACCCCAAGGATCCTTTTGCCCTGCCCCGGATCAATCAGGTGATCGACTCCATAGCCGGTTGCAACCTGCTGTCCTTTCTGGACGCCTACTCTAGCCACCACCAGATCAAGATGCACCCGGCCGACCGCCTGAAGACCTAATTCATCATCCCTTTTGGGGCATACTGGTACAACACCATGTCCTTCGGCCTGAAGAATGCAGGCGCCACGTTCCAGCGCTGCATGCAAAAGTGTCTCCTGCCCCAGATCGACAGGAATGTCCACATCTATGTTGACGACATTATTGTCAAGACCAAGAAGCATTTCAGCCTCCTCGACGATCTCAGGGAGACATTCTACAACCTGCGCGAGTACAAGATCCGGCTCAACTCAGAGAAATGCGACCTGGGCGTCCCAGCCGGCCAGCTCTTGGGTTTCTTCGTGTCTGCCCGTGGCATTGAAGTGAACCCGGAGAAGATCCTGGCCATCAAGCGCATGCACAAACCGGCGTGTCTCTTGGGGAACATTGCATGGGAATCAAAAAATTTCCTACGCACACACAGATCTATCCATGGTGATGAGCATCTACGAGAGGGAGAGTGGATCTATGTACCCCTGTAGATCGCTAAGAGGGAAGCATTAAGAAACGCGGTTGGTGTAGTCGAACATCTTCGCGATCCACATCGCCGTGCATCCCGCGATCGAATCACGATCCGTCCCGCGAACTTGATCACGATCCGTCCCACGAACTTGATCACGATCCTTCCGATCTAGCGTTGAATGGACGACACCTCTGCGTTCAGCACACGTACAGCTTGATGACGATCTCCGCCGTCTTGATCCAGCAAGAAGGAGCGGAGAGGAAGAAGAGATCTCCGGCAGCGTGACGGTGCTCCGACAATGGTGGTGGAGCTATTCCGACAGGGCTTCGCCTAAGCGCTGCAGAAAACCGATCTAGAGGAGAAACTATGCACTAGAGGAACGGGCAGCACGTGGCTGAAAATTCTGTGCAAAAACCCTAAAACCTCCAGTATATACAAGAGGAAGAGAGGAGGAGGCTTGGCCCAAGGGCCAAGCCTCTAGGAGTTGCCCGAACCAGGTGGGAGAGGTGGAATCCACATCCAATCCTAGTAGGACTAGGATTCACCCTATTTTTGCCTTTTTCACTTTTTCTCTTTGGGTTTTTTCTCCCTGGCCACATGGGCTTTGTGTGGGACTTCCACCAGCCCACTAAGGGCTGGTATTCACTCTCCCACAGCCCATGTTGCCTCTTGGGTCGAAATACCCCTCCCGATGGTCTCCCGGTACACTACCAGCACTCCCGGTACACTACCGATGAGCCTGAAACTTTTCCGGGGACCAAAATAGGACTTCCTATATATCAATCTTTACCTATGGACCATTTCGGAGCTCCTCGTGATGCCCGATATCTCATCCGGGACTCCGAACAACCTTCGGTCACCACCATACATAACTCTATACTACCAAAACGTCACCAAACCTTAAGTGTGCAGACCCTGCGGGTTCGAGAACTATGTAGACATGACCGAGACACCTCTACGGTCAATAACCAATAGAGGGACTTGGATGCCCATATTGGTTCCTACATATTCTACGAAGATCTTTATCAGTCGAACCTCTATGTCAAGGATTCAGTTAATCCTGTATGACGTTCCCTTTGTTCTTCAGTATGTTACTTGCCCGAGATTCGATCGTCGGTATCTCCATACCTAGTTCAACCTCATTATCAGCAAGTCTCTTTACTCGTACGTAATACAAGATCCCGTGACTAACACATAGACACATTGCTTGCAAGGCTCATTGTGATGTTGTATTACCGAGTGCGCCCTGAGATACCTCTCCGTCACACGGAGTAAAAAATCCCAGTCTTTATCCATGCCAACTCAACAGACACCCTCGGAGATACCTGTAGAGCACCTTTATAGTCACCCAGTTACGTTGTGATGTTTGATACACACAAGGCACTCCTCCAGTATATGTGAGTTGCATGATCTCATGGTCATAGGAACGTATACTTGACATGCAGAAAACAGTAGCAATAAACTGACAGGATCATATGCTACGTTTGTAGTTTGGGTCTTGTCCATCACATCATTCTCCTAATGATGTGATCCCGTTATCAAATTACATCACATGTCAATGGCTAGGAAACCTTGACCATCTTTGATCAACGAGCTAGTTCACTAGAGGCATACTAGGGACAAAGTGTTGTCTATTTACCCACACATGTAATGTGTTTCCAATTAATACAATTATAGCCTGGATAATAAACGATTATCATGAACAAGGAAATATAATAATAAACACTTTATTTTATTGCCTCTAGGGCATATTTCCAACAGCGTCTCCGCAATGTCCAGAAGTTCACCGGCTGCCTTGCTGCACTAGCCGGTTCATCAGCCGGCTCGGCGAGAAGGCACTGCCCCTCGACCAACTGACGAACAAGACCACTAAGTTCAAGTGGACCAACCGGGCAGATGAGGCCTTTCGTGACCTCAAGAGAGCCCTCTCCAGTGTGCCCGTCCTAGCCGCTCTGGCAGAAAAGGAACCGCTATTCATGTACATCGCAACAACCACACACGTGGTTAGTGTCGTTCTGGTGGTGGAACGGCCGGAGGAAGGCAGGGCGCTGCTGGCTCAGTGCCCCGTATACTATACCTCAGCGAGGTCCTCTCTGCCCCTAAGCAGAACTACCACCACTACCAGAAGATATGCTATGGCATATACTTTGCCTCCAAGAAGGTCAAGATGTAATTCCAGGATCACACCATCATCGTGGTGAGCACGGCGAAATCATGGATGACCGAGATGCCACCAGCCGGATCGCCAAGTGGACCATTGCCCTTGCTAACCACGAAATCCAGTACGTGCCTCACATGACCATCAAGTCGCAGGCAATGGCCGACTTCCTCGTCGACTAGGCCGAAATCCAGTTCATGTCACCGCCTCCGGACTCCACTCATTGGCGCATGCACTTCGACGGCTCCAAAATGCAAGCCGACCTAGGAGTCGGCATCGTCTTGTCATCCCTAAAGGGGGACCAGCTCAAGTACTCTCTCCACATGCACTTCGCCACCTCCAACAACGTGGCTGAGTACGAAGCACTCGTCCACGGCCTCGGGCTCGCCAAGGAGATACACATCCGACGCATCATTTGTTTCGACGACTGAGACCTCGTAGTACAGGAGGTCTTTTGTGAATGAGATGCTAGGGATGCCAGGATGGCCAGCTACCGCTTCCTCGTGCAGCAGCTCATCGGCTCCTTCGAGGGCTATGAGTTCCACCATGTCCCCCGAGCGGACAACGAAGCGGCGGATGCCCTGGCTAAGATCGGCTCCACTCGCCAGGCTATCCCAATCGGCGTCTCTATCAAACGGCTACGCAAGATGTCCATCAAGCGCTCCACCGAATCAGAGTCTATCTTCGTGCCCGTAGATCCTGCCAGCCCTTCAACCGGCTCGGGGGATCCGCCAATTCCGCTAGCCCTGCAGGCCCCTCCCATCGTGTCGGCTCCAACCGCTATCGCCAATGCCACGGTCGGCCTCGTCAACGCAGTCGTCATGATGGCTATCGACGTGCCTCCCATCTCCTCGGACCCGAGGGGCGAAGAGCCAGTCCTGGGGACTGAGGAGCCAATCTCGGGGGCTCCGTCGGTGGCCGTCTCCCAGCCCAAGCCGACACTAGCCTTCATGATGGCAATCGACATGCCTCCCGTCTTCTCGGACCCAGGGGCTGAAGAGCCGGTCTCGGGGACTGAGGAGCTAGTCCTAGGGGCTCAGCCGGCGGAGATCCTCCTAGATATCCACCAGGGCGAGTGCGGGCACCATGCCGCCTCGAGGACCCTGGATATCCACCAGGGCGAGTGCGGGCACCATGCTTCCCCGAGGACCCTGGTAGCCAAGGCGGTCCGACACGGCTTCTACTGGTCGACTGCCTTGGAGGAGGCCAAACGACTGGTCGACAAGTGTGAAGGCTGCCAACGCTTTAGCATGCAGAGCCACATGTCGGCTATAGCCCTCCAGACCATCCCGTTGACATGGCCCTTTGCTGTCTAGGGCTCGACATGGTGGGACCACTCAAGACCGCACGAGGCGTCATGACACATATGTTGGTGGCCGTCAACAAGTTCACCAAATGGATGGAGGCTAGGCCGACAATGAAATTGGACGGCCCCATGACCATCAGATTCATCACGAACATCCTGGTCTGCTAGGGCGTCCGCCACAACATCATTATCGACAACGGCACCAACTTCGCCAAGGGCGCAATGGCTCGTTTCTATGCCAAGCAAGGCATCCGACTCGACCTCGCCTCAGTGGCCCACCCACAGTCAAACGGACAGGCAGAAAGGGCAAACGGAATGATCCTATCCGGCAACAAGCCCCGGCTCGTCGCACCACTAGTGAGTTCAGCCGGTTGCTAGGTCGACGAGCTGCCGGCCATTCGGTGGAGCCTTAGGACCATGCCCAACCGTTCGACCGGCGTCACCCCATTCTTTCTTGTGTACGGGTCTGAGGAGATCATCCCAACGAACATCGAGTTCGACTCGCCTCGCATCACCCTATACATGAAGACAAATGCCAAGGAGGAAAGAGAAGACGACATCGACCTACTCGAAGAGGCACGCGAGCTGGCCCTGAGCCAGACCACCATCTATCAGCAGAAGCTCCGGCACTACCACAACAAGCGGATCCGGCCCCTCTTCTTCCGGGAAGGAGACTTGGTGCTCGGGAGGATCAAGAAAAAAGCCGACCAGCACAATTTTTCCTCCCCATGGGAGGGCTCATTCATCATCAGCAAAGCACTGCACAACAACGCGGACTACTTGATAGATGCCCAGAAGTCGCAGAAGCGCAAGAGGACGCCTCCAGCGAAGAGACAGAGCACCCATGGAATGCGGCGCTCCTTTGTCCGTTTTACTGCTAAAAGACCAGTCTATGTATGTATCACTTCCCCTTTTGGGTGTATGAATGCAAAGGGTGTCCCAGGACAGCACTTGGGGCACACCTCTTTCGATTCAATACAACTTTCTTCTCGGGTGGTTTCCCGGGTCGGGCTCCCTGGTCTCGGGGGCTCGCCGGCTAGCCTGGCCGTCTTCCCTTAACCAATCAAGTAATGTGAGCTAAGAAACACCCCTCCCACCCCGTCCGGCTATAGAATGGCTCCCGCCTGTCCGGCTGGCGGGACCCCGGAATGGGAACTTACCTCACAGAAATGACTAGCTGCATGGAGGTCACCGACTAGAACTAGCCGGATCATTTACGGCATCTAGCAGGCCTCTGCCGCGCTCACCCTAGCTAAGCATTCCCATGGCCGACTCCCCAGAGGCGGACTCTCCGTCCCAGTCACAGATCGGCTCCCGGCTGTCCGGCTAGCAGAGACGAAACCAAAAGGGACGAGGTTTTGGGCAAAGAAAAGTCCAAGGAACAGCTGGCTACTAATGAGCCGGCATGCACAAACTTTTTCACACAATGAAAATCACGAAGTTCGTACACAAATGCATAAAGGCCTACGATCACATGTTCATTGCAATACACCCCCAGTGGGGGGAAATTCGTCTGATAAATTCCTACAACAAAAGGGAGATGCGATAAGCATAGAGCTGCCTGAGCCATAGACGCGTCCAGAGGTGGCTGTTGCCTTCGGTTCCGCCTCCGCAACCTCCGTGTCTCTAGAGCCGCTCTCGATGCCACCCTGAGTGCTGGAGTTGGTGTTCTCGTCGGCAACGACGTCATCTTTGGGCCCCTCGGGTATGTCGAAGGAGTCCTCCGCACCCGGCTCGCCATCCTTGCCAAGCGTCAGCAAGAACTCGTCCGGGTCAACATAAGAGGCCAGCTCATTTGCCCGGTGGACGAGGGCGCTCTCATGGGCAATCCGCTCCGGCTCCGGAACTTCGCGCATGGTGGCCTACCGGTCCATGTTGATGTCATTGTACCACAACGTGACAAACTGGAGGGTCATCTGGGCCCCAGCTCGGGCCGTCGAGGCTTTCCAAACGGCGAGCCACTCCACCGCGTGCTTGAGACACAATGCCATGCGTCCTTCAGGGATTTCTTGGTCCGGCCATAGGGCCGAGATGATTCCCAAGCCGGGTGCGTGTAGCTGGTCCGTGCAGTGCCGTAGGAAGATCTGCTGGTTCTTAGTGTCCAACACGATCTTCAGCAGGCTCCACTCCGTGTGCTCGGCAATCTCCACTCTGCGTGCTCGGGAACCGTCCTAAGGAGGAAGAGTCAAGAAATGAGCCAAGAGATCTAGTGAAAAAAGAAAAAACTCAAGGAGGAGACGCTCAGGTTGAAAGGTGTCGTCAGTCTCGGCCCCATATTGAAGCCCCTAGTTGCGCTCCTCCTGCACCGCCTTCTCCAATGTGGCAAGGGCCACCTCGCGCACCTGAAGCTCGCCCTGGAGGCGGGCCACCTCGGCCTGGAGGTCGACGGCCCGCTGGCTGGCGTTGGCCACCCTCTTGGCGGCCTCCTCCTTGGCCGCCACTAATGTCTACTACGCAACTTTATTCTTGTAGACACTTGTTGGGCCTCCAAGCGTAGAGTTTTGTAGGACAGTAGCAATTTTTCCTCAAGTTGATGACCTACGTTTTATCAATCCGTGAGAGGTGTAGGATGAATATGGTCTCTCTCAAACGACCCTACAACCAAATACAAGAAATCTCTTGTGTCCCCAACACACCCAATACAATGGTAAATTGTATAGGTGCACTAGTTCGGCGAAGAGATGGTGATAAAAGTGTAATATGGAAGGTAGAAATATATTTTTATAATCTTAATAAATAAAAATAGCAAGTTAGCAAATAGTAAACGGGCACAAAAATAGTATTGCAAAGCTTGAAAACAAGGCCTAGGGTCCGTACTTTTGCTAGTGCAATTTCTCAACAGTGCTAATGTAGTTGGATCATATGATTATCCCTCAAAATGCAATAAAGAATCTCCCGAGTTCCTATTAGCGGAGAACATAAGGTAGAAATTGTTTGTAGGGTACGAAACCACCTCAAAGCTATTCTTTCTGTTCGATCTATCCTAGAGTTCGTACTAAAATAACGCAAGCTATTCTTTCCGATCGATCTACTCAAGAGTTCGTACTAGAATAACACCAAAGAAAATTCATATTCATAATACTCAATCCACACAAAGAACTACAAGGGGTTCCCAAAGTTTCTATCGGAGAAAAGATAATAAAAACATGCATCAACCCCAATGCATAGATTACCCAAATATCACCGCGGAATCCATAAATTGAGTGTCATAACGTATATGAAGTGAACCAATAAGATACCCCAATGTCACCTCAAGTATTCATACCGCCAGACATACATCATGTGTTCCCAAATCTGAACATTCAATCCGACATAACAAAACTTCGAAGGGTAGAGATTCAGTTCATCACAATAAGAGTATAGAGGGGAGAAACATCATATGATCCATCTATATTTACAACGCCCATGATGTAGATCACGAGAGAGAGAGAGAGAGATTAATCACATAGCTACTGGTACAAACCCATATCCCCAAGGGTGGACTACTCCCTCCTCATCGTGGTGGCCGCCGGGATGATGAAGATGGCCACTGGAGATGATTCCCCCTTCCGACAGGGTGTCGGAACGGGGTCTAGATTGGTTTTCAGTGGCAACAGAGCCTTGCGGCGGCGAAACTTCTGATCTAGGGCTGCCGCGAAGTGTTTCGGACTATTTGGGAATTTATAGTGCGAAGAGGGGGTACGGGAGGCCACCGAGGTGGGCACAACCCACCTGGGCGTGCTAGGGGGCCCTCGCGCGCCCTGATGGGTTGTGCCCCCCTCGGGTCACCCCCCAAGTGCAGCTCTGGCCCATTGGGTTCCTCCTGGTCCAAAAAAATCTCCAAATTTTTTCGTGGTGTTTGGACTCCATTTGATATTGATTTCCTAAGATGTAAATAACAAGCACAAAAACTGGCACTCGGCACTGGGTCAATAGGTTAATTCCAAAAAATGATATAAAGTTGCCATAAAATGGTTGTAAAACATCCAAGAATTATAAAATAATAGCATGAATACTTCATAAATTATAGATACGTTGGAGACGTATCAGCATCCCCAGGCTTAATTCCTACTCGTCCTTGAGTAGGTAAATGATAAAAGAAATAATTTATGAAGTGTGAATGCTAGCAAAGTGCATAAGTTTGATCAATGATAATTTCAATCACTTTTCCTAGCATCATAGCAATTATTTTCTCATGTTAAAGTAGCTACCAATTCACATGTTGGGGTTCAAACAATGAATTCTCTTGAAACCCAACAACCTATGTTCTCAGTCAGCATGCAATTTCAATTCAACTTATTCAATAGAGTTTAAGTAAGAGCTCCACATACTCAACCATCGTATAGTCTTCTATGATTGCTAACACTCAGCGCATACACATGGGCAAAATGTTTCAACCAGAGACATAGAAAGATAGGCCCTTCAAGGTGATGTCAACAATAATAACTCATGCTACCCATATTCAACTGGATATATGTGCCTAGATCTTTCCTCACCACATGATGCTTGCCAAAGGAGAAAAATAAAAAGGAATAGAGAGAAAAACTTTTACTCTTGCATAAAAGTAAATACATAAATTAAAATATAGGCCCTTCGCAGAGGGAAACAGAGGTTGCCATGCGCTTATTTGTTTGTATGTTCAACCCCTTAGTGCAAAAGAACGTCATGTTATATTGCCCCTTATGATAGCAACCTTTATTATGCAGCGCATTGCTTTTATTACTTTGCCATCACAAGTTCGTACAACGCTCAATTTTCTCTTACACTAAATGATCTAACACTTTTAGAAGCAATTTTTAATTGCCTTATTGCACCAATGCCAACTTACTTGAAGGATCTTGCTTAATCCTTAGGTAGGTATGGTGGACTCTTGAAAATAAGATTTGGGTTTAAGGGTTTTTGGATGCACAAGTAGTATCTCTACTTGGTGCAGAATTTTTAGCTAGCAAAGATGGGGGGCAAGCACCACATGTTGAAGGATCTATGACAATATAACTTCTATGTGAATATGAACAAACATAAATCCTTACTTGTCTTCCTTGTCCAACGTCAACCATTTTGGCATATAATATTTTGATGGGGTCTCACAATCACAAAAGATTTCCAGGATAGTGTATTTGCATGTGAAAGTTCTCTTCCGTATACTAATTATTCGTGAATTGCTTTTATGACCAATATTATGATTATCAAGCTTCAAAAGATTTCACTTTCTAAACCCAATGTGAAGCTACCACTAAGCGTGATATGATTTCAACTTCATGACATTAAATTTATTCAAAAATTTACTCATAGTATATAAGTGAAGCACAAGAGAAATTCTAAAGAAAAGAGCTTCGTTGACGGGATGTGAATGCTGCTTACTTAGCCTCCTTGGCGATTACTTGAGGACTCGATAATTGTTGAAGAAGAAAGGTGGGATGCCTATTGGGGCATCCCCAAGCTTAGATGCTTGATACTTATGAATATTATCTTGGGATGGCTTGGGCATCCCCAAGCTTGAGCTTTCATGTCTCCTTAATTCTTCTCATGTCACGGTTTTCCTAAATCTCAAAAGCTTCATCCACACAAAACTCAACAAGAACTCGTGAGATAAGTTAGTATAAACCAATGCAAAAACCTTATCATTATCTACTGTAGAAAATCACTAAAATTTTTATTCAACATTGCATACTAAATTCCTCTGCATATTTAATACTCCTATCCTCAAATAGAATCATTAAACAAGCAAACAATGCAAACATAACAGCAATCTGCCAAGACAATACAGTCTATAAAGAATGCAGGAGTATAAATACTTATTAAACTCCAAACGTTATGAAAATTTACCACACTGTAATTTTTTTATAAGAGCTTATTATGCAAAAAATTTCAACATTTTATCACATTCTGACTTTTCTAGGGAATTTTCGCAACAGCGGTAAACTTTCTGTTTTGAAACAGCAACATGTATACTTCCAAAATAAGCATGGTGAGGGATATCCTTGAAATTTTTATTGAAATAAAAGATGCAAAGCATTATTATAAATAACATCAAACAAATACTAACAATATAAATTGATGCTCCAAGTAAAACACACATCATGTGAAGAATGAAAACATAGCTCCAAGTAAGGTTACCGATTATGTTGGAGATGATAGAGGGGATGTCTTCCGGGGCATCCCCAAGCTTAGTTGATTGGATATTCCTTGAATGTTATAGTGGGGTTTCCTTGGGCATCCCCAAGCTTAGGTCCTTTTCACTCCTAATTCTCCTCATATCGACATCTCACCCAAAACATGAAAACTTAAATCACACAAAACTTAACGGAACTTCGTGAGATGGGTTAGTATGATAAAGAGAAAACCATTTTACTTTGGTACTGTCAAGACAAGATCCATTATTTTTATCACACAATCCCTACTGTATCATATCATTTCCAAAATTTATATTAAGCAATATAGGCCATAGAAACTAGAAAACAACCAAACTATGCACTGAAAACAGAATCTGTCAAAAACAGAACAGTCTGCCGTAATCTGTACTCCAACCTTACTTCTGATACTCTAAAAATTCTGAAAAAATAGGAACACATGATAAATGTTTTTATTAATCTTATTAAAAAATAATCAACTCAAAATCACTCTTCTATTAAAAATTAGAATTATTTTCGTGAGCGCAAAAGTTTCTGTTTTTTCGGAAAGATCAAATCAATTATCACCCCAGATGATCCCAAAGGCTTTACTTGGTACTTTATTGAAACAAAAGAAATAAAACATGATTATTAAAGTATATTAATCATGTTAACACACAAAAACAGTAGGTAAAAGTGTTGGTTTGTCTCCCAACAAGCGCTTTTCTTTTATGCCTTTTAAGCAAGGCATGATGGTTTCAATGATGCTCGCATAAAAGAAAAGAACTGAAACATGAAGAGAGCATCATGAAACACATGTCAGGCACATTTAAGTTTAACCCACTTCCTATGAATAGGGATTTTTTGAGCAAGAAACCCATGAAAACAAGAACCAACTAGCATAGGAAGGCAAAACAAGTACAACTTCAAAACAATCAACACATAGAGAAGAAACTTGATATTATTGAGATATGTAAGAGCATAAGTTCCTCTCTCATAATAATTTTCAGAGGCATCATGAATGGATTAAAAAATATAAATATCACATACAGCACTATTTTCATGATGCACAAGCATAGAAAAATTATTACTCTTTATGGCATACATGTCATCATAATAATCATCATAGATAGCAACTTTATTGTCATAGTCAATTGAAACCTCTTCCAAAATAGTGGATGTATCACTAAATAAAGTCATGACATCTCAAAATACACTTTCATAAATCTTGTAATAAGATTCAACATCCTCCAAAATAGTTGGATCACTACTACCTAGAGTTGACACTCTTCCAAACCCACTTTCATCAATGTAATCATCATAAATAGGAGGCATGCTATCATCATATTAAATTTTCTTATCGAAAGTAGAAGGAATAAAAGGATCATATTAATTAACAAAATAATCCCCAAGATTAGTAGAAGCATTATTTTCAGCAAATAAATCTTCAGACATATCATACTCATTAAACATAGCATCCCCAAGCTTGTGGTTTTGCATATCGTCACAATCATTCTTATCAATAGCATGAATGGCACCAATAGTATAGAGAACATTATTATCATATTCTTCCAAGAAAGTGCTAAAAAGATTCTCAAGATCATAAGGGACATCATTGCCTTCCAATCATAATCATTACCACAAGTAGTAGGTATCACAAAATCATACTCAATATCATCATCCTCCATCAACATATCTGATTCACTTTCATGAGGCACAATGGTGATAGGGGCAACATTATTTGGGAGAGATACCTTTTTACCTCTATTCTTTATTATTTTATTCTTCACCACATCATGTGTAGGTTTAATTAATTTTTTCAAGCTTATTGTTGAAGAGATTGATTGGATAGGAAGCTCCTCCTCGTTACCTGATTCATCATAACAACCACTAGGAGGGTATTGGGAAATATTTTCCCTTTCACTAGTACTCTATTCATATTCTATTTGTTTTCTTGTCTTTAGATAGTTGGAAATATAAGTACTCTCAATGGAATTTACCGCACAAAACAAATAAATTTCCTCTAGATCAAAATTAAGAAATCTCTCAGGATTTGGAAAACCCTTAGTTATACGTTTCATTTCTTCATACCCCAAAAGAAGACTAAGATCTTTATGATGCTCAAGGGTAATCAAGTTGTCACAATTTTTGGACACAATTTGATCATGAAATAATTTGCATTGGAGATTTAAATGACCACGTTCATTGCAAAGTTCACAAGGATGGCGAGAGAAATTACATCTTTCAGCACAATCATCTAGCCTCTCTTGCAACTTTTTCAATTCCAAATATTTATGATTCTTACAAAATATATCTTCCCTTTTTGGTGTGCATTTGCACTCCCAATTCACTCCGCAAAAATTGACATGCTTATAAGAAACAATTTTTTCATGACTTGTGCAATCATCATTACCATTTTGGATAATCAAAGAATTCATACTAACAACATTGCAATCATGCTCACCATTCAAATATTTTGTGTCAAACATTTTATTGACTTCTTCTTCTAACAACTGAGCACAATTTTCCGATCCATCATTTTCAAGAAAGATATTATAAAGATGATCAATAATATGATCCAATCTCAATTCCATTTTTGTAGTTTTCTTTAATAAACCAAACTAGTGATAAAACAAGAAACTAAAAGATTCAATTGCAAGATGTAAAGATATACCTTCATGCACTCACCTCCCCGGCAACGGCGCCAGAAAAGAGCTTGATCTCTACTACGTAACTTTATTCTTGTAGACACGTGTTGGGCCTCCAAGCGCAGAGTTTTGTAGGATGGTAGCAATTTTCCCTCAAGTGGATGACTTAAGGTTTATCAATCCGTGAGAGGTGTAGGATGAAGATGGTATCTCTCAAACGACCCTGCAACCAAATACAAGAAATCTCTTGTGTCCCCAACACACCCAATACAATGGCAAATTGTATAGGTGCACTAGTTCGGTGAAAAGATGGTGATAAAAGTGTAATATGGATGGTATAAATATATTTTTAGAATCTGAATAAATAAAAACAACAAGGTAGCAAATAGTAAACAGGCACAAAAACAGTATTGCAATGCTTGAAAACAAGGCCTAGGGTCCGTACTTTCGCTATTCCAATTTCTCAAAGTGCTAGCATAGTTGGATCATATGATTATCCCGCAAATCGCAATAAAGAATCACTCCCGAGTTCCTATTAGCAGAGAACATAAGATAGATATTGTTTGTAGGGTATGAAACCATCTCAAAGCTATTCTTTCCGTTTGATCTATCCTAGAGTTCATACTAAAAAAAACACAAGCTATTCTTTCCGATCGATCTAATCAAGAGTTCGTACTAGACTAACACCAAACCAAATTCATATTCATAACACTCAATCCACAAAAAGAACTACAAGGGGTCCCCAAAGTTTCTATAGGAGAAAAGATAATAAAAACGTGCATCACCCCCTATGCATAGATTACCCCAATATCACCGCGGGAATCCGCAAGTTGAGTGCCATAACGTATATCAAGTGAACCAATAAGATACCCCAACGTCACCTTAAGTATTAATACCGCAAGACATACATCGTGTGTTTCCAAATCTGAACATTCAATCCGACATAACAAAACTTCAAAGGGTAGAGATTCAATTCATCACAATAAGAGTATAGAGGGGAGAAACATCATATGATCCATCTATATTAACAAAGCCCATGATATAGATCACGAGAGAGAGAGAGATTAAACACATAGCTACTGGTACAAACCCTCAGTCCCGAGGGTGGACTAATCCCTCCTCATCGTGGTGGCTGCTGGGATGATGAAGATGGCCACCGGAGATGATTCCCCCTTCCGGTAGGGTGCCGGAATGGGGTCTAGATTGGTTTCCGGTGGCTACAGAGCCTTGTGGCGGTGGAACTACTGATCTAGGGCTTCCCCAAAGGGTTTTGGAATATTTGGGAATTTATAGTGCGAAGAGGGGGTGCGGGAGGCCACCGAGGTGGGCACAACCCACATCGGCGCGCTAGGGGGCCCTGGCATGCCCTAGTGGGTTATGCCCCCCTTGGGGCACCCCCTAGGTGCATCTGTGGCCCATTGGGTTCCTTCTGGTCCAAAACAATCTCCAAAAAGTTTTGTGGTGTTTGGACTCCGTTTGATATTGATTTTGTGAGATTTAAAAAACAAGCAAAAAACTGCAACTGGCACTCGGCACTGGGTCAATAGGTTAGTCCCACAAAATGATATAAAGTTGCTATAAAATGATTGTAAAACATCCAACAATGATAAAATAACAACATGAATACTTCATAATTATAGATACGTTCGAGATGTATCAGCCACCTCCTTCTACAACTCCACGACAAGGTGCTTCCGTGTCGACTGACCCTTGGCAACCAGACCGTCGAGCCGGTCCTTCTCCAACGTAACCGCCTGGAGCACCTTCCCCAGCCGGTCCCGCTCGGAGGCCGCCTCGTCCCGCTTCTGCCGGGCTTGGGCCAGGGCCTCCAGCTCCTCTGCAAACAACTCCGCTCGAGTTAGCCAAATTCATAAGATTTGAGCCGGCTGCTCTACAGTCAGCAAGATTCTCGGGGGCAACACCCAGTGGGTGTGCTCGCGCGCCCCCACTGAAACAAACATACCTCACATCTTCTTCAACTCCTCATGGGCATGTTAATGGGTAGACTTGCCCCTGTTGTGGATGATGACCACCTCGTGAAACAGTGCTTGCTGCTTGATGTTCTCTGCCTGCACCACGCAAAGGAAAAAAAAGATTCAACCCGTATGCCACGTGGCCGAACAACTGGCCCCAATCTCGGGGGCTACACCCAGTAGGTGCGCTCGTGCGCCCCCAGTAATAGCATGAAGCAAAATAAGAAAAAAGATCTTACCTTGATCGCCTCCTCCACCCGCCGAAAGTTGCTCTCCGCAGCTTTGGTGAACCTGGCGAGCCCCTCACGACAATGAGCCAAGATGCGCGCCGGCTCCCCCAGTGCCAAGGCCGGCCCTACGGTTGGCAGGGCCGGGGCGGTTCCGCCACGAGCCAGCATCGACCAATCTTTGATGACGTCGACCATGTTACACCTTGGGCGACACGACACGCTGCTCGGCGCCACATCCACCACCACGCCGGCTGTAGAAGTATGGGTGGCGACCACAAGGGCGCGGGAGTCGGCTCCCGACTGCCTCGCGTCCGGCATTTCTGCCTCGTCCCCCTGCCAGATCGACTCAACGGTCATGGCGACTGACACGTCTCCTCCCTCGGCCGACGCCTCCGACACGACTAGGGCAATCGTCCCTCCACCATGACTGGCTCTCCCCGTCGGGCCAGCTCCCCCAGCGGCGTCGGCTCCTTGGCTGGCTCGAGGACCACGTCTACTAGCTGGGTTGTCCTCACCACGGGCTGAGCCGGTTCCGACGCCACGTCCTGTGTCTTGCTCGAAGGCAGTCTTGACATCCGGGACGATTCCTCCACTGACTCCGTGGTGTGCGGTGGTCCGGGCGCCGCCTCCGGCGACCGTCGCTTGACGCCACCGAACGCGAAGACACTCCCCTTCTGGCTCTCACTTTGGCGAGCCTCCTCTTCTCCTCCCGCTGCGTGGCTGCGTGTTCCTAGGCGAGCCGGCCGACAGCCCCTGCCGGCTCAACTGCGGACCCCATGTCTTCAAGCATGATGGCATCATCGACCTCCATGGGAATCGGGCGCTTGACCTAGGGTGGCAGCTTTGTGACGGCCCCACGAGCCCTCTTTCGGAATAGCTAGCGTGATGCCGCCTGCTCCATGGTCGGCCTCTTCTCCTGCCAGGTCGCGTCACCTGCCTGCCTCCCAGCCGACTGCTCCTCGCTCCTTCCCCGCGGCCCCCGCCAAGCTATGGGAGGAGGCGTGTCCAAGATCCGGATGTCATCATCATCGTCATCGTCAGTCCAATCCTCGATCGAGGGAGCAGAATCAAAATCACCAGCTGCTCGGGACCCGCCGGCTCCCAGGTCACCCACTGCCTCTTGTTCCTGGACCTCCCCGGAGGACTCGACACCCTCGTCGATGGTTGCCCCCAACTCGAAATCCTCCAAGTTGGATTCCGCACGATCTGACTCGAATATTTGGGGGTGCAGGCCGTCCGGCATGTTCTGTCGCACAAATATCCGCGGTCAGGTCCACACATAAGCTGGGTCTTGGGAGAAGGGCAAATGAAATTCAGAAAGGAGTGTGGCATACTAGGGGTGCCCTATCGAACCGGTTGTATGGTTTCTTCCCGAAATGCCATGCCTCCATATCCAAGTGAAAGTTGGTAACAAAGTTCACCCGCTCCACCACCTGGACCGGAGTCAGCTCAAAGGTTGACAACCAACAGGGGTCGTGCCAACCGCTCATGTCGCACATCCGGTGTGGCCTCAGCTGCAGAGGCAGCACCCGGCGGTCTACGAAGGCGGCCACCAGGTCGGCCACCACCAGCCCCTCCCCGCTCCTCATGGCCTGGATCCGGCCCACCATCCTGATGACCTTGACGTTCGGCGCATCCAGTGCCATATTCGTCTCCGAGGACGTGATGTTGGCATAGGCCGGCAGCCGGATGTAGCCCCGCGCCGGATCGACGTTCTTCACGTAGAAGAACATAGTGTTCCACTTCTTGCAAGAATCGATGATTGAGGCGGGGGAAGATGGAGGTCCGGACGCACACCACCGCCCCTCCGCACGCATATGTGACGTCGTCATTTTTCAAGGCCTTGAGATAGAAGAGCTTCCTCCACAAATCCAGAAAGGGGAGGAGACCAAGGTAGCCCTCGCAGAGGGCCACAAAGCTGGAGAGCTGCAGGATCGAATTTGGCCCCAGATGATGCGGCTTGAGGTCCACGACATCGAGAAGCTTCTTGAAGAAATGGCTCGCCCGCAACCCGAAGCCCCGCAAGAAATTTGAGGCAAAGACCACATACTCGCCCTCCTTGGGCTCCGGCACCACCTCGCTGCCTGGAGGACGGGCGGCGAGGCGGGTCGCCAATGGCACCATCTGCACGTGGCGGAGGTACCTGATATCCTCATCCATCATGACGGAGCCCCTCCAGCTACCGCGGGGAGCGTTGGCCATCTCCGTGGCGGGTGGGCACACCAGGCTAGAGCGGAGGAGGCTTCGGGCCCTTTGGATCTCGGTGATCTTGCGCCGACGACTGCGTCAAGTGCGTGGGCGAGGCTAGGCGAGCGCGGGTGGCCGAGCAGTGCAAGGAAGAAGACGAAGTGGGGGAGAGTGCTAACTGCCTGTGCCCCTCCCCCTCCCCTTGTAAATAAGGGGGCGAAGCCGCGGGTCATGGGGAGATTAACTATGCTCACTTCCCCTAGAAAATCCATTCGGTGTGGGCACGTCGGGCCATAACCGCTGGGATCCCTCCACACAGGATCCCTGCCCATGGCCCGAGACCTACTGGGCTAGGCCCATAGTGATGTCCCGACGCGCGCCAGGACCAGGGCGCACGGCGACCACTACGCCACGCGTGACGTGCCGCACCTACACACGCTCGTCCCGAGGCATCACGGTGGAGCCAAGGGGTCAGGCCAGGCTGCTTGCGCGCCCAACCAGCTAGTGCCCCTGGCCAACCGACGCATAGTCCCAAGGCATGCACCGATAAATAAGAGAGAGATAAAACCGACGGCTCCCCTTTGTTAGAATGACGCGGGATCCCGCTGGCTTTGGGGACTACGAGGTTGTTACCCCCCAGGTATGCCAAAGCAAGGAGCTCCGAGCTATTCAAGAAAACAATACGGCTGGCTGGCCTGGGGTTGTTCTCCCACGGGCGGCCAGCTGGCGCCCTGTCGGCTGACCTGCGACCGGCACCCCACGGCCGACTGGCTCATCGCTGATAGCCACGCAGTCGGCCCCCTCCCCCGCTATCCGGCGAGCGGATAAGCTCCGGTCCCCTTCGAACGCATCCAAGTACGATGACAAGAAAACACCCCCATGACCTGCCACACATGGCTACAACAACCGCTAACGACGTGGTGCGTATGGCTATAGTTCGGTTGGTCGTACTGCTGAAAGCACATTTGCGGCCTTGGTGGTTTTGGTAATTAATAACAACATATATGTCATTGAACTAATGTTTCCACTAAGCATGTTTCAGGAAAAGTTCAATGATGGGTTGGCAAAAGGATTGTGGTATACCCCAAGATGCAAGGAAATAGATTGGCAAAGCTTAGAGCAAAGGACTCTACATTTAACCTTTTGTGATGAATCACTTTGAGTCCATAGGAAAGCCAATACTATTAAAAGGGGGTAAGGTTTTGTTGGTGAACAAAATGCTCATACGTGCACAAGTGATAGTCACCACATACACCCACAAGCTCTTCCACAAAAGTCTGTCCAAAGCCAAATATCCAAAATTGAGGCAACCAACACTTTCCACTCGGTGCCACCGATTCTCAGCCTCACACAGACTCAGCCAAACCCTAGCATTTCGATGCAACCGATTCCATTTTGGTGCCACCGAGTTTGGGTTGCCAACTTCCTGTTACACAAATTCACAAAAGTGGTCCGACCAAGTTTGTTGAATTGGCGTCACTGAGTTTGGCAATCTGACTGTTGGTCACCTTATCAATGCAACCAAGTTGCGTATATCGGTCTCACCGAGATTCAAAAGTTGCTACCTTTGAGGCAACTCGGTACAACCGAGTTTAACACATCGGTTCCACCAGGTCTGACTTATTAGGTGTAACGGTTGGATTTTTGGAGATGCCTATATATACCCCTCCACCACCACACACTCACAAAGAGAAGCACTCAGAACAGTTCCCCACTCATACTGTGACAGCCCAAGTGTTGTCCCTACCTTTTATGGCATGTATCTTCTATGAACCTTGTTGTCATGAGATTAATGATATGAGTTGAGCCTTGTCATGCCATGTCTTGTTCTTGATTTCATGCATCATGTATCATGTCATCCATCATGCCATGTCTTTGTTTGTGATGTGACCTTGTTGTGGTTGAGTGTGTTCTTGTGTTGTGTGATGTGGTTGGAGTGTATGTGGTGCATCATCTCCTCCCCCCTCTCCTATTCTTTTTCATACAACCCTAACTTCTCTCTTTATTCAATAAATTAACTTGCTGTTAAAATTATTCTAAAATGTTCAAGAGGTAGCCTGTAATGTTTTAAAAATTATGAGTGTGGTTCTTTTGTTGTTTGAGTTTAATATGTATTTGAGGTTTAAATAGCAAGGGGGCAGTTCTTTAAAAACTATTTAAAATACTTGTTTCAAAAATCCCCTTGTCAATTTTATTAAATAGTTCTCATTTCCTTTTAGTCGAAAGTTTTTTTTGCCTTATCAAAATCCTTTCTATTTTTCTTTAGGAGTTTTTCTTTTCTTCCTGTTTTATTTAATAGGAAAACGTTGTCTTTTTATTTCTGTGTGAGAGGGAGGAAGAGCTGGGTCGGCTCCTCCCTGCGCGGTCGAGCCCAGGTGACCAAGCGGCCACCTGCTCCGTTTCTTCTCCGCCAGAGAGAGCAGAGAGAGTGAGCGTGCGCCCGCACTCACGGACGTCGAGGTCGCCGTTTGCCCCCTCCTTTTAAAGCCTCAGCGTGCATGCCCTCCGCTAGGGTTCCCTCTTCTCCTCGCGCTGTCGCCGCTCCCTTTCTCCCTGTTCTTCCTTCTCTTCTTCCTCCCCTTAGGTAAGGTCAGAGAAAGATTCAGAGAATCACCGCGTCGCCGTGTTTCTTCGGGTCGTCGTCGCCGCCTCCGGTGACCTGCTCATCGCCATAAGAGATGGTGGGGTGGTTCCTGGTGCTGTCGGCGCTCCGTTCCCAGTGCTAGGGAGGTCCTAGCTCCTCCGTAGCGCTGCCCCATCGTCCGTAGTAGAGGAGCTCATCACCGGGCTGTATTCTTCCTCTTCTTCCCCTTCGTCTCGCTGCCGTCCGTGCCCCCGCGACTCCGGAGATCCCCTCGGTGAACAGTCGTTCCCCCGCAGCCCTTCTTCCCCACGTAGGCCCATGAATTGTAGCCACCGTGTTCGCCTCCGCCATGCCCTGAGCCGAGCAGCAGCTCGAGCTCGAGTGCCCCTTGCCGCCGCATCCAGCCGTTCTTCGAGGCGGGGATGGGTTCCTCTAGGTCCCCGTGCTCCCCGTAGGTGATCTGTGCTGCCGGAGATGCCATGTAGCCGCCAGAGTGGCCGCTGTGTTTGCTGTCGCCGTAGTGCCGCCTTCTTCAGTTTCGTCAGATAGCGCGTAGTGGTGTGTATTAGAGGGGTCGATGCCCTCTCCGGTTAACCACCGTAGCCGTAGCGTGGTGGTATGCGCTCGGGGAAGCGACCCGCCGGTCGTGGGTTCAAGCCCGAACTATTGGGGAACGTCGCATGGGAAACAAAAAAATTCCTACGCACACGCAAGATCTATCCATGGTGATGAGCATCTATGAGAGGGAGAGTGGATCTACATACCCTTGTAGATCGCTAAGTGGGAAGCGTTAAGAAACGCGGTTGGTGTAGTCGAACGTCTTTGCGATCCAAATCGCCGAGCGTCCCGCGATCTCATCACGATCCGTCCCGTGATCCAATCACGATCCGTCCCGCGAACTCATCTTGAGCCAGCCCTTGGGTTGGCCGAACCAGGAGGGAGGAGTCCTCCTCCTCCACTCCTAGTAGGATTAGGACTCCTTCCTTATCTTAGCCTTTTTGCCTTTTTCCACCTTTTTCATTTCGGGATTTTCTTCCCAGCCGCATGGGCCTTGTGTGGGACTTCCACCAGCCCACTAAGGGCTGGTATTCATCCTCCCACAGCCCATGTAGCCTCTTGGGTCAAAATACCCCTCTCGATGGTCTCTCGGTACACTCCCGGTACTCCCGGTACACTACCGATGAGCCCGAAACCTTTTCGGCGACCAAAATAGGACTTCCTATGTATCAATCTTTACCTCTGGACCAATCCAAGGGTACTCATGAGGTCCGGGATCTCATCCGGGACTCCGAACAACCTTCGGTCACCACCATACATAACTCTATACTACCGAAACGTCACCAAACCTTAAGTGTGCAGACCCTGCGGGTTCGAGAACTATGTAGACATGACCGAGATACCTCTATGGTCAATAACCAAGAGCGGGACCTGGATGTGCATATTGGTTACTACATATTCTACGAAGATTTTATCGGTCGAACCTCTATGTCAAGGATTCAGTTAATCCCGTATGATGTTCCCTTTGTTCTTCGGTATGTTACTTGCCCGAGATTCGATCGTCGGTATCTCCATATATAGTTCAACCTCGTTACCGGCAAGTCTCTTTACTCGTTCCTTAATACAAGATCCCGTGGCTAACACTTGGTCACATTGCTTGCAAGGCTTATTGTGATGTTGTATTACCGAGTGGGCCCTGAGATACCTCTCCGTCACACGGAGTAATAAATCCCAGTCTTGGTCCATGCCAACCCAACGGACACCCTCAGAGATACCTGTAGAGCACCTTTATAGTCACCCAGTTACGTTGCGATGTTTGATACACACAAGGCACTCTTCCGGTGTCCGTGAGTTGCATGATCTCATGGTCATAGAAACATATACATGACATGCAGAAAACAGTAGCAATAAACTGACACGATCATATGCTACGTTTGTAGTTTGGGTCTTGTCCATCACACCATTCTCCTAATGATGTGATACCGCTATCAAATGACATCTCACGTCCATGGCTAGGAAACCATAGCCATCTATGAACAACAAGCTAGTCTATTAGAGGCATACTAGGGAAATGATGTTGTCTATGTATCCACACATTTACCTAAGTTTCCGATCAATATAATTATAGCATGGATAATAAATAATTATCATGAACAAGGAAATATGATAATAAAGAATTTATTATTGCCTCTAGGGCATATTTCCAACACGAACCCCTCCCCCCTTTTGTTTTGTTTTTCCTTTGTTTTTTCTCTTTTGTTATTGCCATGTATATGTGAGTATGTGCGTACCTCCATGTTTGTAGGGTGTTTTTCTTTCTTTTCTCCTTAGTGTGTGTGTCTGGAGTGTTGTTGTGGTGTGTAGTGCATATATGTGAGTGTGCATATATGCTTGCCTAGTGTGTGTGTGTTATACTTGCATATATATGTGCATATATGCACTTGTGCATATATGTGTGTATATGTGTGTTTGTGATGAACCCCCCCCCCCCACACACACACCTAGGAGGTGTTTTTATGAGTGCATGTGCCCATGTGCACTTGTGCATGTGTGGCTAGTGTGTATGTGCCTATATGCATTGTGCATATATGGAGCATATGTGTGTGTGTGTGATGAACACCCACCCTCTTAGGTAGTGTGTTCATGGATGTGGATATGCTCATATGCCTTAGGCATATGTAGCTATGTGTGTGCATGCTTGTGTAGTGTGTGGTGTAGAGTGTGTGGTGTAGAGTGTGTGTGTGTGTGTGTGTGTGTGTGACAAGTGGGCTCTTCCCCACTTGCCATACACTATGTTTTGGTTTATGCCATGTTTGGTAGGATATATTAGTTCATTTCCATTTAAAGCTAATATTCCAAATCTGGTTAGACACATTTGTGATCTTGTCCATTTAGAGTAAGTTTTGACTTATGAGAGTGGATGGTTGTTTTGCTAGTATAGTTGTGCCATGATGCTTCATGTGACTATAGGAGTGTGATACATGATTTTGGGGTATAAAGAGCAAAGGAATCCATTGGTGCAATCAGATTTCGCTTTTGAGCAAGTTTGTAAAACTGCTATTTTCTATTGTGATGCTGCTTTGTCGTTTTTGCATGAATTAATCCATGCTTGCTTTGGGGCATGTGCCAACTTGGAAGTGTTAGTGTTTCATGCCTATTATGCCATGGTATTTTTGCTTGACATGAGAATCACCCATATAAGTGGGAAACTTGCTGCAAAGTAGCTAACTTGATGTTGTTGTTTTCACCATGCTGAATATTTCTAAGTGTGAGGATCTGCTGTTATTTTTATGCCATGAAGAGTGGTTGCCATCTTGTGATATGTTGAGAATTAGCTCAAGCTCAATGCTAGTGTTTTGAAGTATATGTTGTCAGTCCCAGATTTCTGTTTCATCATGCCAACTTGTGAGCTTCATGCTTATTGATGTGTGCCTCCTTTCCAGATTGTGTAGTTGGATAAACTGATGAGTATGTTATGTAGTTTCTATCAATGCCTTGTTTGTGTTGGTAGGATTCCTGTAGCTCAAGTTGTGGGCTGTGAAAGTTGCTATGTTGCTGTTTTGTGGCAGATTGTGTGTTTTGACTATTTTGTGGCTTGTGGGAGGTAGACTCCATGGAATTGCTTGATCTTTGGGTCTTGTGGTTGGTTGTTCATTGCCTAACCAGTGGCTGCCTTGGAATGCCAAGGAATAGCTCAGGTCCTTCTTGTCTTGTGTTTTGCCTTCGTATCTTGACGTGAGCGTATCGTGAGAACCATAGCTCCGTTTCTTACGTTCTTCATATGCATTTGTATCGTTTTGCATGATGCATCCATATTTGCCATGTTTATGCATGTCTAAATAACTTAACATAAGGTTCTATCCAGTTCCATTAATAACCAATCCTTTGCATGTGAAACATGACTAGTTAGGATTGCCATGCTAGAAACTCTTCAAATAAGCATGCATCATTGTTGCTTGTGCATTGCACCTTGGTTGGTTGTTTATTCTTGATGTTTCTTTTGGGTAGACGTGAACATTGAACCTAAATACGAAGAGCCAGGCGAGTACAACTATGAGGATCCCGCTACTTGTTCCACTGAAGACCCAACAGGCAAGATGATCGTACCCGGATCCCGATACTATTTTCGCTTGCTAGTTGTCTCACTCTTATCATTAAAATTGCGATACCTACCACTTGAATGTCGGCCTCCTAAATTGCCATGATAGCCTCTAACCCTCCACATCCTAGCAAACCTTTGCTTGGCTAAGTTACCGCTGCTCAGCCCCTCTTATAGCATTCTTAGTTACAGGTACAGGTTGTTCCATGTGATAACATGGATTTGGAATATCATAATATTATCTGTTATTTTGTTTAATGCACATATATATCTGTTTCCATACTTTGCGCTCCTAACATGCTCGGGGTTGTTATGGGGACCCCCTTGTTTATTCGGTTAAGATTAAAACTTGTCTGGCAAGACCCAACTTTGGTACTGCATTTGCTTAACAAATTAATAAAATTTGAATAGGGCTTTGCAACCCCGTGGATAATTAATCAACCCCCGGGCCAGTGCTCCTCATGAGTGTTGGTCCAAACTATCGCCGTGTGTGGGGCCAACCCAGGGCAACTCGGGAGATTTCTACCAGGCCACTGTACGATGTCCTTATCCATCGTGTCCACAGACTGAGATACGCGGCTCTTATTGGGTTCGTCGACACGTCGGGTGGTCTTGCTGGATTTGTTTTACCTTTATCGAGTGTCTTGCGTGTGAGCTCTTTCTTTGGGCTATCTCGATGTGTTGGAATTCCTTTGGAGTTGCCTAGGATGATCACGAGATCCGTGCTCGAGGCTATTCCCGCAGAGTGTGGTTAATTTGTGATGGACTAGTTGGAGCACCCCTGCAGGGTCAAATCTTTTGGAAAGCCGTGCTCACGGTTATGTGGCAACTTGAATATTTGTTTAACACCCGGTTATAGTAAACTTGAAGTAAACTCTAATAAAATACACCAACTATGTGAGTAGCCGTGATCGTCTCTGCTCGTGAACATGATCCGAGAGAGAACACGGTGGGGTTATGATTGACATAAGTAAGTGTTTAGGATCTCATAGAGGTCATTCTAGATTCGATCGTTCATCGTAGACCACAAATATTTATCTTCATGTTACGTAAGTTTAGCCACCATATATGCTTAGTGCTACTGCAAACTAAACACATACCCCATCCCAACCTTAAGCTTGAATAGTCTCGGTACCCGGGCGCATGATTGTTGAGTCCTTGTGGCTCACAGATTACTACAACACTCCAGGTACAGGTACAGATGAGTTTGTGCAGGATGATCTGACGCAGCTCCAGTGCGAATATGACGACGAAAGGGGCAGGATGTATGTGACTTATCTAAATGAGTAGAGACCATGGTCATGATCTTTGGGATAGCAAGATAGTATCATTTGCATCTGTTTTATCGTTTGATTTCATATATAGGCGGACCCTGTCTTCATATTGATGTTTGAAGTCTATATGATACCGATGTGATAGGGTTTTGTCTTGGTGCCTCCTGTCTGACTTGATTTCTTCCGAGGAGTCGAGCTCCAGGGAATGGTTGCACATCGTTATCATTCAGCTTCCTTGATATCTCAGGACGGAGAGTGTTCGGAATTGCTTCAATACTTGTCGTGGTGAGATAAGGTCGGAGTCACCTAGTACAGGGGAGGCGTCCGGGGTACCACCATGGTTTAGTATTGTTGTGAGTTTGAGGATTCGAGTTAGATGAATTGCGAAAGCCTCTGGTTATGTGTTGAAAGATGGATACAGTTGGGGTGTAGGATTGCTAGTTGTGTGAGATATTTCCTCCTTGTATCCCCCACACCGGATTGCATAACCAGAAAGTTTTTGGAAGTTCTTAGGTGGGAAATCTTGTAGTTATCTAGGATCATCTTCTTCAGATGTATGTGGGCATGTACTTTTGTTCTGAGAAGTTAGCTCAATACTTTTGTGTTATTGCAAGTGGCTTGTATTATCTGATGATGTTATCGCGAAACCGAAGAAAGCATTCTTACTAATTTTTCAGTAGGAAGGTTGTGATGTTATTTGTTCAATTTCTTTCAAGCATTTGATTCAGCTATTGAATTCATCTTATCAATGAGGTGCTGATATGTTTGTCCATCTTCAGGATGGCTCCATCAACTCACAACAATCCGGGTTGTGGTGAGGAGCAGGCTAATGTTCCACCACCATCCCCGCCTCCGCCTCCCCCTCCAGAATCTTGGCAAGATGTGATGGCTGCAACCAATGCAAACACTCAGATGTTGCTCAAACTGTTGCAAGAAAGAGATCAGGGTCAGCAAGGCTTTGAAGGGAATTTTCAGAATCAACCTCAGTTTGCGATGCTCAATCAGTTCCTTGCCAACCAACCCAAGTCTTTCACCTGTTGTGAGCAGCCTTTTGATGCTGATGATTGCTCCGTGATATGAGTAAGCATTTTGAGTGCAGCAATGTCAGGCCAGAGGACTTTGTTGGATTTGCATTGTTCCAGCTCAAGGGTCAGGCAGCTAATTGGTGGCAGTAGTACAAGGATTCCAGGGCGATCATGTTGTTACTTGGGACGACTTCCGTCGTGACTTCAGGGCTCATTACATTCTGACAAGCTTTGTCAAGGAGATGCGTGAGAAGTTCAGGCACCTGAAGTAGGGAAGCAAGTCTGTCTATCAATACAACATCAAGTTCCAGAATCTAGCCCGCTATGCTAAGCAAGATGTTCCAGATGACAAGGCGATGATCTATCAGTTCAGAGGTGGTCTCAAGGATGAGCTTCTGCCAGGCCTAGTTCTTCAAGAGCCTCGTGAGTTTGATTAGTTCTACAGTATGGCCTTGAAGGTCGAGGCAACTCAGCTGAAGTTGGAGACCTCAACAAAGCGTTCAAGGGATTCATATTCGTGTTCTTCTAGCTCTCAGATGATTCCTAAGCAGCAGAAGTATTGGGTGCCAAATCCTCCTCCGTTTTGTCCTCCTCTACAGCAGAAGAAGTTCGGTGGCCGTGGTTCTTCCCACCCACCGTCCAAGGCATCCAAGGCGTCCAAGGCAGTTCTTGTTCCTCCTCCAGGCAATGTTTGTCCGCTTTCTGAGGTGACTTGTCACAAGTGTGGCCAGAAGGGTCACTATGCAAACAAGTGCAACCAACGGTGTCTTTTGCATCCTCCTCCAGTCAGGCCTCCAGGAAATGCTATCGTGAAGCATAATCCCAAGTCAGCAAGGGTGAATATGGTGAATGCAGCAGAGGCAGAGGATTCTTGTCAAGTGATCATGGGTAATCTCTCAGTTAATTCTATTCCTTCAAAAGTTTTGTTTGATACTGGTGCATCGCATTGTTTCATGTCCCGTTCATTCTTTGCAATGCATGAGTTTGCATGTCAAGATCTCCTTAGACCTGTGTTAGTGGTGTCTCCTGGGAAGTTAATGAATTCCAATTGCTTGGTTCCGGATGTTTCTATCAAGATGGGCAATTATTCTTTTCTGGCTTCTCCAATTGTTCTCGGCAATTGACATATTGATCTTATCCTTGGCATGGACTTCCTGGCTATGAATAAGGCTTATATTGATTGTAAAGCAAAAGAAGTCAAGCTGACTCATCCTTCAGAAGATGTGATTATTTTCGCGACTCGAGATGACACAATCTGTCTCTTTGCTCTTAATGAGAAGGGTGAAATCTCGGCGATTTCTCAAATTCCGGTGGTTAATGAGTATGAAGATATCTCTCCAGAAGAATTGCCAGGAATGAATCCGCACCGGCCAATCGAGTTCATGATTGATCTCGAGCCCGAAACTGAACCGGTTTGCAAGCGCCCTTATAAACTTGGCCCTGAAGAGCTGAAAGAGTTGAAGAAGCAGCTAGATGAACAAGAGCGTCTGGGTCTGATAAGACCAAGTTCTTCTCCATGGGGTTGTGGTGTTTTGTTTGTCAAGAAGAAGGATGGCACGGACCGGCTTTGTGTCGACTACCGCCCATTGAACAAGAAGACAATCAGAAACAAGTACCCACTCCCCAACATCAATGAGTTGTTTGAAAAACTGAAAGGTGCCAAGGTTTTCTCGAAGCTTGATCTTCGCATGGGTTATCATAAGATTCGCATTCGCGAAGAAGACATTCCTAAGACCGCTTTCAGGACGAGTTTTGGCTCTTATGAGTACACCGTCATGTCATTTGGTCTTGCTAATGCTCCTCCAACCTTCTCAAGAAGGATGAACTTCATTTTCTCTCCTTTCAAGAATGAGTTCGTCTTAGTCTATTTGGATGATATCCTTGTGTTCTCGGAGATAGAAGAAGAGCATGCAGAGGATCTCCGCCTTGTGCTTGACAAGTTAAGAGAGAATCAATTCTATGCCAAGTTTTCAAAGTGTGAGTTTTGGCTCAATGAAGTGGTGTACCTGGGGCATGTGATCTCTGCCGAGGGAATTAAAGTGCACCCTGAGAAAGTTGAGGCAATCTTGAAGTGGGAGACTCCTCAGAATGTGAAGCAGCTTCGGAGTTTCCTCGGGCTTGCTAGTTATTGCAGAAGATTCGTGGAGAACTTCTCTAAAATTGCTAAGCCTCTGTCCAATCTCCTCCAGAAGAGTGCCAAGTATGTTTGGTCTCCTGAGTGTGATGTGGCATTGAATACGCTCAAGCAGAGACTGACTTCAGCTCCAGTTCTTGTTCCTCCTGAGCATTCAAAGCCTTTGCAAGTGTCCGGTGATGCTTCTCTCCAAGGTCCTGGTGGTATTCTCATGCAAGATAAGAAGATTGTTTCTTATACCTCGCGTCAGTTGAAGCCTACCGAGAAGAACTACCCCACTCATGATCTCGAGTTGGCGGCAGTTGTGCATGCTCTAATGACTTGGAGGCATTTTTTGTTGGGTAGACCAGTTGAGGTGTACACCGACCACAAGAGCTTGAAGTACATTTTCACTCAACCCAATCTCAATCGGCGGCAGTCTCGTTGGGTGGAAATGCTTAAGGACTTCAATCCAAGCATTGAGTATACTCCTGCAAAAGAAAATGTCCTTGCAGACGCGCTCAGCCATAAGGCGTACTGCAACAGTCTCATCCTGAAGCCTCTTCAACCTGAGCTTTGTGAAGCCTTCCGCAAGCTCAACCTTCAAATGATTCCACAAGGATTTCTTGCCAATCTTCAAGTCTCTCCGACTCTGGAAGATCAGGTTCACCAAGCACAGCTTCTTGATGATATGGTGAAGAAAGTGAAGAAAGGTGTGGCCAAGGGCATTCCGAAGTGTAAGTGCTTTTGCGTTGATGACAAACACACCTTGTTCTTTGAGGACCGTCTGGTGGTTCCAACAGGTGATCTCAGAAAGGTTATCATGGATGAAGCACACAATTCTCTTCTATCCATTCATCCAGGCAGTTCCAAGATGTATGAGGATCTCAAGAAAACCTTCTGGTGGACTCGCATGAAACGTGAAATTGCTCAGTTCGTGAACGAGTGTGATGTTTGTCACAGACTGAAGACAGAGCATCAACGTCCAGCAGGTCTTCTTCAGCCTTTGCCTATCCTAGAGTGGAAATTGGATCATTTGGAGGTGGATTTCGTCACTAGGTTTCGCAAGTCCAAGAGAGGCAACGATACCATCTTTGTGGTTATCGACAAGCTGACCAAAGTTGCTCATTTCCTGCCAGTCAAAGAATATATCTCGGCAGCTCAGCTTGCAGAGTTGTATACGTCAAGGATAGTATCTTTGCATGGTATTCCTCAGATCATCTCATCTGACCGTGCAAGCCTCTTTACTTCCAAGTTTGGGAGTCCTTCCAGACTGCTATGGGTACCAAGATCCGTTTCAGCACTATGTTCCATCCGCAGACAAGTGGTCAAGTTGGGAGAGTCAATCAGATCCTTGAAGATATGCTTAGAGCTTGTGTGATTTCGTTCGGCATGAAATGGGAAGATTGCCTTCCATATGCTGAATTCTCATACAACAATAGCTTTCAAGCTAGCTCAGGCAAGGCCCCTTTCGAGATTCTCTACGACAGGAAGTGTCGTACCCCGCTCAACTGGTCTGAAACCGGTGAGCGTCAGATATTGGGCAATGACATGATCACTGAAGCAGAAGAAATGTGCCGTGTCATTCGTGAGAACCTCAAAGCAGCTCAGTCCCGATAGAAGAGCTATTACGATAAAAAGCATCGGGATGTTTCTTTTCAAGTGGGTGATCTAGGCTATCTCAAAGTCTCTCCCATGAAGGGCACTGAGCGGTTTGGAATTAAAGGGAATCTAGCTCCTCGTTTTGTTGGTCCTTTTAAGGTTGTTGGCAAGAGAGGTGGACTTGCTTATCAACTAGAGTTTCCTCCAGATTTCGCAAATTTGCACGATGTCTTCCATGTTTCTCAGCTCCGGAGGTGCTTCAAGACTCCCAAGCGTACCATTGACCTCCAAGACATTGATCTCCAAGAAGACCTCTCTTATCGTGAGCATCCTGTGGCAATTCTCGAAGAAGCTGAGCGTAAGACTCGCAAAAAATCTATCAAGTTACTCAAGGTGAAGTGGTCTCATGATTCTGACAAAGAAGCTACTTGGGAACGTGAGGACCTTCTCCGTTCCGAATTTCTAGAGTTCTTTTGTTCCTAGATCTCGGGTCAAGATCCTCTTGTAGTGTGGGAGAGTTGTGACAGCCCAAGTGTTGTCCCTACCTTTTATGGCATGTATCTTCTATGAACCTTGTTGTCATGAGATTAATGATATGAGTTGAGCCTTGTCATGCCACGTCTTCTCCTTGCATTCATGCATCATACATCATGTCATCCATCATGCCATGTCTTTGTTTGTGATGTGACCTTGTTGTGGTTGAGTGTGTTCTCGTGTTGTCTGATGTGGTTGGAGTGTATGTGGTGCATCATCTCCTCCCCCCTCTCTTATTCTTTTTCATACAACCCTAACTTCTCTCTTTATTCAATAAATTAACTTCCTATTAAAATTATTCTAAAATGTTCAAGAGGTAGCCTGTAATGTTTTAAAAATTATGAGTGTGGTTCTTTTGTTGTTTGAGTTTAATATGTATTTGAGGTTTAAATAACAAGGGGGTTGTTGTTTAAAAACTATTTAAAATACTTGTTTCAAAAATCCCCTTATCAATTTTATTAAATAGTTATCATTTCCTTTTAGTCAAAAGTTTTTTTTTGCCTTATCAAAATCCTTTCTATTTTTCTCTAGGAGTTTTTCTTTTCTTCCTGTTTTATTTAATAGGAAAATGTTGTGTTTTTATTTCTATGTGAGAGGGATTAAGAGTTGGGTCGGCGCCTCCCTGTGCGGCCCAGCCCAGGTGACCAAGCGGCCACCTGCTCCGTTTCTTCTCCGTCAGAGAGAGTAGAGAGAGTGAGCGCGCGCCCGCGCTCACAGACGTCGAGGTCGTCGTTTGCCCTCCCTCTTTTTAAAGCCTCGACGTGCATGCCCTCCGCTAGGGTTCCCTCTTCTCCTCGCGCCGCCGCCGCTCCCTTTCTCCCTCTTCTTCCTTATCTTCTTCCTATCCTTCAGGTAAGGTCAGAGAAAGATTCAGAGAACCGCCGCGTCGCCGTGTTTCTTCGGGTCGTTGTCGCCGCCTTCTGTGACCTACTCGTTGCCATCGGAGATGGTGGGGTGGTTCCTGGTGCCGTCGGCGCTCCGTTCCCGGTGCTAGGGAGGTCCTAGCTCCTCCGCAGCACCGCCCAATCGACACTGTCGTCCACAGTAGAGGAGCTCGTCCCCGGGCTGTCTTCTTCCTCTTCTTCCCCTTCGTCTGGTCGCCGTCCGCGCCCCCGCGACTCCGGAGATCCCCTCGGTGAGCAGCCGTTCCCCCGCAGCCCTTCTTCCCCGCGTAGGCCCGTGAATTGTCGCTGCCGTGTTCGCCTCCGCCGTGCCCCGAGCCGAGAAGCAACTCAAGCTCGAGCGCCCCTTTCCGCCGCATCCAGCCGTTCTTCGAGGCGGGGATGGGTTCCCCTAGGTCCTCATGCTCCCCGCAGGTGATTTGTGTTGTCGGAGATGCCCTATAGCCGCCGGAGTGGCCACTGCGTTTGCTGTCGCCGTAGTGTCGCCTTCTTCAATTTCTTCAAATAGCGCGTAGTGGTGTGTATTAGAGGGGTCGATGCCCTCTCCTATTAACCACCGTAGCCGTAGCGTGGTCGTATGCGCTCGGGGAAGCGACCAGCCGGCCGTGGGTTCGAGACCGAACCCCTCCAACCTTTTGTTTTGTTTTTCCTTTGTTTTATTTTTTTTCTCTTTTGTTATTGCCATGTATATGTGAGTATGTGCATACCTCCATGTTTGTAGGGTGTTTTTCTTTCTTTTCTCCTTAGTGTGTGTTTCTGGAGTGTTGTTGTGGTGTGTAGTGCAATATGTGAGTGTGCATATATGCTTGCTTAGTGTGTGTGTGTGTGTGTTATACTTGCATATATATGTGCATATATGCACTTGTGCATATATGTGTGTATATGTGTGTTTGTGATGAACCCCCCCCCCCCCACACACACACGCCTAGGAGGTGTTTTCATGACTGCATGTGCCCATGTGCACTTGTGCATGTGTGGCTAGTGTGTATGTGCCTATATGCATTGTACATATATGGAGCATATGTGTGTGTGTGATGAACACCCACCCTCTTAGGTAGTGTGTTCATGGATGTGGATGTGCTCATATGCCTTAGGCATATGTAGCTATGTGTAGTGTGTGTGGTGTAGAGTGTGTGGTGTAGTGTGTGTGTGTGTGTGTGTGTGTGTGACAAGTGGGCTCTTCCCCACTTGCCATACACTATGTTTTGGTTTATGCCATGTTTGGTAGGATATACTAGTTCATTTCCATTTAAAGCTAAGATTCCAAATCTAGTTAGACCCATTTGTGATCTTGTCCATTTAGAGTAAGTTTTGACTTATGAGAGTGGATGGTTGTTTTGCTAGTATAGTTGTGCCATGATGTTGCTTTGTCGTTTTTGCATTAATTAATCCATGCTTGCTTTGGGGCATGTGCCAACTTGGAAGTGTTCGTGTTTCATGCCTATTATGCCATGGTATTTTTGCTTGACATGAGAATCACCCATATAAGTGGGAAACTTGCTGCAAAGTAGCTAACTTGATGTTGTTGTTTTCACCATGCTGAATATTTCTAAGTGTGAGGATCTGCTGTTATTTTTATGCCATGTGGTTGCCATCTTGTGATATGTTGAGAATTAGCTCAAGCTCAGTGCTAGTGTTTTGAAGTATATGTTGTCTTCTACCATCCTGTTAATTTTCATGCCATGAGGTGGTCTCTATCACCATTAGTTTCTGCTGTCAACTTGCTATCAGATTAACTCGGATTCCAGAAAACTGTTATTTTCACTAAGTCCCAGATTTCTGTTTCATCATGCCAACTTGTGAGCTTCATGCTTATTGATGTGTGCCTCCTTTCCAAATTGTGTAGTTGGATAAGTTGATGAGTATGTTATGCAGTTTCTGTCAATGCCTTGTTTGTGTTGGTAGGATTCCTGTAGCTCAAGTTGTGGGCTGTGAAAGTTGCTATGTTGCTGTTTTGTGGCAGATTGTGTGTTTTGACTGTTTTGTGGCTTGTGGGAGCTAGACTCCATGGAATTGCTTGATCTTTGGCTCTATTATGGTTGGTTTTTCATTGCCTAACCAGTGGCTGCCTTGGAATGCCAAGGAATAGCTCAGGTCCTTCTTGTCTTGTGTTTTGCCTTCGTATCTTGACGTGAGCATATCGTGAGAACCGTAGCTCCGTTTCTTATGTTCTTCATATGCATTTTTATCGTTTTGCATGATGCATAAAGGTACAGGTTGCAGGTACAGGTTGTTCCTTGTGATAACATGGATTTGGCATATCACAATATTATCTGTTATTTAGTTTAATGCACATATATATCTTGGTATTGGTGGAAGGCTTGGCTTTTGCTAGGTGTTTTGTTCTGCTGTTATCGCCATAGATTCTTGTTACCGGTGTTATGTTTCCATACTTTGCGCTCCTAACATGCTCGGGGTTGTTATGGGGACCCCCTTGTTTATTCGGTTAAGATTAAAACTTGTCTGGCAAGACCCAACTTTGTTACTGCATTTGCTTAACAAATTAATAAAATTTGCATAGGGCTTTGCAACCCCGTGGATAATTAATCAACCCCCGGGCCAGTGCTCCTCATGAGTGTTGGTCCAAACTATCGCCGTGTGCGGGGCCAACCCAGGGCAACTCGGAAGATTTCTATCAGGCCACTGTATGATGTCCTTATCCATCATGTCCTGAGAATGAGATACGCGGCTCTTATCGGGTTCGTCGACACGTCGGGTGGTCTTGCTGGATTTGTTTTACCTTTATCGAGTGTATTGCATGTGGGCTCTTTCTTCGGGCTATCTCGAGGTGTTGGAATTCCTTTGGAGTTGCCTAGGATGATCATGAGATCCGTGGTCGAGGCTATTCCCGCAGAGTGTGGTTAATTTGTGATGGACTAGTTGGAGCACCCCTGCAGGGTCAAATCTTTCGGAAAGCTGTGCTCACGGTTATGTGGCAACTTGGATATTTTTTTAACACCCGGTTATAGTAACTTGAAGTAAACTCTAATAAAATACACCAACTATGTGAGTAGCCGTGATCGTCTCTGCTCGTGAACATGATTCAAGAGAGAACACGGTGGGGTTATGATTGACGTAAGTAAGTGTTCAGGATCTCATAGAGCTCATTCTAGATTCGATCGTTCATCGTAGACCACAAATATTTATCTTCATGTTACGTAAGTTTAGCCACCATATATGCTTAGTGCTACTGCAAACTAAACACATACCCCATCCCAACCTTAAGCTTGAATAGTCTCGGTACCCAGGCGCATGATTGTTGAGTCCTTGTGGCTCACAGATTACTACAACACTCCAGGTACAGGTACAAATGAGTTCGTGCAGGATGATCTGACGCAGCTCTAGTGGGAATATGACGAGGAAAGGGGCAGGATGTATGTGACTTATCCGGATGAGTAGAGGACCATGGTCGTGATCTTTGGGATAGCGAGATAGTATCATTTGCATCTGTTTTATCATTTGATTTCGTCCATAGGCGGACCCTGTCTTCATCTTGATGTTTGAACTCTTGTGTGGAATTACAATTTAGTATGTGGCGAGTGTAAGCCAACTTGTATACTCATCTCTTCTGTAACGTATGATGTAATGATGCTATACTTGCGAACAGCAAGATGCGCCTCTACCCCTTGCGAGGCCCCCGTGCCTTAATATGGATAGGCGCGCATCTTGGGCGTGACACATACCTACTGATTTTCTGAGAGAGAGCCACCTACTCATGTGTTGAGATCATGCCATTCCATTCCTACCATATGAATCTTGATCTCTAGCCTCCCCAAGTTGCTTTCCACCCAATCAATCTCTTCCACCAAAGCCAAATCTGTGAGAGAGTGATTGTGTGTTGAGGAGTCTATCATCTTGAAGCACAAGAGCAAGGAGTTCATTGACATTATCGAGGGTATTACCTTTTGGAGGGTGGTGCCTCCTAGATTGGTTAGGTGTCGCTTGGGAGCCTCCAACTTCGTGTTGTGGAGTGAACCAAGAAGTTTATAAGGGCCAAGAGATCGCCTACTTCATGAAGATCTACCCCGAGTTAGGCTAGTCCTCTCTGGACATAGGTCATCATGGTATAATAAAGGTTGCTTCTTTGTGGAACCCTCCGTGGGTAGAGCCCTCCTTGGACTCTCGCAACCATTACCGTGCATGGGTTGAAGACTCCATAAACATGGACGTACGATAGCACCACCTATCGGAACCACAGGAAAAATCATCATGTCACCAATTACATTTGATCTTCCTACCCTTCATTTACTTAAATGCTTGTCTTTACTTTCCGCTGGAATACTCGTAGACATGCATGTGTAGGGTGTAATTTATTTGCAATGAATGCTAAAATTTTCCAAGAATTAAAATTGGGAAAACGTAATTTTTATTTGTTCAAGTATTCTATCACCCCCCTCTAGCACTACTTTCGAACCTAAAAGTGGTATCAGAGCATTGGTCTCCATTGCATTGGTTTCACAACCTAGGAGAGTGAGGTAAATTATCACCATAGAGGTTCGTACTTTGATGGCACAAATTTTGCTAGTTGGAAGCACAAAATGAAAATGCATTTCCTTGGTCATAACCCCACCGTTTGGGCTGTCATTTGTGTTGGATTGCAAGGTGAATTCTTTGTAGATGGAAGGGAACCGGATCGCGAAGCAACTGCAGATGAATTGAAGATGTTGCAACTAAGTGCTCAAGCATGTGACATTCTCTTCAACTGCCTATGACCCGAAGAATTCAACAAAATCAGCCATCCTGAGATTGCAAAAGAGATTTGTGATACTTTGGTTGATATGCATGAAGGTACCGAATTTGTGAGAGAATCCAAGTTGGATGTTCTTCAAAGTAAACTTGACAAGTTAAAGATGAAGGATTGTGAAGGATTCGCTGAGATGTACTCTAGGCTAGCTCTCATCACCAATGAGATTGCTGGCTTAGGAAGCGAAGAAATGACCGAAAAAATCATCATCAAGAAGATACTTCGAGCTTTGGATGATCAATATGACACCATATGCACATTGATCCAAATGATGCCCAACTACAAAGATCTCAAGCCAACAGAAGTGATTGGAAGGATTGTTGCTCATGAGATGACACTCAAGGACAAGGAAGAGCTTCACCACAAGTCTAGCGGTGCTTACAAAGTCACAAGTGATGCTCTCTCTACTTCAAGCGGAAACCTTGTCATAAATGAAGAGATAATCCTCATGGTCAAGAAATTCAACAAGTTGTACAAGAATAGAAGCAAAGATCGAATCTCCAACTCAAGATATGAAGAGAAATGTTCGTCAAGTCATGACCGAAACTACTACAATTGTGGGAATCTCGGACACTACTCCAATGAGTGCACGGCTCCTTACAAAAGGAAATACGAGTCACCAAGAAGACGAAGCTCAAGAGACGAGTCACCTCGAAGAGAGATAAGGAGTAGGGATGATCGTTATGAACGAAGACCCTCAAGGAGAAGTAGGGACTCGGAGAAGAACAAGTACACCAAGAGCTACTCAAGAAGAAAACATCAAGCTCATGTTGGTGAATGGGTTTCCAGCTCTGAATCCGACAACCACTCTGAGAGAAGCTATCACTCCAACTCTGACTATAGTCAAGATGAAGGTGTTGCCGCACTTGCACTAGTGACAACTAACTCCTATGACATATTTGATTCACCAAATGAAGGGAGTGGATGTTGCTTCATGGCTAAAGGCCGCAAGGTATCACACCCCGAGTATCTTGATTTCAATATTGATGAAGATGAATTGTTAATTGAAGATGACTTGCTATTTGACAAATCTAGTATTGTTAGTCAAGATGAACTTGCTAGTAATCACTATAGTCTAGATAAGTCGTGCGATGATGATAAGTTGGAAATAGAATGACTAACTCAAGAACTAAACACTCTCAAGATAGCTCATGAGTCTACTTTGCGATATCATAGAGAGCTTGAAAGGACGCATGAGAACCTCCGCTTCGAGAAGCTCAATTTAGAGAAAGATCACGAGTTCCTTAAAGCTATCAATGATGATCTTCGAAATAATACTTCCTCTTATCTAGCGAAGTGACTTCTCTTGTCTACATTCATGCCACAAGTTAAGACTAAGCAAGCTAGTAACAAAGGAAAGAAAGGTTCTTCAACTAGTAGCAATAAAAATGATAAATCAAATGATATTGCTTCTAGTAGTTCTCTTGATCCCACTAACTCTTCTCTTATCCAAGTTACACTTGAGCAAGAAAATGATCTTTTGGAAGGGATTATAGAGAAAGGTATCTACAAGAGTCTTGAAGGGTGCAAACAATTTGAGGAGTTTGTATGCAAGGACGAAGGATATCAGAAGAATCATGGTGTTGGCTACTTCAACGCTAATGGAGTTGAATGGTGATAAGGTCAATACCCCAATCCCAAGTTTGTTCCTCAAAATGAGAAGTATGAAAATACTCTCCCCAAGGGAACAAAGGCTCAAGATGACCTTCCACCACAAGACCCCAAGCTCAAGGGCAAGAACAAGCTTCAAGAGGAAATTCACTCATATGAAGATGAATCCCAAGATTTGGTGAAGTGGGTTCCCAAGGCTACTAAAAGCTCAACTTCTACAAGTGCTACTTCAACACCAAGGATCCCCATCAACATGATGTGGGTCCCCAAGAAGAAGAACTAGAGAAGTTCTTGAGGGGTGACTTCGCCAATGAAATTCACTCATATTCATTATTGGCAAGAACTATTTGCACAGAACATCAACATTATGCAATAGTTCAAGGAGTCACACACTCCCTCAAAGGTAAGCAAGGGACAAGGTAATCAACTAATCAATGGACATCATAACATATGCTTTGCACTCCATGTCCATAGATATCCTTGTATTTGTCTCTTGTGAGTTGGAACTAACCCATGTAGGTGAGAAGAGTAATAAAACAACAAGGACCATCCCAACTCTTGTTGATCTTCATCAACTTTGAGCATCCACCACTACTTCAGCTACATGAAGTCTTCATCGACAAAAGCCAAGGTTAGTTTATCCCTCCTATGGGGGAATGTCACATCAAGGGGAGCTTTACTCTAAGACTTGAGTCAAAGCATCTCATAGTATGTGACAAAATTAAAATGCTTTATGTAAAAGTGGTAACCCCACTTGTGCTTAAACGATGAGTATGACCTATGATCAAGTATTCTTACTTGGCTCCTAAGTCAATATACTCATATATAGATGACTTCGTCATTGCCAAAGTAATTGTTAGATGCTAATGTGTTTGTGCATGTTTGCCCTGATTTCATTTGACATCTTATTGTGTGAGCATGTTGGTCTGCATTTATTTACTCATTCAAGGATATCAAATTGTTGCTATTTGGATTTTGATTTTTCATTGGCCAATTGGATGTACAAGAAATCCTAGGACCACTCCTCTAGCTATCTATGCTTTCTCACCTCATATTCTATTCATGCTGCATCACAAAATTTGTACAAGTACTTTTCTATCTCTCTATGTGAGGAGCACTCGAGTTCCGTATCGATAAAGGACTGACCATTAAAACCTCCCAAGTGCAACTCTGTGGAACCAACTGAAAATTATCGGTCTCACCGACTTCCTAGGGTTGATCTGGTTTTTTGTATCTCAGTACTACCGATTCCATATTCTCGGTTACACCGAGTTTCTCACCGAAAATTTAGAATCGGTATCACTGACAGTGATGGCTATATATGTTGTGGACCCCGACACTTCGAAATTCAATCTTCAAACGTCGCCCTCCAAAACCCTAAGCTGCCACAAAAGGCCCCCCTGGTCGTCACCCATGTCTTCCCGCGCTCCTCCGCCACTGGGATCTTCGCCGTCGACGGGCATCTTCGTCGCCGTCTTCGCTGTAGCGGAACTGTCACCAAGCTAGGGTACGGATCCGATCCTTCTTGCGCTCCCCATCCGAATCTTGCGCAATGAAGTTCAGTTTATCGATAAGCCACCGTTTGCGCATCTTTCTATCCACATACAAACTCAACAGATTAGCGAACGATGAATTTTTTAGGTTTTGCTGTCCGCCTCATGTGTCTCGGTAGAACCGATGCGAAATAATCGGTATCACCGATTTGGTTTTCTACCACATTGATAAAACCTCGGTGGAACTTGTTGGAAATATGCCCTAGAGGCAATAATAAATTGGTTATTATCATATTTCCTTGTTCATGATAATCGTTTATTATCCATGCTAGAATTGTATTGATCGGAAACTCAGATACATGTGTGGATACATAGACAACACCATGTCCCTAGTATGCCTCTAATAAACTAGCTCGTTGATCAATCATGGTTAAGGTTTCCTAGCCATGGACATGAGGTGTAATTTCATAATGGGATCACATCATTAGGAGAATGATGTGATGGACAAGACCCAAACTATAAACATAGCATATGATCTTGTCAGTTTATTCCTACAATTTTCTGCATGTCAAGTATATGTTCCTATGACCATGAGATCATGCAACTCATTGACACTGTAGGAGTACCTTGTGTGTATCAAATGTCACAACGTAACTGGGTGACTATAAAGGTGATCTACAGGTATCTTTGAGGGTGTCTGTTGGGTTGGCATGGATCAAGACTAGGATTTTTTACTCCATGTGACGGAGAGGTATAAGGACACTTGCCTATAACGAGATTGAACTAGGAATAGAGACACCGACGATCGAATCTCGGGCAAGTAACATACCGAAGAACAAAGGGAACAACATACGGGATTAACTAAATCCTTGACATAGAGGTTCAACCGATAAAGATCTTCTTAGAATATGTAGGAACCAATATGGGAATCCAGGTGCCGCTATTGGTTATTGACCGTAGAGGTGTCTCAGTTATGTCTGCATAGTTCTCGAACCCGCAGGGTCTACACACTTAACGTTTGGTGACGATATAAGTATAGTTGAGTTGTTATGTTGGTGACCGAAAGTTGTTTAGAGTCCCAGATGAGATCCGGGACATGACGAGGAGCTCCGGAATAGTCCGGAGGTAAATATTGGTATATGGGATAATAGTGTTTGGTCTCCGGAAGGGTTCCAGAATTCACCGGAAAGAGTTTCGGATGTTTACTGGAATGTTCAGGGTACAAGAACACTTTATTTGGGCTAAGGGGTAAAGCCCATAAGGCTTTAGGAACGTGCAAAAGGAGTTTTGCGGAGGCCAAGGGCCATACGTCAGGGACCTTGGCGTCTAGTCCTGGAGTCCGAGGATGACTCTTACCTGCGTGTCAAACCAACCTCGAGGAGGATTTGTCTCCAAGTTTCAACCCCAGGGCTCAACATATAAATAAAGGGGCGGGGCTAGCACCCGGAACACATCAAGTTTTCCCAAGCCATGTGCCGGCAACCCCATCCCTCTAGTTTATCCTCCGTCATAGTTTTCGTTGTGCTTGGCAAAGCCCTGCGGAGATTGTTCTTCACCACCATCGTCACCATGTCGTTTGGCTGCCGGAAGTCATCTACTACTGCACCATCGCTCGGTGGATCGAGGAGGTGAAGGCGTCATCAAGCTGCACGTGTGTTGAACGGAGGTGCCGTCCGTTCGGTGCTAGATTGGAAGGACCATGATGGGATCACGGGACGACTCGTGATGAGATCGCAGGACGGCTCGTGATTGGATTGCAAAGATGTTCGACTACATCAACCGTGTTTCTTAACGCTTCTGCTTAGTGATCTACAAGGGTATGTAGATCCACTCTCCCTCTCGTAGATGCTCATCACCATGGATAGATCTTGCATGTGCGTAGGAAATTTTTTGTTTCCCATGCAACGTTCCCCAACACGAGTGCCAATTTTCGGTGCAACCGAAAATGATGCCTAGTTCCTGGAAAGCAGGTTGTTAGTTCAAACTTTCAAAAATCTGCATTTTGTGATGAATTATCCCATTCCACTCGTCTCAACTGAATTCACAGGGTCAGACATGTCAGGTTCAGAGGATAGTCAGAATCTACAGGAGCAGAACATTGATATGAGTTGAGGCACTAGCCCTGAGTCCAGCTCTTTCTCAGATCTAGGCACCCCTAGCTCTCATGGGCTGCCTAAAGTTGCTACTAGGACCAGGAAGATATGGAATTCTGAAGAGGAAGATTCTGATTTTGTGCTTGAGGAGGTTCTTGCTAAGAAGCAAGAGAAGGCTATAAAGAAATCTGCCAATGAGGCCACCTCATCAAGGAGGGTAGTCAGCAAGTTATATGCACCTCCAGAGACATTTAAGGCACATGAGAGTGCTAGAGTCACCATGTCTGTTGAGCTCCCAAAGAAATCTTTTCCTAAGAATGCAGGAGAGAAGAAGACAGCCAGGAAGAGAATCATTCATGTTGTTGGCAGGCCTACCTCTATGTTTGAGGATCCAGAGGAGGCTACTGGTGCTGCTGAGGAGGAGGAGGAGGAGGAGGAGGAACAAGTGGTCAAGGCCCCTCCCAAGAGGAAACAAAAGAAGCTATTGGCAGATGCTATGCCAAAGCTAGGTCCCTCAAAGAGCACCAAGGCTACACCTAAGAAGGTTGCTACAAGGAAGTCCAAGAGGACTACGAGAGATATTCCAGCTGCTGAGAAGAACAAAGGATCAACTTTCAAAGAAGTTGATGATGATGATGCTATGATAGCTTTGATGAAGCTGAGACCTCACCTTCCTGAACACAATGCTAGCCATCCAATAGCTGAGGATATGAAGAAGAGGGCATGGAGAGCAATTGATCCATATGCCCAAAGGAGAAAAATTGTTGTGGACTATAGGTTCTACACTAAGGAACGACAATCTTGCTTGACAAGAGTCCAGATGTCAGTGATATGAGATACTTTGACTAGAAGTATATCAAGGCAAATGAGGACTATTTCCCATGTGTGCAAGATAGCTTCCACTACATTGGTCTTGATCAATTTGTTGGCAGAGAGTTTAGTACTTGGAATGATGAGATGATTATGCAATTCCACTCCACTGCTCACTTCTATGGAGATGGCAGGATAGTGTGGATGATTGAAGGATTAAGATACGAATCAACAGTTGATGAGTGTGCTACCATCTTATGAGTCCCTGAGGTACATGATGGTGACTTGGATGTCTACACTAAATCCAAGGAGAGCCACAATGCTATGAAGGATATGTACAATGCTATCCCTGCTGCTAACTTGCAATCACACAAGTTAGGATCTATTTACTTCCTCCAGGTTGGCCTCCGTACCATGAACACCTTCTTGAGGCATACATTGATGCCTAAGTCTGGAGATGAGAAGATGATTCGTGGCTACTCCATCAACATGCTTACCCATCTTGATAGTCACACCAGGATTCGAGTGATGGACTTGATTGTTGAAATTGTGAAGAGGGTTGCTGCTGATCAGAAGTGCTCATGCTGCTATGCACCCTACATTCAAATGCTTATCATCTCCAAACATGAGAAGCACATCTTTGCTCTGGATAGACCCCACTAGCCACTTCAGCCAGATTTCGAGGACAATGTTGTAGTGATGGACCCCGACCATCCCACTTCAGCTGGAGCTCAAGCTCAAGCTGAGGCAGAGGCAGCTAGAGCCACTAGTGCTCAGGTCCCCAGATCCAGGAACAAGCAGATGGATCTCTTTATCTCTACTGTCATGGACATGAAGAAGGACATCAAAACTATTATGGATAGTCAGGAGAGCCTTGTGAACATCTTTGAGGATAGAGTGAAAATTCTTAATGACAAGGTAGATGGGTTGATCAAGACTGTCAACGAGCTCAAGAAGGAAGTAGATGAAGCTCCTACCCGTCGCACCTCTTCAGAGTCCGAGTCTTCGGATGATGATGAGGATAGTGCACTTGTCAGGATAACTTCCCAGTACAGGACATAGGCCAGGAGACCTACAGTGTCAGCTCCGGAGATGAGACCTTCATCTTCTGCTCCAGCTACAGTGACTGCAGCTCCATTAGCTACTCTAGTGCCTCCAACGACTACTCCAACTCCGCCCAGGACATCAGAAGAGGTCTTCGCCGACGCAGTTCTCTTGACTCCGACATCGACTACCGGAGGAGATCAGTCACAGAAGAACGATTAGCTATATCTCTTTGATCTTTTTGGTAACTTGTTGCCAAAGGGGGGGAGTTGTATATAGATCTAGGCTTCGTGTGAGAGATCGTCTATTTTTATTGTTGTTTTACAAAACATTTGATCTTTTGGTTTGGATGTGATATACCTTTTGCTTGTGTTTGATCATACGCTTTAATGTGTGTTGCTACTATTTCCTATCCTTTGATGTTTATGTGATGATCATTTACTTTGCTTGATGTGTTGTGCTATGTAGTTAACTCTTATTACTCTCCACACCACCAAGATGTATGTGACATGGAAGAAGTGCCCCATGTACCTAATCGATTGTGCATTTGCATTCAAATGAAAATTTAATAATAATGCACAAATTTAGGGGGAGCTCTTGCTTATCACATACTTCTCAAAGCGAGGATTATATTCATTGATTATATCATATGTCAAAGCTTTGATCTATATGTTGTCATCAGTTACCAAAAAGGGGGACATTGAAAGCACATTTGCTCCCTTGGTGGTTTTGGTAATTAATAACAACATATATACCATTGAACTAATGTTTCCACTAAGCATGTTTAAGGAAATGTTCAATGATGACTTGGAAAAAGGATTGTGGTATACCCCAAGATGCAAGGAAATAGATTGGAAAAGCTTCAAGCAAAGGACTCTACATTTTACCTTTTGTGAGAAATCACTTTGAGTCCGTAGGAAAGCAAATACTATTAAAAGGGGGTAAGGTTTTGTTGGTCAAAAAAATGCTCATACGTGCACAAGTGATAGTCACCACATACACCCACAAGCTCTTCCGAAAAAGTTTGTCCAAAGCCAAATATCCAAAATCGGTGCAACCAACACTTTCCACTCGGTGCCACCGATTCTCAGCCTCAGACAGACTCATCCAAACCCTAGCATTTCGATGCAACCGATTCCATTTCGGTGCCACCGAGTTTGGGTTGCCAGCTTCCTGTTACACAAATTCACAAAATCGGTCCGACGGAGTTCATTGAATCGGCGTTACCGAGTTTGGCAATCTGACCGTTGGTCACCTTATCGGTGCAACTGAGTTGTGTGTATTGGTCTCACCGAGATTCAAAAGTTGCTACCTTTGAGGCAACTCAGTAAAACCAAGATTAACACATCGGTTCCACCGAGTCTGACTTATTAGGTGTAACGGTTCGATTTTTGGAGATGCCTATATATACCCCTCCACCACCACTCACTCTCAAAGAGAAGCAATCAGAATAGTTCCCCACTCATACCTATTGATTTTCTGAGAGAGAGCCACCTACTCATGTGTTTAGATCATGCCATTCCATTCCTACCATATGAATCTTGATCTCTAGGCTCCCCAAGTTGCTTTTCACCCAATCAATCTCTTCCACCAAAGCCAAATCTATGAGAGAGTGATTGTGTGTTGATGAGTCTATCATCTTGAAGCACATGAGTAAGGAGTTCATCGACATTATCGAGCCTATTACCTTTTGGAGGGTAGTGCCTCCTAGATTGGTTAGGTGTCGCTTGGGAGCCTCCTACTTCGTGTTGTGGAGTGAACCAAGAATTTTATAATGGCAAGGAGATCACCTACTTCGTGAAGATCTACCCCGAGTTAGGCTAGTCCTCCGTGGACGTACGCCATCATGGTATAGTCAAGGTTGCTTCTTCGTGGAACCCTCTGTGGGTAGATCCCTCTGTGGACTCTCACGACCGTTACCCTCCATGGGTTGAAGACTCCATAAATGTGGACGTACGATAGCACCACCTATTGGAACCATGGGAAAAATCATCGTGTCACCAATTGTGTTTGATCTTCCTTCCCTTCCTTTACTTACATGCTTGTATTTACTTTCCGCTGCAATACTCATAGACATGCATGTGTAGGGTGTACTTGATTTGCAATGAATGCTAAAATCTGCCAAGAATTAAAATTGGGAAAAAGTAGTTTTTTAATTGGTCAAGTAGTCTAATCACCCCCCCCTCTAGCACTACTTTCGATCCTACAACCGCTGACCATGGTCGATCACGACCGGGCAAGGCAAAAGTGTCGGCACGCCCCCGTCCACTCCATTACTCGCCTCCTCATGGCTACAGTGCTGCCGGCCATACCGGAGACTTTGGTTGGCTGGGGCAAGGCGACACTGCTTGGGTGGCCCGTGCCCCAGCAGGTGAGCGTAGGCCAGTCATAGCGGCCGGCTGGCAGGCCCCAGCCGGCGATGGGACCGCATGGCCGGCGGGCCCCACGGGCGACGAACTGCTGCTATCGCCAGGCCCTACAACCGACGGGACAGCGCGACTGACGGCTGGGTCCCTCCCCGTAGTACCGACAACTCATTTGTAAGCCAGCGGGTTGGCCTATAAAACCCCCGGAGCCCCCCCCCCATGCACAGTGACGAGATCTTCACACACAGCCACATAGAGAGGCAAGAGCAGCCAGCCACATCCATTCTTCCTCCTCTAGCAACATCTCAAGGAGCACCATTGTAGCCCTCATAGTTCATCAACTAGCTAAGCAGGACTAGGGGTATTACTTCCCACGGAAGGCCCCGAACCTGAGTACATCGTGTGTCTCGCACCGCTTGTTCCCGATCCCGTTCCCGAAGTCCACCGACGTCCATCGGCCCCAACCACTCTCGATAAGCCACCCCATGGCATTTGTCATGAGAAAATGACGACATTGCGCTACTCGGTCACATCGATCAAACAAACTCGATGGGACCGATTTTGTGAATCAAGGTAACAGGAAATTGGCAACCCAAACTCGGTGGCACCGAAGTAGAATCGGTTGCACCGAATAGCTAGTGTTTGGCATGGGTCTGTCTGACTTTGGAAATCGGTGGCACCGAGTGAGAATTGTTGGTTGCACCGATTTTGAATATTTGGCTTTGGACAGACTTTTGTGGAAGAACTTGTGGATGTTTTTGGTGACTATCACTTGTGCATGTATGAGCATTTTGTTCACCAACACTACCTTACCCCCTTTTAATAGTATTGGCTTTCCTATGGCCTCAAAGTGATTTCTCACAAGGTAAAATGTAGAGCCTCTTGCTTGAAGCTTTGCCAATCCATTTCCTTGCATCTTGGGGTTTCTCCACAATCCTTTTGCCATCCCTATCATTGAACTTTTCCTGAAATATGCTTAGTGGAAACATTAGTTCAATGAAATATATGTTGTTATTAATTACCAAAACCACCAAGGGAGCAAATGTGCTTTCACTATGCTAAGTTTTCAGGACAAGAAGCAGAGGGCTATCTAGGCATACGGATCGTAAGTGAACCAAAACCTTCTCAATATTTCCATGGAAAGAACTAAGTTCCTTATGTTTCTGATTTCTCCTTATGTTGCTCGAGGATTATAAAGTTTAATCTTGGGGGAGTTGATCAGTGATATTTTTGCACTCATTTCAACCTTGTTTAAAGATATTTCATTAAAAGAGAGATACTCGCTCCGATATTACCACTAATGACTAATGAATGCAAAGGATTCGACAAACGCTCTTTAATGTTTTTTCATAGTAAATGGGCTAAAAGGTAAGAAATCACGTGGGAGAATGGAAAAGGGAGGAAAATGGAGAAGTAATCAGTCACCAGGAGGCGCCAAAAGGCAACCAGAGCCAAAGATGGCGTTTCATGCAACCGCACGCGCTTGCATGAGCGGTCGTTTGGTGTGGAAGCCAAGGCAGGTTGTCCATCTGAACACCTTTTACAAAGGGGACCCCGCCAAAATGTCAACATAAAAACACGGAGAATAGTAGCGAACACATCTAGAACCTCATCATCATCATCATCATCCCCAAACTCTAGACGCCACCAATTTAATCTCCATAGCTATCTCCACCACCATAGTGCTCTCTCATCTAGTTCATACTTCTAATCGTGCATCACACAAGGCATCCATTGTAAGACATATTACAATCAAACAATGCGAAGATGTGTTCTTCAATGTTTTCTTCTCACGATCTGATGTCTACTACACAACCTTCTTCTTGTAAACTCGTGTTGGGCCTCCAAGCAGAGAGTGTTGTAGGACAGCGACAATTTTCCCTCAAGTGGATGACCTAAGGTTTATCAATCCGTGAGAGGTGTAGGATGAATATGGTCTATCTCAAACAACCCTACAACCAAATAACAAAGAGTCTCTTGTGCCCCCAACACAACCAATACAATGGTAAATTGTATAGGTGCACTAGTTCGGCGAAGAGATGGTGATACAAGTGTAATATGGATGGTAGATATAGGTTTCTGTAATATGAAAATATAAAAAAGCAAGGTAACAAATATTAAACAGCGAGCCAAATGTTGTATAAATGCTTGGAAACAAGGCCTAGGGTCCATACTTTCACTAGTGCAATTTCTCTCAACAATATTGACATGGTTGAATCATATGTAATCACCTCTCGCGCGACAAGAGTTCACTCCAAAGTCACAAATAGCGGAGAACTAATGAAGAAATTATTGTAGGGTACGAAACCACCTCAAAGTTATCTTTTTCGATCAATCTTATGAGCTATCCCTATAAGTATCACAAACAGCCCTAGAGTTCGTACTAAAATAACACCTTAAGATACACATGGACCAAAACCCTAATGTCACATAGATACTCCAATGTCACCACAAGTACCCATGGGCTTGATTATACTATATGCATCACACAATTTCAGATTCATCATGTTCAATCCAACACAAAGAACTTCAAAGAGTGCCCCAAAGTTTCTATCAGAAAGTCAAGACAAAAACGTGTGCCAAGACATACATTATAAGAAAACTTCAAAGGGAAAAACTCAATTCATCACAAGAAGATAGAGAGGGAAAACTCCATATGATTCATCTATATCAATAAAGTTCGTGGTACATCAAGATCATGCCATCTCAAGAACACGAGAGAGAGAGAGAGCAAACACATAGCTACTGGTAAATACCCTTAGTCCCGAGGGCGAACTACTCCCTCCTCGTCATGGAGGCCACGGGGATGATGAAGATGGCCTCCGGTGATGGTTCCCCCCTCCGACAGGGTGCCGGAACAGGCTCCCGATTGTTTTTTCATTGCTCTGGAGGCTTGCGGCGGTAGAACTCTCGATCTAGGTTTCTTTTCGGAGGTTTCTATATTTATAGGAATTTTTGGCGTCGATCTCATGTCAAGGGGTGTCACGGGGCGGTGACAAGCCTGCTAGGCGCGGCTAGGGGGGGTGGTCACGCCTGGCAGGCTTGTGACCTCCTCGTGGCTCTTCTGGCCCAACTCCAATGGTTTGGGGGCCTCTTTTGGTCCCAAAAAAATCATACTAAATTTTCAGCCCATTCCGAGAACTTTTATTTCTGCACAAAAAACGACACCATGGTAGTTGTGCTGAAACAGCGTCAGATCGGGTTAGTTCTAATAAAACCATACCAAAATCATATAGAATTATTGTAAACATGGCATGAATACTTCATAAATTATAGATACGTTGGAGACGTGTCACGATCTGATATGTATATGTGAGTAGTTTGGTAGGGTATGGGGTGAGGTATGAGCCTTGCAACCATTGGTATATGTTGAAGGGATCAATGGAAGTCTTTGACACAATGTCTTGTATGTGTGAAATAAAATTGTTTCGTGAAGTGTTTCTTGGCTTGTCCACGATCTTCATCCCTGTAGGTACCCAGGATCATAGAGGTCGAGCGTCGGTGAGGCTGAGCAAGGGGACCGTGAAGTGTTATACCGAACACCGGTGACAATAAGGTTTAGTAGGGTAACATGGATCACATCCTTGGGGATTCATGAGGTGGGGTAATTAAACACTCAATGCTTTTGTCTGATACTATATCTTAATTATCGAGGAAACCCCGTGAGATGGATAGGGACTTCGGTAGGATAACCGATTCTTGATGCAGGACTCGTGCCGGTCAAGATGTTACTTGCACATATCCCTCACTCTGATATGAAGCAAGCACCTCTTGATGGGTGACTTTCGGAGCACAAACTAATATCATTTTTATCCCAATGCAAATACATGGTTGTAAGCATTAAGACCTCATCCCCGTACCTTCTTTTTATTATCAGTGTTTGAATCACTATTTGCTTGTTGCTTCGGTCAAAAACTGGAATTGACACTTTGGCAAAAGCATGCTAGAGACCATTTCTTCAAGGGAATCTTCCTCTCGTGGGTTTGATACCCAGGGTCACCTCTAGGGAAATCGGTGTGGAATACCCTTTCTTGTTCCAATACCAGATCAATAAAAAGGAGATATCATCGCCCGCGTCTAGCGACATGGGGGAAACCTCGCCACTGCACATAGGACCCTCCTCCGTCGCCCCACCTCCACATCGTCGTCGTTGGGGGGCCGTTGACGAAGCCACGTTGCACCCTGGGATGGCGATGGAAGGGCGACTTCCTCCTGCGTTGCGGCTGATACGTCTCCAACGTATCTATAATTTATGAAGTATTCATGCCATGTTTGCAATAATTATATATGATTTTGGTATGATTTTATTAGAACAAACCCGGACTGACGTTGTTTTTAGCAGAACTACTATGGTGTTGTTTTTGTGCAGAAATAAAAGTTCTCGTAATGAGATGAACATTTACAGAGAATATTTTTGGAAAATATAAAAAATACTGGAGCGAAGAGTCACTGGAGAGGAAGGCCGAGGAGGCCACAAGCCCCAGGGGCGCGACCACCCCCCTCGTCGCGCCCACCAGGCTTGTGGGCCCCTCGGGAGTCCACCGACCTCCCTCTCAGCTCTATAAATCCTCAAATATTCTGAAACCTCCAAGGCATAACCTAAATTGGGAGTTCCGCCGCCGCACACCTCCAGAGCCACGAAAAACCAATCTTGGCCCTCTCCGGCACCTTGCTGGAGGGGGTCACCATCATCGGAGGCCATCTTCATCGTCCCGGAGGGGCCATCAACACCATGGAGGCCAAGGACCAGAGGGAGAACCTCTCCCCACAGAGGGTGGAGGCCATGGAGGAGGAAGCACTAGGGGGAGAACCTCTTCCCCTCTCTCCCGGTGGTGCTGGAGTGCCATTGAGGGAACCATCGCCGCGGTGATCGTCTTCATCAACATCACCTTCTTCATCACCATCCTCATCTCCTTTTAGCGGTCCACTCCCCTGCACCCCGCTGTAATCACCTACTTGAACACGGTGCTTTATGCTACATATTATGATCCAATGATGTGTTGCCATCCTATGATGTTTTGAGTAGATCACTTTTGTCCTTTGGGTTGATTGATGATCTAGATTGGTTTGAGTTGCATGTTTTATTATTGGTGCTGTCCTATGGTGCTCCCTGTGTCACACAAGCGTGAGGGATCCTCGCTGTAGGGTGTCGCAATATGCTTATGATTTGCTTATGGTGGGTGGCGTGAGTGATAGAAACACAGACCCGAGTAAGTAGGATGTTCGCGTATGGGAATAAAGAGGACTTGATACCTTATAATGCTATGGTTGGGTTTTACCTTAATGATCTTTAGTACTTGCGAACACTTGCTAGAGTTCCAATCATAAGTGCATATGATCCAAGTAGAGAAAGTATGTTAGCTTATGCCTCTCCCTCATATAAAATTGCAATAATGATTTTCGATCTTGTTCAATTTCCTAGGATAATTCCGCACACCGACCCATCATTATTCCACACTCGCTATTTGTAATATATTGTAATATTATGATAACAACATCTATATTTATATTTTAGTTCTCTGATATCATGCAATACTATCCTCTTCATACCCACAACGTAGTTTTATTCTAGATGGAAGCAAACGTTCGGTGTACGTAGAGTCGTATCGGTGGCAGATAGGACTTGAGAGAATATTGATCTTATCTTTAGCTCCATGTGGGTTCGACACTCCATACTTATCACTTCCACCTTTGCAAATTGCTACAATGATTCCTTGCACTTGGGGATTATCAGCGGCGCCCCTCACCCTCCCCCAGATTCGATTTGGTAATTCATGGGGGTGCTCCCCTCCGGCTGTTGCGCCTCCTCTGCCTGTCCAGCCTGGATGCTTTGCCTCGACCGCTCCAATGCCGAATGTTTCCTACCCCCTAAGGTGCGACTCTCTCCTGATGCTGCTATTAGTTGGGTGTGCTTGAGGTCCATCGGGAGTGGTGCCCGGGCGAGCTGGGTCTCGGTTTGGCCTCGCCGCAAGCCGCTCCTAGTCCCCAATGGTGCCTCCTCCAAGTTGTGGTTCCGGCATTTACGAATTTGTGTGGTCATGTGTTCTTCTTGGCGGTCCGTTGAGGCCTCGCGGTGGACCTTTGCCGGCACTGCTCTGGTCCCGGCGGCCATGGACCTGCGTTCTTTAGTGTTCGCGACTTGCTCACGTCCTCCATCGGTGCGGTGCCGGAAACGATGCTTCGATTGCTACATCGTCTCCGACATTTGGCTTACCGATGCTTCGACGACTCCGCCCCTAGCAGCACGGAGGTGCGTCCCCTTCCGCTTCCAACTTGCCGGTGGTGTCGGTCACCATCCCACCCTACGCGTCAGCTCTCTCTACCATGTCGCCTTCCCGTCCACCTTCATGCCATGCCTGCCCAAAGATCGTGTTTTCGACGGCGCCCCGTGCCACTCTTCGACAGCAGAAGCAGGCCCACCCCACCCTTTTGTGGTGGTAGTATACTACGGACCCCGATCTGGCGGCAATGGGATTGCTCGGACTCGGGCCAGGCCGAAATCTATGTTCGGCTTGCCGACAATGGCATTGGCGGCACTTGCGGGTGTTGTTTTCCTTCTTGGAGGCGCTGCCATGGACTTTATCCGTATACCTCCTCGAGCACCGAAGGAAACCCTTAGTCCGGTTCTTCGGATCGGATGGTGACGGCGTAATCACATCGCTCCCCTTCTTCAATGCGCTATCTTGCTTGCTCGTGTCCCTGGTGTTGGCTTTCAAGATGTTCGACGTCTTGCCAGTCTCGCTTAGTGGTTTTAGCTGTGATTTATCTTCTCTTTGAGCTGAGCATCCCTTGTTTCTTTGCTTCGTCTGTCATATCCATGCGGTTTGAGTTAGGTCTATCCTTTCTTTTTCTAATATGAATGATGAAAGGGCAGTGTTCTGTGCCGGCGCGCCGGCCGCACGCGGGCCACCCGATCCGCCAGATTGGATCTGGTTTGACCGTCAGATCTGTTCATGCAGCAAAAAACCTCGATGCAGCAAATTCCGGCCACGACGTAGTAAATTTCGGTCACGGATGCAGCAAAAATATGGTTGTAGCAAAAAAATATCAATGTGATCGTAGTAAAAAAACGACGTTGATGATGCGAAGTAGCAAAATAAAATGTGGGTTGTAGCAAAATAATCCGGTGAACTTGGGGTGCAACTCTGACGATCGTATATGCTGCTTTTTTAGTGAACGGTTATAGCAAAAATTGATACCGGTTGTAGCAAAAATCAACACCGGTTGTAACGAAAAATCCGACGGACTGGGGTTGTAACCAAACGTATATGCAATTTTTTTGATGAACAAATATAGTAAATAAAAAACATTTATAGCAAATTTAAACGCTAGTTACAATAAAATTAGACGGAAAATTACAATAAAATTAGACGGAAAAAAAGCTATATGCAATGCGCGCGTCGCGCGCAGTTCGGCCGGCCGCACCATCCACAAGCGTTTTCCATAATGAAAAGACAATTCGCGAAAAATAGCACTGTGGGCCCGGTCCACATCCCGGAAATCTCACTCTCATCCGGAACACGGAATCGACCAACCAGAACACAACGCACCGCCTCTCGGCTCTCAGCATGGACGCGGCGGAGAGGAGGCTCGCTCGCGTCACGGCTCACCTCCTGCCCTTCTCCCTCCCGCTCGCCTCTGCCCCTCTCCTCGCGCCATCCCTCGCTGCTGCGTCGTCCTCGCCCGCCGGAGACAGCTACCGGCGCGTACACGGCGATGTCTCGTCGGAGCCCCCGGAGTGGCGCGCGGCGACGGACGAGGATGGGAAGGGGTTCGTCGACATCATCTACGAGAAGTCCGTCGAAGAGGGCATTGCCAAGGTCAAACATTTCTCTCCTACCAGCAGCCCTGTAAAATTTTGGGTTCCAAGTAAACATCGGCCAGCGAATCGAAGCTTGTTCCTTGACTAGTCTCCAGTGCCATTCTAGCACTACATTATCTTATCTAATGATTTGAACTGTTGCATTTCTTGTTCAAGATCACAATCAATCGTCCTGATAGGAGAAACGCATTCAGACCGCTGACTGTCAAAGAGCTGATGCGTGCCTTCAGCGATGCTAGAGATGATAGTTCAATTGGAGTCGTCATACTGACAGGAAAGGTAAGGCTTGTCCCTTTTGCCGTGTTATAGTTCTGGTCGTGGTTGTGTTGTATACATAGGATGTGAACGGAATCTTACTTTGATCTTTTTGGTGCACAGGGATCCAAGGCATTCTGTAGCGGCGGCGACCAAGCCTTGAGGGATTCTGATGGGTATGTTGACTTTGATAGCTTTGGCCGGCTCAACGTTCTAGACCTCCAGGTCAGATATGCATTCCTGACTTTTTGCACGCAGTGACCTAGTACTTGCTTACAGTACAGACGAATTGTTATGCTATTGTCTGTTGGTGTGTGTGTATACTGTTCAGCGTCATTTCTGTATGAAATGATTTTAAATTCTGAGCACATGAGCTAAATCATTTCGCTAGGTACAAATTAGGCGCCTTCCGAAGCCAGTTATAGCAATGGTATGAGCATTGCCTTCGCCATTATTTTTTAATCGGTTTTCTTTTATCATCCAACATATTTGTCCGGTTGAGTATGCTATCAGGTTGCTGGTTATGCAGTTGGTGGTGGACATGTTCTGCACATGGTGTGTGATCTAACAATTGCAGCTGACAACGCGATATTTGGGCAGACTGGTCCAAAGGTGTTTCTCTGGCCTAGATTGTTCTTGCTTCGTATAGAATGCGAATTGAAATTATATATTTTACATAGCAGATTATATTGTTGCCAGTTTTAAATCCTGTATGAAAGAGCAGTCTCCTTTTGAAATTTCTACATGTGGAACTTTGCTTGCCTTCATTTTGCAAGGAATTTTGCTTGCTAGTCTGCAACATTATTTTCTCCACACATCCTTAGCATCTACAACATCTTTTATGCACCCCTCCACCCCACCCCTGATAGGCTGATACCATGGGTGCACTTCTAGTGAGTTCTGACAAAACATGAACAACGCCATGACTGACAACTTTGTCTTCACAATACATATTTGGATAAACAACAGTAATCCAGCCTTTTGTAGTCTTGCTCAGAGTTCAACTAAAACTGCACCGTACATGCAGAAGTTTATTCTTGAATTGCTCGGGAAAGTCTATTTTTTAGAGTATGCAGAATGCGCACCTTAGCTTTATACTCCCTCCGTTCCTAAATATAAGTCTTTTAAGAAATTTCACAAGGGGACTACATACGGAGCAAAATGAGTGAATCTACACTCTAAAGTATGTCTATATACATCCGTATGTAGTCTTCTAGTGAAAACTCTTAAAAGACTTATATTTAGGAACGGAGGGAGTAGAAGGTAAAAAGAGATTTACAAGACGGACCACAGTCGCTTCCTCCACAAACCGGAGAAAAGCAACTAAAAACCAACGAACTCCTACTCCAACTCAAACCCTACTGCTCACAGAAGACTAATACTCCACTCTCACCCGCCACCCCCCACCGTTTCAATCCTCGAAGATGTGAGAAACCAGAGTATCCTCAGCTACGCATTGTTACCTATTGCTAAGCACTAGCATTTCTTTGTTTCCACAAGCTCCAGCAGATCAAAGTAATCACCGAGTCAAAACCTTTATGCAAATCTTTTGGAACGGATTTTCAAGCTCTACACCACCAAGACTCCAACCGGTCTGTCACCGTAGGAAGGATGGTCAACTGTATATTAGCTCTCTGGAAGCAGCGGAACCATACTTACCTGGAATAGACACAATGCAGAAGAATGTGATCAACATTGCCATGCTCCTGATCGCAGAGAAAGCAAGGCAACACCTGATCCTGAAGCCCGTGTCTCATCCTCCTATCCGAAGTCCACACTCTGTACTGGACCGCCAGCTACATGAAGATTTTGCACGAGAGAAGCGCCCAACGACGCCAAATAGCATTAGCATAGGATACCCGGATGGCACCTTCACAGAGCATGTTGTAAGCGGATCTCTAAGAGTACACCCCACTCTGATGCCACCTCCAGATGGCATCATCTTCAGTCAAAGGATCCAAGTTGATATCCACCATAATCTCCCAGAGATGAACTAGCTGTGCCATACAATCAGTAGATAGCTTTCCACCAATATCGTTGGCTCAACGATGCAGATTTAGGCCCTCCTTAACCGTAGGCCAGTTGATCACCTGAGTTCTAACGTGCGGCATGACCAACGGGGCAACCTCAGCGACAGTAAAACCCCTGATCCACCTATCTTTCCAAAACATAATCCGATCGCCCGCTCCAATCTTCCAATGCCCCAAACTAGTAAAAGCATTTTATACATGCTTGACCAAGGAGAAAAGAAGGCCTGCCAAGATCTCGAGTCATCGGTTCGGCAAACCCTCTGCAAGCCACCAAACACTGACCTCCATGGATCTCCTCAGAACCTGCCCAGAAGAATGCCCGACACTCTTTACTCACGCGTTCCACTGCCCACTTTGGGGGCCCAGCAACCAACAGATTATGCGTAAGTCAAAGCTATTGAGTGTACTTACCGTTTACTTATGAACCTGGTTGTATAATAAATTAAAAGACCAACCATTTTGCTTCGCTGAAAGCTCATTTTAATGATTTACAATCAGGTGTATTACTCTATTCAAAATTTCATGGCTTCCTCTATTCAAATTTGATTATATTTACCTTTTCTCCCGAAGGTTTATTACTTTAATAGGGAACATTGAAGTTTAATAAAGACATGCTCACAGGTTAACATAAGTCTAACATATTGATTTCAGCTTCTTTTTTCCCTATTTATTCATGTTCGGATCTTTTAACCTTTTCTATAAACACTACCAGAAGGCGCCGCCGGGCGAAGCCCGGTACGCGTCGGCGGCGGCGGGGCCCTTCTTCCCCTCCTGGCGTGCGGCTGTAGCGCGACATGCGGCGGCGCGGCGGAGTCTTGATGCTGATGCGGCGAGGGCGTGTCGGGCGGCACGGCGGCCAGACGGCGGAGCGAGCGGGCGGCCAGGCTGTGGTGGCTGCGCGAGGGGTTAGCTTCGGGGCGGCGGCGCGGTCATGGATCCATCGCGGATCCGGTCCTGCAGGCGCGGTCTCGGTCTCCCATGCTCGACCGGCGGGTCTCGATGGCCGTGTGGGTGGCGGGAAGGTGGTGGGCGTCGGCTGCGGCGGCGGTTCTCGCTAGATGCTGGTGGCGGTGATGCTCGTCCTCGACCCCGATCTACTCCGATCTGCAGCGGATCCGGCCCCTCATGGCTTCTCCCTATTCTTGGGTGCTGGCCTTGCAGATCCGGTGGCTGGAAGGGTTCCGGGGGAATCCCTTGGCCGGCGCGGCGGCCACTCTGAAGGCAGCGCCTTTGGGTGTTGCTCCCCTTGTTGGAGGCTTCGGAGAGGATCCCCTTCCTTCCACTCCTCCCAGGAGCTCAGGTGAAAACCTCAGATCCCCCTGTTCCAAGTGACGACGACACCGCGGTGGGGTGCTCCTTCCTGAAGGCGTTGCTCGGGGGCTGCTCAAGCGGCGGTGGAGGTGGCGGCGGTTTGGTGTCGGCACATTTTGGCCAGCTTCATCTTGGAGGCTGCGGCGTCGGCGGCGCTCGTCTGGTGGAGCAACTGCCTGTTGCAGTTTGCGTCATCAGGCTCGGGGGTCTTCCTGGATCGGACGATGATGGCGTTTTATCGCTTTCCCTCATGGGGCATCGTTTTGGAGCAAGTGCTGACTGGAGGGATGGTGGAGCGGTGCTTCATCTCACACATTGATGGCGGCGGATATCGACGGCATGGTGCTGTGGAGACTCGGCGTCCGATGCGTGGAGATGGACTCGCGTAGGAGGAGGTAGCTATCTGGCGTCATGGTGACGTCGATGGCAGAGTGGGTAGACAAGGTAGAAGCCTCAATATCTGCTCTGAAGACGGATCGGTGGAAGATGGCGGCGACAGCACTCGAGTGCGTCTGACCGGTTTGTGCCCCAGACCCGGTATGTGGCTCGGCTGGGGCTTCCGGCTTTTGATGTTAGGCTTAGGTGAGTGGTCTGGGTAGTGGCCCAGCTAGCACCCCTTCATCATATGGATAGGAGTAGCGGCACTTTTTGCCAAGATGGTGGATTCAAGCATATTGTTGTAATACTTTGTAAGGTCCTCGAGAATAATCAATAAAGTGGCCGTATGCATCTTCCAGATGCAAGGCCGGGGGTCATCCTCCTTTTCTAAAAAAGAAGTTAAAAGTTTACACGTGGCTTACTTTACATTTCCCCCTCTGTGATTTGGTATTACAGGTTGGAAGCTTTGATGCTGGCTATGGCTCTTCCATCATGTCTCGATTGGTAAGCTACCACTACTAATCTGTTTGCTTCATGCTTAACTTGTGACCAAGTGAGATGCCCATTCTCTTTTGATCGTGTTAAGAACATACAACAATTATGCCCCACACCTAGAGCTGCCAAGTGGGAGTGAACTCTACGTCAAGCACGACCATTACTACCGTGGAACAATTTTGATCATTTTTAGAAAATAGTAGCAATGTTTTCTATCTCATTTTATATCTTGTGGACAGGTTGGACCAAAGAAATCCCGCGAGATGTGGTTTCTGTCACGGTTCTATGCCGCTGAAGAAGCAGAGAGAATGGGACTCGTCAATGTAGTCGTACCAGTGAGTGGCTAGATTGTCGATTACAGAAAATAAAACTACCTACTATTAGGCAGTTGTCTGTTATTTTCATCTAGGATGCAGGTTGCAACATGCCCCAGCTAAGTTGCTTCTGAAATTATGTACTTGCTATATCCTTTGCATATGCAGCTTGCTGATTTGGAGCGTGAAACTGTGAAATGGTGCCGGCAAATCTTAAGGAATAGCCCCACAGCTATTCGGGTGTTGAAATCTGCACTCAATGCAGCTGATGATGGTCATGCTGGTCTACAGGTATTAATTTGTCAAATGTCAAAGAGTCAAACGAATCATGGTGTTCAACTGGTGGTGGGATGTTCCTACCTATGTCACATACACACATACGATGTGTATGTCCTTGTAATTAATAATGTAAGCACTTGTGTCACAGGAGCTCGGCGGGAATGCGACATTGATCTTCTACGGTACCGAAGAGGCCAAAGAAGGAAAGAATGCGTACATGGAACGACGACGCCCTGATTTCTCAAAGTTCCCCAGGAAACCATGACTTCCACTTGATGGTTTCATCATCTTGTAGTAAATGTTATTCGATCTCTTCCCCTCATCGATTTGCAGAAAGAACCCACACATTTGCCTCTCCCGTGGATAGTGTGTACATTGTTATCTACAAAGTGCCGGAGTTTTGTTGACAATTTGTTGCCGGAAATGTAGTTTGCGCACATGAAAGAAAATGTCATATTTGTGAATATCATTGCTATGCTATACTATGTACTTACTATTGAAGTGTATGTGGAATGCCCAATCTTCTCCATCAGTTTGGACTTCTGGGTGAATCGGTTGGTGCATGAAACTTTACATGTCATTGGCTAGTGCGTTTACTCACCCCTATTCACAAACACGGAGGCAAGAGTGCCAGTCATACCCACGTTTGAGGCAAGAGTGTCTGCACGTTTGTGTGTGTGTGTGTGGGGGGGGGGGGGGGGGGGGGGGGGGCAAGAGTGTCTGCACGTTTGTGTGTGTGTGTGTGGGGGGGGGGGGGGATGCCCGATCTTCTCTGGGCTTTTGGACGAACTTGTTGGTGCATGAAATTTTACACTTACATGTTTGAGCCTAATCAGCCTGGCTTTTGGGCGAACTGGTTGGTGCATGAAATTTTACACTTGTATGTTTGGGCCTAATCAGCCTGAAGATGGGGTTCACATCAGCACTGAAATAAAAAAAATCGGGAAAACGCAAAGGACCTTTGTGTTTCATTTCATTGAAAAGAGAGAATTTAATGTTACCACCCTCCTAGGAGGCGGTTTACACTTATTGGACATGAATTAGTGCATGTCACAGGTCGGGGGAGGACTACTCGGAGCCTAGCAGCGCCCGCCACAACCCATAGCTTGGCCTCGTCTTTGATGATGTGAACTAGCGTTTGGACGGAAGGGTGCGCGGCGTTGAAGACGCATTCATTGCGTTGCTTCCAGATCATCCAGGAAGTGAGGAGTGTCGCGGATGCCAACCCCTTACGCATTGGTTTGGGAGTGGTCTATCTAGCGGCGTGCCACCAGTCTAGCAGGGTGCCCTCATTCTCCGGCGTCCTACAGGTCATGCGCATCCAGGAGAGAATCTCCTGCCAGACATGCCGCGAGAAGGAGCAGCCAAGCAGTAGGTGGCGCATCGTCTCGGGCTCCTGGCAGCAAAGGGGGCAGACAGTGTGGTGCTGTAGCCCGTGGCGGGCGAGGCAGTCTGCCGTCCAGCAGCGATCCATGCTGACGAGCCATTGAAATTTTTTCACTTTGGGGGCCGCCCAGCTCTTCCAAGTGAGCTTCCAATTGCTGCAGGAAGCCGAACCGTGGAAGGAAGCGATGTAGGCTGATTTGGCGGTGTAGATGCCAGACGCATTCCATTTCCACACGAGCTGGTCCGGGGCCTTAGAGAGCGCCGTGGCCTCGATCATACGCCAAAGCAGAAGGTATTGACTGATCTCGTGAATGCCCATAACGCCGTGGATATCTTGCGCCCAAAGGTGCCCCGGCAAGCCGTCGACCACCGTTCTAGTCTTCATTCGCCTCTTCGGAATGCACATGTAAAGCAGCGGGGCGATCTCGTGAACAGAACGACCTCCGATTCATCTGTCCTCTCAGAATTTTGTGGTTAGGCCGTCGCCAAGGATGGTGTAGATGCTGGCGAAGAAGAAGGCAAGCTCATCAGCGGAGAACTGGAGATCCAGGCCGCTCCAAGCGCGATGGTTGTCGGTGCGGCTGAACCAGAGCCATCACATCCGAAGCCAAGGCTCGTGCGCTCCAGGTCATGAACGCCCAACCCACATAGGGAGAACGGGCGTGCCACACGGCGCCAGTTGACGTGACAATGTCCCCCATTGGCCTCGGCGCGGCCGGCCCAAAGGAAGCCCCTCTGGATTTTTTTCGAGCTACCTCAGAATCTTTTTCGGAGGGGCGAGCACGAGCAGCTGGTGGAGCGGGATGGCGCTCAGAACCGACTTCACCAAGGCGAGACGGCTGGCTCGGTTCATCAGCCAAGGTTTCCAAGAAGGGAGGCTCCGAGCCACCCTGTCCACGAGGGGTAGCAGCTGGGAGGCAGTGGGACGTCGGATGGTGAGCGGGATGCCAAGGTAGGTGAATGGGAACTCGACGATTGGGCATCCCAGGAGCTTGACGACGGGCGCAGCCACGTCGGCGTCGCATCGAACGAGCGTGGTCGCGCTCTTGGCATAGTTCACGCGTAATCCCGAGGCCTGCCCAAACAGGTCGATGATCGCCGTGACAGCCTCAATGTCCTCAGTGGTAGGGTGGCAGAACAGGACGACGTCGTTCGCAAAGAGTGAGATGGGCGGGATGGGCTTGTAGGGGTGCAGCCTGCTCAGAATGCCCATGTCCATGGCGCGCTTGAACAGCCGGCCAAGAGTGTCGACGGCGAGGACGAATAGCTGCGGCGAAACAGAGTCCCCCTCGCGTAGGCCCTGGCGATGCCAAATGGAAGGCCCAGGGCTCCCGTTGAGCAGCACCTTCGTGCTAGCGGAGGACAGCAAGATCGCCAACCATTCTAGGAATCGACCGCCGAAGTCGTACTGCCGCAGCACCTCGAAGAGAAATGGCCACGAGATCGAGTCAAAGGCGCGGACAAGGTCGAGCTTGAGAAGGACGCGTGGCGCCCCAAGCTGGTGTAGTAGGCGCGCAGACTGCCGAACCAAGACGAAGTTGTCATGGAGGCTGCGGCCAGAGATGAACGCGTTCTGGTTGTTGCTCACGAGCGCATCCAACTTTGGCGCGAGGCGGAGTGACAACATCTTGGCGAAAATCTTGGCCACCAAGTGTATAAGGCTGATCGGCCTGTAATCTCGTAGGCAGAGTGCGTCGGCGTGCTTGGGCAGCAGCAAAAAAAGAGCCTGGTTAAGGCGCGAGAATCCACGGCCACGCATGTCGTATAGTTGCTGGAAGATAGCAACGAAGTCATCTTGGACGATGGGCCAGCAGGCGCGGAGGAACTCGGTAGTAAAGCCGTCCGGCCCCGGTGCTTTGCGCGCCATTTACTGTAGATGGTACCAAGAAGCGCTTGTACTCCAAGCTTAATCCCCCCCCATAAAACTGAGTTATTCTACTTTGTACTGCTCACGAAACTGAATCTTAGTCCACCACGTTGTTTGGCTATGAGCGAGGTAAGCTTCCTATTAGCTACCTCGGGACTCCGATCAATTATTGGAAGCTTTGTCATGCAGATTGGAAGTATGTTGGAGAAAGAATGGGATGGCAACTAAACAGTTGGCAAGGAAAGCCCTCGCGCGCTTATCAGTTATGTGCTTGCCTATTCTATAGATGGCAATATGGTATCCTTCTTCCAAGTGCCAAAAGAGATACTACCAAAGACGGATTACTTCAAGACATTTCTTGCCAATGAAAAAAAACAAAACATTAGCTGATTAAGTGGAGTGTCACATGCCGCTCAAAAGATCAAGGTGGCTTAGAAATCAAGATATAGATGCCAAAACATGGTGCTCTTAAGTAACTGGCCATTTAAGGTTCTTACCGAGGAGGGTGTGTAGCAAAGAGATTGAAGATCTAGATGTCAAAACATGGCTATATGATGTAACTAGTCATTTAAGCTTCTTACTGAGGAGGGTGTGTGTGGCAAGATATCTTACGTAATGAACATGTGGGCTCTAAGACCAACGTGAACCATGTTCCTTCCTATTTTGGGCATTCAATTAAAAAGACTCACGTATTATGTTCACGGAAGAACTTGGTTAGGTAACGCCCCCTTGAGGGTTTAGTAGCATGAACCTTTCCATATTGTTTGTCATAAGCATGCCACGGTTGAGGAAATCCCGAGTATAATGAGGACATCCATGCCACTGTTGCATCCAAAGCGTTGCCGCTACACGTGCTCAAGTTCTAGAAAAACAAGGACCAGATACTAGAGCTCGGACAAGCCGGTTAAACAACCAGGTACTTTAAATTTCTTTGTTGGGACTACTTCTAATGTTCATGAGAATATTATGCTCCCTAAAGTACAAAAAATAATGTTGTGTTGACATTCAAGAATCAACTTTCAACCAGGGGTGTCCTTAGCAACACGACTAGAGATTAGTACGCGAGGGTGAGTACAATGGCCTTATATCAAAGGTCGCCGTACCCTTGACAAAATGACACGATGATGTTTTTTAATAGTTCTAGCCGCCTCGTGGGAGCATGACCTATTTCCTATGGAAAGGTTGTCGAGAGTGGTGCCGAAGCATAGAGCACTTAAGAGTGTCACCGCTTTCGGAGTCCCCCGACTCTCGTCTAGTCTAGGCCTTTAAAGGTCCCTCGGACTCTGAATCTCTACATTCATAATTCTCCTGAGAGAGCTAGTAGGGGAGAAGGACTATCCTATTGAGTTTATTCAAGTGGGAGTGAGTGAATTGCATGGTAATGTGGGGCCGCCTAGGGTCCTTGATAACTTGTAACTTCCCGGACACACCAGTCGATGATCGTTACTCCTGGCAGGATCTAAACTGACCCCACATATCAATACTAATCTTTATTGCGCACTTTGTCCTCACTCGTGCACACCCAGGACCAACTTCCCGGTCAGTCACCCATCCTACTCGTGCACACTCGGGACCAACTTCCCGGTCATTCACCTATCGTAGAACTATTCCAAGCTAAGCATGCTTAATTTGGGAATTTTGTTCGACTGGGCTCCCGGAAAAGAAGGAATTCCTTATTGATATGAGTAGTCTAACATCCCTATTAAGCCAGGCTATCACATACACCCCACCTCAGAGGAACCGACGTCCTCGTCGGGCCACAAGAACGTTCCCTCTTGCTACATACGTCTGTGCGTCTAGTCCGGTACATGTGCCATATCGTGTGGCACGACGGGTCACAAACGTCATGAACAACATGATAGCGCACCTGTCAGCAGAAATCCACGTAACCACGAGGGTCGGCTCTGATACCAACATATAATGCTCTGGATACACCGACCGATGATGGTCATTACTCCTGGCGGGATCTAGACTGGCCCCATGGATCAATACTAGTCTTTTCTGCATAGTTTGTCCTTACTCGTGAACACCCGGCACCAACTTCCCGGCCGATCATCCATCCTAGGACTACTCCAAGCCAAGGAAGCCTAACTTGGGAATTCTGTCCGAATGATCTCCCGGATTTTTTATTTATTAATATGAGTATTCTAACATCCCTATTAAGCCAGACTATCACATAAATGACCAATGCTACCCTTGAAGTAAGGAGGTTGAAGGATAGAAATAGGTAATTTTCCATTGTTTAGCTACCAGACGTCATCGTTGGCTATGGACCCTCCTGCATGAGTTGTTTCTCCTTCCTATTGTTTCATCATTTTATGATAAGAGTTCTATGACATTAATTAACGTGAGATATCACCATAAAATTGGCCTTCTTTCCTCAAACTCCAAATAATTCTTGTGCATGTCATCGTGGTGAAAACACATAAAAGGGGTGCATGAATGTGACAAAATACGAAGAATAACGAATTACGGAACAAAATAAAAGGTGAAAATTGTCACCAAAATTGTATTCATCACAACACCAAAAATGACAAAAAAACATTCGTTGTCGGATAGAGTGTACACACTGATAGGACGACCAACATAGAGCAAGCAAAGGATCAAAATGTACATCAAGAAAAAGACACATGTAAGAAAATAGATAAACCCTTTCGTAAAAGATGCGGACTGGAGCAACAAAGCAAAAAAGGCTACTATACAACAAAAACAACATAGCATGTGGTCCAAGAACAACACCTAGAAGAGGCATAAAGGAAACACAACTTGCACATGAAACCAACCCCTCCCACGTCACACCGCGTGCGGCAGGGGGGGGGGACTGTGCCGCCGCCGCTAGGAGCCATCTCCTTCCTGCCCCCTCCCTCGCCGCCGCCACAGGGCACATCCGGGCAAAGCCTGGCCGGCACCGGCATCGGCGGGGTTCTCTCAGCTCCTCGCACGGTGGCTCTAGTACGGGACAGGGTGGCCTCGGGAGATGCTGCGCTGGCTTTGGGCGAGACGGCTCTCTCGCGTTGTTTCGGCGGCGACTAAGCTTGGGATGTGTGCCAGGAGGAGCTATGGTGGCGAGGCTGGCAGGTGGAGGCGGCTCTCCTCGTCTCTGATCTGGATCGGACTGGGGATGGGGAGCTTCCTGGCAGGTGATGCGGGGCACCGGCGGGTGGCGGCGGCAAGAGCTACAGGCAGCCACCTCTACGATGCCTAGGTGTGGTGGTGCGGGCCGGAGGTGGGGACGGTGGCCGCGGCGGCTCGGCCAGATCTGATCTTATGGGGCGTGGGTGGGGCAGCGGCCTCACTGGCGTTTTCTCCGGCCGTGGGTGGCAGCGCGTGGAGGCCCCGCACGGGCGGTTGCCTCTCGGTGGCGTGACGGCTACACGGTGGCACAACGGCTCTGTCCACAGCGGCAGTTGGCTTCCTCCGGCGTTTGCTCGTCTATGGGCGAACCGTATCTACCATTGTTTCAACCTCTCGTTATGTGCTTGCTACGTGCGTCGGAGAGCTAGACCTCTCCCAGTTGTGGTTCATATCTCATCTCATGTATGGGGTATGGGGTAGCAGGACCGAGCTCGTCTCGCGCCCAGGGCCACATGACCGAGATCGTCTTGCGCCCGATGCAGCAGGACCGAGTTCGTCTCGCGCCCTGTGCCGCAGGACCGATCTCGTCTCGCACCCGGTACGGTAGGAAGGGTTGATGGAGGCCAGTTTTGGCCGGCCTTTGGGGCCTTAGTGCTGGGGGCGTCCAGGGGTACAAAAGGCGGCTCATTTCTCTTGTATTTTTGGTTGGGGTAGTGGCGTGGCTCGGGTGCGGTGGGGTTAGGGTCTTGGATGCCGGTGCGGCGGCCTTGGTGGTGGTAGCACGATGCTCATGGGCAGAGCCCGTGCTCGGTGTTTCCCGGTGACCATGGCCGTGTGGGTGGCGTGGTAGCCAGGGTGTGGTGTTCGGTGGCGGTGAGTATTAGCGGGGGTGAAAACCTGTTCTATCTTCGGACGGACCGGCGGCGGTGAAGCTCGTTCCCTTCTTGAAGGCGTTGTCGCGGCTCTCATTACCCGTCATGGTGCTCTAGGGGAAACTCTGATCCTCAGATCGGGCGGTAGCGATGCTCCGGTGTCGTAACCTTCCTAAAGGTGTCGCCTTGGAGCTCACGGTTCGTCGTATGCTGCTTCATCTCTTCGCAGTGGCATGTTCACAGTTGAGTTCCCCGGTTGCTCTTGTAGTGCCGGGCGTGGTGTTTCCGCACTCAATACCTTTGTATCTTGCCTTGGGTGTGTGCGTGTGTTGTGGTGGCATGCGCTTGTACCGACATGTTGATGATAGTTTCTTTATATATAAAGCGAGACGAAAGCCTTTTTCGGTAGAAAAGGAAACATCCTAAGGAGAGCGGGGTAACAACAAGATCATCAAGGTGAACAAATGGCTTACCTCGAACTATACGAGCACAACAAGGAACTAACGTGCCTCCATCCACCTCCAATGGCATACAAAACATGAATGCCAATAAATATGTAAGAAGCAGAGCACCAAAAGAACGCCCGCCTATGAGGACCAACTCTGAGGAGGGCGTCGTCATTGGCTGGCGGGAACTGGCAAGGAGCCCTCCGGCGCAAGGTGTCCAAACCAAAGCGAGAGGGAGGCCAATGTGCGCAGCATTTGACGTGTGACATAAAACAACTAATTTATTGGAAAATGCAACCGCCTTAGGCTGCTTCCAAATCAAAGGTGCTTAGATGTGGTTTTAAGAGCATTAAAGAGCTTAGCAACTCAACTCCCCAATGCATAGGTGCTTAACTTGTTGTTGCTAAGCTCACTATATTTATTGATTTAGCACCTAAACTCTCTCATTCATTGGTCATCTTCTTCCATTTAAGTGGTTTGCTAGGTTTACGTGTATGGCATTGGTTCTTCCTGGGGTCACCAAAATGCTCTCTTTCTTCCTTAATTTCTATGCCATGTCCACCATGGAGCACTGGGAAGGGCCTTAAGCAAAATACCAAACAACCCATGGCACATCATGACTCGTGATGATCCAATCAGGAACCCTCAGTGCACCGGGTCCGAAAAGCACATGCCAAGACACCCCACCTCTTGTCGTCGCAACCCTTCAGCGGACGACACTCATGGTCGGCTGGCATGCCATCGCAACCCCTAGCCGGACGACCCTGTGCGACCACCCGACACGGGAAACCTCAAACCAAGCACAACCCTTCTGGGTCTTAAGAATAATGATGACAACCCGACGCGAACCTTTCCTAGTGCATGCCGAGCATTGCACGAGACAGTGCACACATACATGACCAAAAGCCATGGGAGTGGTTCAGGTCCACGCACAAGCGCCCCCGGCTGGCATGAGTGAACAAGATGGACATGCAAAAGGACAAACATGGTCGCGGTGCAATCCATCACACGACGGTTGCCCGGACCACACTCACGGACCACCGTCATGGACCCGAGGCGGATCGCATGACTAAACGCTACCCGAGCGGATCGGACGACACAAAGAGGCCCAGGAGGCGCATGCGACATGCCACCACGGGACGGATGACTCGAAGATTTTCTTAGCCCTCGAAGCCCCTAGGGAGGCGGGTACTCCAGCATCCTTTATAGGAATAGTTCTTGGATTGGTACACTTGTTCCCTTCTTCCATGCCTAACCGCTGCTCAATAGAGGGTGGAATTTCGCATTATGTTGCACATGAAGGAGATGCAACATTTGATCAAGATTCGTCCGAACCATAGGAGGTGGATGATGCGTATCAAACGCATCTATAATTTTTTATTATTTCATGCTATTATTTTATTTTTATGAACTAACCTATTAATTTAGTGTGTAGTGCTATTTCCTTTTTCAACTTGTTTTTGTTTTCACGGGAAATCATTGTCTACAGAGGTCAAAATACATTGCCGATCTAACATGATTTATCTTGGGCAACAAGAAACACACAAAGCTTTGGGGCACCTCGAGAGGAGCTCCCGGGGGGCACACGGGTGCTTGGCACGGTCGGGGCATGGTCACGCCCCCTGCCCGTGTGATCTTCAATACCATGTTCTCGTTCTTGATCAAGATCAATTTGATGTAATCTATGGTGTGTTTGTTGGGACATGATGAATTGTAACTTTATGATCAGATTTTTCATTGAAATCAATTGAATCGTTTGAGTTTTATTTGTTGTATAATTATCATGCTCTCCGATATATCTATCTTCTTTGGCCAAGTTCAGTGGGTTTTTTCAGAGGGAGTGGTGCTTTCTAGTGGGTTTAATATTGCGGTGATCTAGCCTATGACAATAAGGGCCAAGATAGATATTTTATTGTTGTCACTACGGGTAAAATGATGTTTTTTTCATATCGATTGACTTCTTCCTGTTTACATTATGTTACCTGGCTATTGTGATACTTTGTTTCGTGCAAACTTAATACTTTGATATGCATGCTGGTAGCAGCTTTTGGAGTGGAGTATTAGTAGTAGATGTAGTTGGATTAACACTCTACTTATCACGAACGTAATGCCTATATGAGATTACACCATAAATGATCATAGTCATAAATATTGCAATCTTTTCAATTGCCAAACTATAATTTGTTTATCATGCTACTTGCTTTTGTCGAGAGAGATGTCAGTAGTGAACCTATGGCCCCGGGGTGTGTTCTCCATTTCTTAATTCTTCTACACAATTTCAACTATTTTTCCCTTTTACTTTTTGCTATTATGTCCATATCACTTGTGTTTTACCTTGTAACTAGCCAGACAGGGGGCTTGGCAACCCTCTTGCCGTGCTAGGGACACATTTTGTTTGTGTTTTATGTACATGTGATGTTGACATGTTTAGCTTATAAGCTCCTACGAGTTTGATAAACCTTGGTTCTTAACTGAGGGAAAACTTATTACTTGCGGATTCACCCTTCCTCTTAAGGGAATCCCAACAACTCCTACGGGAGTAGTAGTGGACAAATAACAATTGGAAACATATGAAGAGGAGGAGCAACCCCAAGATTATGTACCAGAGGATGAGGATGTGCCCTACACCACATACGCCAACACCTAAACCTCTAAGTGCTGGGGGAACGTTGCATGGGAAACAAAAATTTCATATGCACACACAAGATCTATCCATGGAGATGTATAGCTACGAGAGGGGGAGTGCATCTACATACCCTGGTAGATCGCTCATTGGAAGCATATATAACGAGGTTGATGTAGTCGTATGTCTTCACGATCCAATCATGATCCGTCCCGATCTAGCACGGAACGGACGACACCTCCGCGTTCAGCACACATGGGGCTCGATGATGTTTTCGCCTCCTCGATCTAGCAAGCAAGGGCGGAGTAGTAGATGGGTTCTAAACCAGCACGACGGTGTGGTAGAGGTGATGGTGGAGCTAGTTCAGCAGGGCTTCGCCAAGCGTGACTAGAACAAGGACAAAGGAGGTACAGAGTAACGGGAGAGAGAGAGGGGTGCCAAGGGCTTAGTGTGTCCTCTTGGGGCGCCCCTCCCTTCTCTATATAGGTGGAGGGGCCTGGGGAATAGCCCCTTCGAACCCTAGGGCGCAACCAAGGGGGAGGAGTTGGACTCCTAGTCCAATTCCCTTCGTTTCCATACACATGTGGACTCTCCTCCTCTCCCAAGCCACATGGGCCTTGAGAGACTTGTGCATCTGGCCCAAAAAGTCCAGGGCGCCTCCCCTCAGCCCATGCAAACCCTTGGGATGTTGTGGAATCCTTGGGGGACGTCCGGACTCCTCCGGAAGTTTCTGGAACCTTCTAGAAGCCTCCCAATACAATGACGGAAAAACCCGAAACTATTCCGGTAGACAAAATATGACTTCCCATCTATAAATCCTTGCATCTGGACAATTATGGAGCACCTTGTGACATCTAGGATCTCATCCGGGACTCTGAACAACATTCAGTCACCCACATACATAATCCAATAATACTATATTGTCACTGAACGTTAAGTGTGCGGACCCTACGGGTTCGAGAATCATGTGGACGTGACCGAGACATATCTTCGGCCAATTACCAATAGCGGGACCTGGATGCCCATATTGTTTCCCACATATTCCACGAAGATCTTTATTGGTCAAACCACGATGCCAAGGATTCAATCAATCCCATATGCAGTTCCCTTTGTCTAGTGATATGTTACTTGCCCAAGTTTCAATCATCGGTTTCTCCATACCTAGCATTACCGGCATGTCTCTTTACTCGTTCCATAATACAAGATCCCGTGACTAAGTCCTTAGTCACATTGCATGCAAGCTTCTTGTGATATTGTATTACCGAGAGGGCCTAGTGATACCTCTCCGTCATATGGAGTGACAAATCGTAGTCTCGATCCATGCCAACCCAACAGACACCCTCGGAGATACCTGTAGAGCATCTTTGTGATCACTTGGTTATGAAGTGATGTTTGATACACACAAGGCATTACTCCGGTGTTAAGGAGTTGCATGATTTCATGGTCTTAGGAACTAATACTTGACATGAAGAAAGTAGTAGCAACAAACTAAGTGATACGATCATGTGTTATTCTTACAGTTAGTTCTTGTCCATCAAATCATTCTCCTAATGATGTGATCCCATTATCAAATGACAACTCATGTCTATGGTTAGGAAACCTTTACCATCTTTGATCAACGAGCTAGTCTAGTAGAGGCTCACTAGGGACACGGTGTTGTCTATATATCCACACATGTATTTTAGTTTGGGACAATTGATTTTATGCCCCTAGTTGGGCCACACTTGACAGGTTTACCACTAGTTTCCGAAAATACTCGTTCCTATCCAAACCACTTCGCTTCTCTTATCCTTTTGCCCTTTCACCGTTTGACCGTCACTTTGAAAACTTTATAAAAAAATCATACTAACTCATGAAAATTCAAATAAGATATCAGAATGTTCATAAGGACATCACCTATATGTGCATGCAATTTGCATTCTTAACAAAAAATATTGGAAAGTCCCCATCACAGATGATAGCTGAAACTCAGATAGGGACTTTCCAACATTTTTGTCATGAATGCAAATGACATGCACTTATAGGTGATGTTTATCTGAACAGTTTGATATCTTATTTGAATTTTTCCGAGTTAGTATGAATTTTTTATGATGTTTTCAAAATGATGGTCAAATGGTCAAAGGGAAAAAGCATAAGAAAAACGAAGTGACTTGGGCAGAATCGAGGGTTTTTGGAAATTAGGGGTAAAAACTGTCGACTCAGACACAACTAAGGGCACCAAATTAATTATCCCTTTTAGTTTCTAGTCAATACAATTCTAGCATGGATAATAACGATTATCGTGAACAAGGAAATATGATAATAATAAATTTATTATTGCCTCTAGGGCATATTTCCAGTAGTCTCCCACTTTCACAACAGTCAATAATCTATTTCACATCACCATGTGGTTAACACACAATGAGTTCTGGGGGTTGATCATGTTTTGCTTATGAGAGAGGTTTTTGTCGACGGGTGTGCAACATTTAGATCTGCATGTACTTCATAAATCTCTATGTCATATTGTAGATGCTGCTACCATGATCCACTTGGTGCTATTCCAAATGGATGCTCCACTATACGTGTCCAGTTTGCTACCTAGAGTCATCTGGATTGGTGTCAAAACTTGCATCGACGTAAGCCTTTATGCTGAACTCTTTATCACCTCCATAACCGAGAAACATTTCCTTAGTCCTCTTTAGGTATCTAAGGATAATTTTGACCATCGTCCAGTGATGAACTCCTGGGTCACTCTTGTACCCCCTTGCCAGACTAATGTCAAGGCACACATCACATGCCGTACACAACATGGCATACAGTATAGAGCCTATGGCTGAGACATAGGGGACGACTTTCATCCTTTCCCTTTCTTTTGCCGTAGTCAATCTTTGAGTCTTACTCAACTTCTCACCTTACAACTCATGCGAGGACTCCTTCTTTGACTGATCCATTTTGAACTCCTTCAAAATCTTGTCAAGGTATGTGTTGTATGAAAGTATTACTAGGCGTCTTGATCTATCTCTATAGATCTTGATCCCAATATTCAAGCAGCTTTATCCAGGTCTTCCTTTGAAAAACTCCTTTCAAACAACCCTTTATGCTTTCCAGAAATTCTACATCATTTCCAATCAATAGTATCTCATCCACATATACTTATAAGAAATGCTATAGTGCTCCACTCACTTTCTTGTAAATACAAGTTTCTTCATAAACTCTGTATAAACCCAAAAGCTTTGATCACCTCATCAAAGCGTGTATTCCAACTCTGAGATGCTCACACTAGTAAATAGAAGGATCACTGGAGCTTGCACACCTTTAACATCCTTAGGATCGACAAAACCTTCCAGTTGTATCATATATAACCTTTTCCCTAAGGAATTCGTTAAGGAAACACTGTTTTGACATCCATCTGCGAGATTTCTTAATAGAAAAAACAACAACTACTAACATAATCCCAACAAACTTTATCGTCGCTACGGTGAGAAAGTCACATCGTAGTCAACTCCTTGAACTTGTTGGAAACCTGTTTGCGACAAGTTGAGCTTTATAAATAGTGACATTACTATCATCGTCTGTGTTCTTCTTAAAGATCCATTTGTACTTATGGCCTGCCAGTCATTGGTCAAGTCTACCAAAGTCCATACTTGGTTTTCATACATGGATCCTATCTCGAATTTTATGGCCTCTAGTCATTTGTCAGAATTTGGGCCCACCATCACTTCTTCATAGTTTGTAGGCTCATCGCTGTCTAACAACTTGATTTTCAAGACAGGATTACCAGACCACTCTAGGCAGTACGTGTCCTTGTTGACCTATGGGACTCAGTAGTAACTTGATCTGAAGTTTAATGATCGTCATCATTAGCTTCCTCTTCAATTGGTGTACGCATCACAGTAACACTTTTCTGCATCGCGCTACTTACCAATTCAAGTGAAGGTTCAATAATCTTATCAAGTTCTACCTTCCTCGCATTCACTTCTTTCGAGAGAACCTCCTTCTCTGGAAAGGATCCATTCTTGGCAACAAAGACCTAGCCTTCGGATCTGTGATAGAAGGTATACTGGTTGTTGTTTTACGATATCTTATGAAGATGCACATTTCCGCTTTGCGTTCAAGCTTATTAGACATAAATGTCTCATTCCCAAACTCTAAGAAACGATACCTTAGGTTTCTCGCCAGACGATAATTCATACGGTATCGTATCAACGAATTTAGATGGTGCCCTAGTTAAAGCGAATGTAGTTGCCTCTAACGCATAACCCCAAAACTATAGTGGCAAATGGGTAAGAGACATCATAGAACGCACCATATCCAATAGAGTGCGACTACGATGTTTGGACACACCATTACACTGTGGTGTTTGATGTCTACTATGCAACCTCCTTCTTGTAGATTCGTGTTGGGCCTCCAAGCGTAGAGTTTTGTAGGATAGTAGCAAATTTCCCTCAAGTGGATGACCTAAAGTTTATCAATCCGTGGGAGACGTAGGATGAAGATGGTCTCTCTCAAACAACCCTTCAACCAAATAACAAAGAGTCTCTTGTGTCCCCAACACATCCAATACAATGATAAATTATGTAGGTTCAGTGAAGAGATGGTGATACAAGTGCAGTAAGGATGGTAGATATAGGTTTTTATAATCTGAAAATATAAAAACAACAAGGTAACTAATGATAAAAGTGAGCACAAACAGTATTGCAATGCTTAGAAACAAGGCCTAGGGTTCAAACTTTCACTAGTGCAAGTTCTCTCGACAATACCGACATAGTTGAATCATATGTAAATACCTCACGTGCGATAAAGATTTCACTCCAAAGTCACAAATAGCGGAGAACTAACGAAGAAATTATTGTAGGGTATGAAACCACCTCAAAGTTATCTTTTCCGATCAATCTTATGAGCTATTCCTACAAGTGTCACGGACAGCCCTAGAGTTCATACTAAAATAACACCTTAAGACACACATCAACCAAAACCCTAATGTCACCTAGATTCTCCAATGTCACCACAAGTACCCATGGGCTTGATTATACGATATGCATCACATGATTTCAGATTCATCATGTTCAATCTGACACAAACAACTTCAAAGAGTGCCCAAAAGTTTCTACCGGAGATTCAAGATGAAAACATGTGCCAACCCCTATGCATAGATTCCTAGGGTCACGGAACCCACAAGTTGATCAGCAAAACATACATCAAGTGGATCAATAGAACATCACGTTATCACCACGAATATCCTATCACAAGACATACATCAAGTGTTCTCAAATCCTTAAAGACTCCATCCGATAAGAAAACTTCAAAGGGAAAAACTCAATTCATCACAAGAAGATATTGAGGGGAAAACTACATATGATTCATCTATATCAATAAAGGTCGTGGTACATCAAGATCATGCCATCTCAAGAACACGAGGGAGAAAAAGAGATCAAACACATAGCTACTGGTACATAATCTCAGCCCTGAGGGTGAACTACTCCCTCCTCATCATGGAGACCGCCGGGATGATGAAGATGGCCTCCGGTGATGGTTTCCCCCTCTGGTCGGGTGTCGGAACGGGATCCCGTTTGCTTTTTCGTGGCTACAGCGGCTTGCGATAGCGGAACTCCGGATCTAGGTTTCTTTTTGGAGGTTTTGGTATTTATAGGATATTTTTGCGTTGGTCTCACGTCAAGGGGGGGGGGGGTGATCGAGGAGTACACAAGCCATAGGGGCGCGACCTAGGGGGTACCCAGCAGGCTTGTGGCCTCCTCGTCCACTTCCTGGCCCAGCTCTTGTGCTTCTAGGCACTCTTTTGGTCCATCAAAAATCACTATAAATTCTCAGCCCATTCTGAGAACTTCTATTTCTGCATAAAAAACTGACACCATGGTAGTTTTGCTGAAAACAATGTCAGTCCGGGTTAGTTCTAATAAAATCATACCAAAATCATATAGAATTATTGTAAAAATGGCATGAATACTTCATAAATTATAGATACATTGGAGATGTATCCGCATCCCCAAGCTTAATTCCTGCTTGTCCTCGAGTAGGTAAATGATAAAAGAAATAATTTATGAAGTGTGAATACTAGCATAGTGCATAAATTTGATCAATGATAGTTCCAAACACTTTTTCTAGCATCATTATATATCATAAACAGTAGCTCATCTCATAAAGCTTCTCATGATGAAGTAACAAGCTATTCACATGTTAAAGTATAGACCATAAAGTTTCTTGAAAACTAACAAACCATGCATTCAGTCACCAAACAATTGCAATTCACCTTATTTTCGGGAAGGGTCTATGTAAGAGCTTTGATTTAGCTAATTCCACATACTCATATATCATATAGTCTTCCATGATTGCTAACTCTCAAATCATATTTGTAGAGCAAATGGCATCCGTCGAACACAAAGAAAGATAGGGGCTTAAAGTTTTGCCTCCCAACTTATTTATCATATAGATAATTGTCAACAATAATAATTCATGATCAAATATATTTGAATGGCATATATGCTTGGATCTTTCCCCACCACATGATGCTTGCCAAGAGAAAAAGGATAAATATAGGAAGTGGTGAAGATCACCATGACTCTTGTATAGAGGTAAGTACTAGAAAGTAGAATATAGGCCCTTCGCAGAGGGAAGCATTGATTTGCATAGGTGCGAGAGCTCGAGCTTTTAAAACAGAGATGAATGATAATTTTGAGCGGTATGCTTTCATTGTCAACATAACATCTGAGAGATCTCGGTATCTTCCATGCTAGATACATTATAAGCGGTTCCCAAACAGAATGGTAAAGTTTTTACTCCCCCACCACCAATCAATCACGCTCCACGGTGAGCCGAATCCACGGGTACTATCCATATAGACAACAATTCAGGGGGAGTTTTGTTTCATTATATTTTTATTTGATTTTTTAGCATGGAACTGGGCATCCCGAATACCAGACACTTTATCGTGAATGATAGTGAATCAACACATATCATGAGAATAACCCACCTAGCATGGAAGATACTGATATCCCCTAGTCACTATATGAGCGATTCGGGCATACAAAACAGAATATTATTTGAAGGTTTAGAGTTTGGCACATGCAAATTTACTTGGAACGACAGGTAAATACCGCATATAGGTAGGTATGGTGGACTCATATGGAACAACTTTGGGTTTAAGAGTGTTTGGATGCACAAGTAGTATATCTACTTGGTGCGGAAGTTTTGGCTAGTATGAGGTGGAAGCAAGCACCACATGTTGGAGGATCCATAACAATATAACTTCTATACAAATATACCCAAGCATAACTCATTACTTTGTCTTCCTTGTCCAACTTCAACCAATTTTCTCAATTTTGAAAATAATTAATGGGTATTCACGATCATATAAGATGTCCAAGATAGTATATTTATATGTGAAATCTCTCTTCCTTCAGTATTCTTTCATGAATTGTTCAAGTGACCAATGCAGTGTTTGCTAACTTTCAATAAATTTTACCACCTATAATTCTTATATGTGAAGTCATTACTCCCCATGGGAAAAGCATATAAAACATATATAATTTCAGGTTTATGATATTCAATTCATTCAACCATTTACTCATAGAATATAAGTGAAGCACGAGGGTAAATGACAAACTACTCCAAAACATATAAGTGAAGAACAATGAGTAGTCAAACAATTAAGTAGCTATGTGAGGACTTTATCTCTCTCTCCATAAAGATTTTCAGATCTTAATATTTTATTTAAACATCAAGAAAAATAAAAATAGAACTCCAAGAATAGCACGCATCATGTGAACGAATTAAAATTTAGGCTCAACATAGGCTAACCGATAATTGTTGATGAAGAGAGGTGGGATGCGTAGCATCCCCAAGCTTATATGCTTGAGACTTCTTGAAATATTTACTTGGGGTGACTTGGGCGTCCCCAAGATTGAGCTTTTGTATCTTTTTCAATTCTCTCATATCCCGGTTTCACCTATTCTCAAAAACTTCATCCACACAAAACTCGAAAAGAACTCGTGAGATAGGTTAGTACACATAAGAATAAATCAACACTTCATGTACTGACAAGACAAGTTGCACAATAATTTTCAAACATTAGGTACTATATACTATCATTTCCACAATTTATATATACCAATATAGGCTATGGAAACTATAGGATATGTAGATAACAAAACTATGACAACAATTTGTCCAAACAGAACAATCTGTAGAAATTTATGAAAAAAGTGTACTTATGTAACTCAAAAAATTATGAAAACTTAGGACATGATAAATAATTTATATGAAAATACTATTTAAAAATTTCAGAAACTTTCCACGTTCCAGTAAAATATGAAAATTCAAACAATACAACAGAAGTTTCTGTTTTTACCCAGCACATATCAAAATATGCAATGTAAGCATCCTAAGGCAATTGTTGGAACTTTTGTTGAAAAAAAAGATCATAATTAACACCTGACAGAGAAAAATAAAATAAAATTATGCTCCAATCAAAACTCATATTATGTGACGAATAAAAATATAGCTCCAAGTAAGATAAACCGATAGTGTTGAAGATGAAAGAGGGGATGCCTTCCGGGACATCCCCAAGCGTAGGCGCTTGAGTATTCCTTGAATATTACCTTTGGAGTGCCCTGGGCATCCCCAAGGTTAGGTTTTTCTCACTCCTTATTCTCCTCATATCGGTGTCTCACCCAAAACTTGAAAACTTCAATCACACAAAACTTCACGGAACTTCGTGAGAAGGGTTAGTGTAATAAAAATAAATCATTCACTTAGGTATTGTCATGATCAGATTCATAATTGTTATCACATAATACCGAATGTATTCTACCATTCACATAATTTATATCACTGAATATAAGCTATGGGAACACTAAAACAAGCAAACTATGCATGCAAAACAAAATCTGTCAAAAACAGAAAAGTGTGTGAGGATTTGTAGTATAGCCATACTTACCTGTCTCTAAAATTTGTGAATAATTAGGAAATATCACAAAATTTGAATAGCAATGTTGTATGAAATTTTAGAATTTTTTGACTCTCTAGTAAAATCATATAATCCATATACTAGACGCAAAACTTTCTGTTTTTCCACAGAATCAAACAAGCAAGTATCCACACTATCCCAAAGGCTTTACTTGGCACTTTATTGAAATAAAAGACACAAAACATGATTAATACAGTAGCTTAATCATGTGAACACATAAAAACATAAGGTAAAAGTGTTGGGTAGTCTCCCAAAAAGCACTTTTCTTTAATGCCTTTTAGCTAGGCATGATGATTTCAATGATGCTCGTATAGGAATAATAATTGAAACATGCAAAAGAGCATCATGAATCTCATGACAAGCACATTTAAGTCTAACCCACTTCCTATGCATATGTATTTTGTAAGCAACAATAATCAACTATCATAGGAAGGCAATGTTGGGGAACGTTGCATGGGAAACAAAAAATTTCCTACCCACACGCAAGATCTATCCATGGTGATGAGCATCTACGAGTGGGAGAGTGGATCTACATACCCGTGTCGCTAAGCGGGAAGCGTTAAGAAACGCAGTTGATGTAGTCGAACGTATTCGCGATCCAAATTGCCAAGTGCCCCGCGATCCCATCATGATCCATATCGGGATCCAATCACGATCCGTCCTGCGATCCCATCACGATCCGTCCAGCAATCCAATCACCAATTGTCTCGCAATCTTGATCTAGCGCCGGACGGTCGGCACCTCCGCGTTCAGCACACGTACATCTTGATGATGATCTCCTCCTTCTTGATCTAGCAAGAGGGGGTGAAGAGGTAGATGAGTTCTCCAGCAGCGCGATGACATGACAAAGATGGTGTTGGAACTATTCCATCAGCGCCTCGCCTAAGCACCGCTGAAACGATCTAGAGGAGAAACTATGATCTAGAGGAGAGGGTAGCATGTGGCTATTAGGGTTAGCTCTCCCCTCTAAATCATCTAGTATATATAGGAGGGAGGGAGGGGAGGAGGCAGCCTCAAACCCTCAAGGTTTGGCCGAAATTGGAGGTGGAGGAGTCCTACTCCAATCCTACTAGGAGTAGGATTCCTCCTCTCCACTTGGAAACACTTTCCACCTGTTCCTCCTTTTGGTTTCTCCACCCCAGTCACATGGGCCTTTTGTGGGGGCTTCAGCCAGCCCACCAGGGGCTGGTTTGACTCCTCCCACAGCCCATGTGGACCCTTGGGCAGAGACACCCCTCCCGATGGTCACCCGGTACCCTCTCGGCACTCCGATACACTACCGATGAGCCCGAAACTTTTCCGGTGACCAAAACAGGACTTCCTATATATCAATCTTTACCTCCGGACCATTCCGGAGATCCTCGTAATGTCCAGGATCTCATTCGGGACTCCTAACAACCTTCGGTCATCACCATACATAACTCTACTATACCAAAACGTCACCGAACCTTAAGTGTGCAGACCCTGCGGGTTCGAAAACTATGTAGACATGACCAAGAAAACTCTATGGTAAATAACCAATAACGGGACCTGGATGCCCATATTGGTTCCTACATGTTCTACAAAGATCTTTATCGATCGAACCTCTATGTCAAGGATTCAGTTAATCCCGTATGATGTTCCCTTTGTTCTTCGATCGTTGGTATCTCCATACCTAGTTCAACCTCGTTACCGGCAAGTCTCTTTACTCGTTCCATAATACAATATCCCATGGCTAACACTTAGTCACATTTCTTGCAAGTCTTATTGTTATGTTGTATTACCGAGTGGGCTCTAAGATACCTCTCCATCACACGGAGTAACAAATCCCACTCTTCATCCATGCCCACTCAATAGACACCCTCGGAGATACCTGTAGAGCACCTTTATAGTCACCCAGTTACGTTGTGATGTTTGATACACACAAGGTACTCCTCCGGTGTCAGTGAGTTGCATGATCTCATGGTCATAGGAAGAGATACTTCACATATAGAAAACTATAGCAATAAACTGACATGATCATATGCTACATTTATAGTTTGGGTCTTGTCCATCACATCATTCTCCTAATGACGTGACCCTGTTATCAAATGACATCTCATGTCCATGTCTAGGAAATCTTGGCCATCTTTGATCAACAAGCTAGTCTACAAGAGGCATACTAGGGACTTTGTGTTGTCTATATACGCAGACATGTATCTAGTTTCCAATCAATACAATTATAGAATGGATAATAAACGATTATCATGAACAAGGAAATATGATAATAACCAATTTATTATTACCTCTAGGGCATATTTCCAACAGTCTCCCACTTGCACTAGAGTCAATAATCTTGTTCACATCACCATGTGATTCACATTGTTATGAATCTAACACCCAATGAGTTCTGGGGTTCAATCATGATTTGCATGTGAGAGAGGTCTTTAGTCAATGGGTCTGCGACATTCAGATCTATGTGTACTTTGCAAATCTCTATGTCATACCATAAACACTACTACCACACTCCATATGGAACTATTCCAAATGGCTACTCTACTATACGTATCCGGATTGCTACTTAGAGTCATCCAGATTGGTATTAAAGCTTGCATCGACGTAACCCTTTACAACAAACTCTTATCACCTTCATAATCAAGAACTATTTCCTTAGTCCACTTGTTACTAAGGATAATTTTGACCACTGTCCAATGATCCACTCCTGGACCACTCTTGTACCCCTTGACAGACTCATGTCAAGGCACACACAGGTGTGGTACACAACATGGCATACTATATAGAGCCTATGGCAAAAGCATAGGGGATGACCTTCGTCCTTTCCCTTTCTTCTGTCGTGGTCGAGCTTTTGGTCATACTCAACTTCACACCTTACAAATCAGGCAAGAACTCTTTCTTTGACTGATCCATTTTGAACTATTTCAAAATATTGTCAAGGTATGTACTCATTGAAAGTCTCATCAAGCATCTTGATCTATCTCTATAGATCTTGATGCTCAACAATTAGGTAGCTTTATCCAGGTCTTCCTTTGAAAAATTCTTTTCAAAAAACCCTTTATGCTTTCCAGAAATTCTATATCATTTCCGATCAACAATATGTCAACCACATATGCTTATGAGAAACTCTATAGTGCTCTCACTCACTTTATTGTAAATACAAGTTTCTCGTAAAGGTCCATTTGTACTCAATGACCTGCCGTTCAACGGGCAAGTGTACCGAAGTTCATACTTGGTTTTCATACATGGATCCTTTCTTGGATTTCATGGCTCCTAGCCATTTGTCAGAATCCGGGCCCCTCATCGCTTCTCCATAGCTCGTAGGCTCATCGTTGTCCAACAACATGACCTTGTCGACCTACGAGGTTTGATAGTAACTTGATCTGAAGCTTCATGATCATCATCATCAACCTCCTCTTCAACTAATGTAGGCTCGACAGAAACAACTTTCTACGCTGCACTACCCTCTCGTTGAAACAAAGGTTCAACAACCTCATCAAGTTCTATCTTCCTCCCACTCAATTCTTTAGAGAGAAACTCTTTCTCAAGAAAGGACCCATTTATAGCAACAAACAGCTTGTACTGGGATCTGAGATAGAAGGTATACCCAACTATTCCTAGGCTATCCTATTAAGTTGCACTTTTCTGCTTTGGGTTCGAGCTTATCACACATAAGTGTCGCATTCCCAAACTTTGAGAAATGACAACTTAGGTTTCTATCAAACCATAATTCATGCGATGTCATCTCAATGGATTTAGATGGTGCCCTATTTAAAGTGAATGTAGTTGTCTCCATTGCATAACCCCAAAACGATAGTGGCAAAACGATAAGAGACATCATAGTATGCACCATATCCAATAGAGCACGACTATGACGTTCGGACACACCATCACACTATGGTGTTCCAGGTGGCGTGAGTTGTGAAACAAATTTCACATTGTCTTAAGTTGTATACCAAACTCGCAACTCAGATATTCACCTCCATGATCATATCGTAGACATTTTTATCTTCTTGTCACGATGATCTTAAACTTTAGTCTGAATTTTCTTGAACTTTTCAAACGATTCAGATTTGTTTTCATTAAGAAATATACAATATATCTACTCAAATCATCAGTGAAGGTAAGAAAATAATGATATCCATCGTACACTGCAACACTCGTTGGACCGTATACATCAACATGTACCATTTCCAATAAGTCACTTGCCCATTCCATCAAGACGGAAAACAGGGTTTTAGTCATCTTGCCCAAGAGGCATGGTCTGCATGTCTCAACCGATTCAAAATTGAATGAGTCCAAAGATCCATCAGCATGGAGTTTCTTCATGCACTCTGCAACAATATGACATTTAGCGGCAGTGCCACAAGTATGTGGTACTATCATTATTAACTTTGTATCTTTTAGCATCTATGTTATGAACATGTGCATTACTACGATCAAGATTCAACAAACCATTCTAATTGGGTGCATGACCATCGAATGCATTATTCATGTAAACAGAATAACCATTATTCTCTAACTTAAATGAATAACCGTATTGCAATAAACATGATCTAATCACGTTCATGCTCAACGCAAACACCAAATAACATTTATTTAGGTTTATTACTAATCTCGAAGGTAGAGAGAGCGTGCGATGGTGATCACATCAACCTTGGAAACACTTCCAACACTCATCGTCACCTCACCCTTATCACCTCCGTCTATTCCGTAGCTTTTATTTTGAGTTACTAACATTTAGAAACCGAACCAGTATCCAATACCCAAGCGCTACTAGGAGTATTAGCAAGGTACACATCAATAACACATATATCAAATATATTTCTGTCGACGTTGCCACCCTTCTTATCTACCAAGTATCTAGGGTTATTCCACTTCAGCAACTGATACGTCTCCAACGTATCTATAATTTTTGATTGTTCCATGCTTTTATATTATCAATCTTGGATGTTTTATAATCATTTTATAGTCATTTTATATCATTTTTTGGTACTAACCTATTGAAATAGTGCCAAGTGCCAGTTGCTGTTTTTTCCATCTTTTTTACATCGCAGAAAATCAATACCAGACGAAGTCCAAATGCCACGAAACTTCTTGACCATTTTTTATGGGACAGAAGGAAGACAACGGGCCCTGACTGCGCGCCTGGGGGGTGCCCTGAGGAGGGCACAACCCACCAGGGCGCGCTAGGAGGCCCAGGCACGCCCTGGTGGGTTGTGCCCACCTCAGGTGCCCCCCGGACTGCCTCTTTGCTCTGTAAATACCCCAATATTCCAGAAACCCTAGGGCAACAGACGAAATATTCATCTAGCCGCCGCAGAGTCCAGAACCACCAGATCCAATCTAGACACCATCTTGGATGGGGTTCACCACCTCCATTGGTGCCTCTCCGATGATGCGTGAGTAGTTCTTTGCAGACCTTCGGGTCCGTAGTTAGTAGATAGATGGATTTATGTCTCTCGCTAAATTCTCAATACAAGGGTCTCTTGGAGATCCAAATGATGTAACTCTTTTGTGGTGTGTTTGTTGGGATCGATGAACTTTGAGTTTATGATCAGATCTATCTTTTTATATCCATGGAAGTTATTTGAGTTTCTTTGATCTCTTATATGCATGATTGCTTATAGCCTCGTATTTCTTCTCTGATATTTGGGTTTTCTTTGGCCAACTTGATCTATTTATCTTGCAATGGGAAGAGGTGCTTTGTAGTGGGTTTGATCTTACGGTGCTTGATCCTAGTGACAGAAAGGGAAACGACATGTATGTATCGTTTCTACTAAGGATAAAACGATGGGGTCTATCTCTACATAGATAGATCTTGTCTACATCATGTGAACATTCTTATTGCATTACTCCATTTCTCCATGAACTTAATACACAAGATGCATGCTGGATAGCGGTCGATGTGTGGAGTAATAGTAGTAGATGCAGGCAGAAGTCGATCTACTAATCTTGGACGTGATGCCTACGTAATGATCATTGCCTGGATATCATCATGAGTATTTGAAGTTCTATCAATTGCCCAACAGTAATTTGTTCACGCACCGTTTGCTATTTTTTCTCGAGAGAAGCCACTAGTGAAACCTATGACCCCCGAGTCTTTCTTTCTCATATTATTTGCCTTTGCGATCTATTTTTCTCTTGCATTTATTTTCATATCTATATTTCCAAAAAACCCAAAAATACCTTGCTACACTTTATTTTGTTTGGCATTCGATCTATCAACATTTACAACTTTCCCCCGTCCACGTGCCTTTCTGGCGCCGTTACCCGAAAGGGATTGACAACCCCTTTAACACGTCGGGTTGCGAGTATTTGTTATTTGTGTGCAGGGGCTGTTTACGTCGTGTTGCGTGGTTATCCTACTAGTTTGATAACCTTGGTTTCATATCTGAGGGAAATACCTACCACCGCTGTGCTGCATCATCCCTTCCTCTTTAGGGAAATACCGACGTAGCTTCAAGCGGCATCAAAAGGAATTTCTGGCGCCCTTGCCGGGGAGGATCTTCAACATATACCAGGTTCCTAATCAAAAATCTCATCTCCTTGAAATTTACATTATTTGCCATTTGCCTCTCGTTTTCCTCTCCCCCACTTCACAAAAATTTGCCGTTTTATTCGCCTCTTTTTTTTCGTTCGCCATTTTCTTGCCGGATCTGTTTTTGAGTGCAATCTTGTTGTGTGGTCATCATGACTCAAGAGAACACCAAGTTATGTGATTTCTCAAATACCAACAACAATGATTTTATCGGCACTCTGATTTCTCCTCTCGCCACTAGTGCGGAGTTTTGTGATATTAATACTGCGTTGCTAAATCTTGTTATGAAAGATCAATTTTCCGGCACTCCTAATGAGGATGCCGCATCCCATCTTAATACCTTCGTGGAATTATGCGATATGCAAAAGAACAAAGATGTGGACAATTATGTGGTTAAGATGAAATTATTTCCGTTTTCTTTGCGTGATTCTGCAAAAAATTGGTTCTCTTCTTTACCTCGCAAAAGTATTGATTCTTGGAATAAGTGCAAAGATGCTTTTATCACTAAGTATTTTTTTTCCCGCAAAAATTATTTCCCTTAGAACCCAGATCATGAATTTCAAGCAACTTGAACATGAGCATGTTGCACAATCTTGGGAAACGATGAAAATGATGCTAAGGAATTGCCCAACTCATGGGTTAAATCTTTGGATGATCATACAAATATTTTATGCGGGATTGAATTTTGTTTCTCGCAATCTTTTAGATTCCGCCGCGAGTGGTACTTTTATGGAAATTACTTTGGGTGAAGCCACCAAATTTCTTGATAATATCATGGAAAATTATTCACAATGGCATACCTAAAGGGATCCTACTAGTAAAAAAGTTAATTCGGTTGAAGAAATTTCTTCTTTGAATGAAAACATTGATGCTCTTATGAAATTGGTTGCTAGTAAAAGTGCTCCTATTGATCTTAATGATTTTCCTTTGTCTACTTTGATTAAGAAAAATAGTGATGCCATAGATGTGAATTTCATTTCTCGAAAAAATTTCAATCACAATGCTTATAGAGGTAATTTTAATCCTAGGCCTTTTCCTAGTAATTCCTCTAATAATTATGGTAATTCCTATGGAAATCAATCTTATAATAATAATAGGAACACCTCTAATATTTAGAATAATATCAAATAATTTATCAATACACAAAATGTTTTCAATACTTCCATAGAAGAAAAGTTGAGTAAGATTGATGATTTGTTTAGAAGTGTTGATAGAATTGCTCATGATGTGGAAAATCTCAAGATGAAAATTTTTGTGCCTAAGGTAGATGAATCAATTAAAGCTCTTTATGTTTCTGTGGATGAAAGTAAGAAAAGAGCCGCTATGCTTAGAGCTAAGAGAAATTTTTAGAAAAAGCGTTTTCTAGTGATTTCTTTCGTAAAAATGATGAAGATCTTAAAATGATTGGTGTTTCTTCTATTGATTCCTTGTTTAGTAAAGTTAAGATTGATGAAAAAGAGATTTTATAAGAGTCAACTTTAGGTAGAAGGCGTCCCAATATTTGGGAGGGTGAAAATCTTGTTGAGAAAATTGATGAAAGTGGGTTTGGAGAGGCCAAAACTTTAACTTGTGATGTGCCCACTCTTTTGTATTACAAAGACTTTAATTATTATAGTTTATCTTTTATTGATTATATTTATTTGTTGCAATCCATGATAAATTCACCCCATGCTTATGAACAAAATAAAGCTTTTACTACACATATTGTTGATGTTATGATGAAAGCTTTCGAAGAAAAATTGGAATTAGAAGTATCAATTGCTAGAAAATTGCATGATGAACGGGAACCTACTATCAAAGTCAAGATTAAAAATTATGAGTGTTTTGCTTTTTATGAATTGGGTGCTAGTGTTTCTACAATTCCAAAAATTTTATGTGATGTGCTTGGTCTTACCGATATTGAATCATGTTCTTTAAATTTGCACATGGCGGATTCTACTATTAAAAAGCCTATGGGAAGAATTAATGATGTTCTTATTATTTCAAATAGGAATTATGTGCCCATAGATTTTATTGTTCTTGATATTGATTGCTATCCATCTTGTCCAATTATTCTTGGTAGACCGTTTTTACGCACTATCGGTGCCGTGATTGATATGAAGAAGGCAATATTAAGTTCCAATTTCCTTTAAGGAAGGGTATGGAACACTTTCCTAGAACAAGAATTATGCCACCATATGAATTAATCATGAGGGCATCTTATGGATCTCACGACAAAGATGACAAAACTTAGATCCTTGCTTTATGCCTAGCTAAGGGTGTAAAACAATAGCGCTTATTGGGAGGCAACCCAATGAATAAAATTTATTTTTTCCTTTTTCTTGCTGTTCTTGAGTTTTTACACAATTATACTGTTATGATTGTGTTTTTTGTTTTAATTAGTGTTTTTGCCAATAAAAGCCTTTGGGATCATGTTGGGTGATAGTTGCTTTGATCTTGTTGAAAAATAGAAACTTTGCGCGCGAGTCACAGAATTATGAAAAATCACAAAAGCGTTATAAAATTCTGATTTTTTACACAAGATTTACATACAAATTTCTCATGTTGTCCTAATTTTTCATAATTGTTTGAGTTATAGAAGTATTTGAACAAATCAGATTCCTACAGATTGTTCTGTTTTGACATATTCTGTTTTCTTTGTGTTGTGTGCTTATTTTGATGGCTGTATGGTTTTCTTTGATGAGTTTTTGCCATAGATTTGGAATATAGTAGGTATAATGCAATAACAAAATATGAATTGGTTTAATACAATACTTATGGTAGTGATTTATTTTTCTTATACTAGCGGATCTCGCGAAGGTTTTGTTGAGTTTTGTGTGATTGAAGTTTTCAAGTTTTGGGTTATCTTACGATGGATCAAGGAAGGATGGAAGAGCCTAAGCTTTGGGATGCCCTGGCATCCCAAGATATTTTCCAAAAATGAGCAGCCAACTAAGCTTGGCGATGCCCTCGAGTGGCATCCCCGCTTTCTTCCAACGATCATCAGTATTTTACTCGAAACTATATTTTTATTCGTCACATGATATGTGTTTTGCTTAGAGCACCTTGTATGATATGAGTCTTTGCTTGTTTTATTTTTTGTTTTAAGTTTTTATACCTTGATGGACACACCTATTTGAGAGATCCAAAATTATCTCATGACTTGTTAGAATTGCTCTCTATGCTTCACTTAAATTTTTTATGAGCAATGGACTTGCTCTAGTGCTTCACTTATATGTTTTTGAGCATGGTGTGCCTAATATTTTTTCAGAAATGCTCTCTTACTTCACTTAAATTTATTTGAGAGTTAGTTAAATTTTCAAGAAATTATCTCTTCCTTCACTTAAATTATTTTGAGAGAAAGAAGAAAATTATGCTCTTGATCTTCACTTATTTGTTTGAGCTTATGAAAAGCAACACATGAAAATTAGTCCCAAAGTGATAGATATCCAAGAAGGATATAATAAAAACTTTCATGAAGATCATTGGACAAAATAAACTTGATTCTTAGTAATAGTTTTGAGATATGATGATGTGATATGTGAGTTATGTTGATGAGTAATTATGCTTTAGTAAGAATATTGGTGTTAAGGTTTGTGATTCCCTATGCATGTACGAAAGTCAATAGTCATGCAATGAAATTATGTCCTACTTGTGGTGCATTATTCGGTGTTATTTATGCTTAATGCTTTCTTATGAGATTATCTGTTTCTTGGTTGGTCTCTTCTCAATCTTTTGCTAGCCTTCATTTTGCACCAAGTATGAGCTCTACTTGTGCATCCAAATCCTTAAACCCAGTTTTTGCCACATGAGTCCACTATACCTGCCTATATGTGGTATCTCCGTGCCGTTCTAAGCAAATTTGTATGTGGCACCTCTAATTTTCAAAATAAACTTCTCTTCTGTGTGTTTGTTTCGCTCACAGAGCGGTTAGGGGTGGCTAATATTTTTCATGCTAGATGTGTTATTCTCATGATGAGTATTTATTCACTTGTCATTGCATGAGAGTAAGGCAACGTTATTAGGGATGCCCAATCCCGAAATGCAAAAATGAATCTAATTTATGTTGTCAAATAATAAATTCCTTGGAAAGTGTTGGTATGGAGGGCATCCGTGATACGGTTAGCCATGGAAAGTGAAAGTATGGTGGAAAAAGGAATAAACTTTATTTCTATTTGGGAACCGCCTATGATATATCTAGCATGGAAAGTGTTGGGAACTCTAAGTCGTTTTCGTTGGTGGGATGGGTACACCTCCCAAAATGTTATTTATCTCTAAGTTTTTCGCTTTGAGCTCTGGCACCTCTACAAATCCCTACTTCCCTCTACGAAGGGCCTTTCTTTTACTTTATGCAATTTTTATTTTTGAATTTGAGTCTCCATCTTCTCTTACCAAAGCACCAACTAGGAGGCAATATGATCGTACTTAAGTATTGTGTGTAGCTAATATTTTAGTGTGTTTCATGAATGGCTCAATGCCTGAGCTTGATGGGCTAGGGATAACTTATTTTGGCGTTGATATTTTGAAAGACATGGTTGCTTGTTGATATGCTTGAGTATCTAAATTATTATGTCAAAACTAGACTATTGCTTAGAACAACTAAATTTCCAAATGTGCATGGTATAAGAAAAAGAATATGATATGACATGTTAGGCAGCATTCCACATCAAAAATTCTGCTTTTATCACTTACCTACTCGAGGACGAGTAGGAGTTAAGCTTGGGGATGCTGATATGTCTCCAATGTATCTATAATTTTTGATTGTTCCATGCTTTTATATTATCAATCTTGGATGTTTTATAATCATTTTATAGTCATTTTATATCATTTTTTGGTACTAACCTATTGAAATAGTGCCAAGTGCCAGTTGCTGTTTTTTCCATCTTTTTTACATCGCAGAAAATCAATACCAGACGAAGTCCAAATGCCACGAAACTTCCCGACCATTTTTTATGGGACAGAAGGAAGACAACGGGCCCTGACTGCGCGCCTGGGGGGGTGCCCTGAGGAGGGCACAACCCACCAGGGCGCGCTAGGAGGCCCAGGCACGCCCTGGTGGGTTGTGCCCACCTCAGGTGCCCCCCGGACTGCCTCTTTGCTCTGTAAATATCCCAATATTCCAGAAACCCTAGGGCAACAGATGAAATATTCATCTAGCCGCCGCAGAGTCCAGAACCACCAGATCCAATCTAGACACCATCTTGGATGGGGTTCACCACCTCCATTGGTGCCTCTCCGATGATGCGTGAGTAGTTCTTTGCAGACCTTCGGGTCCGTAGTTAGTAGCTAGATGGATTTATGTCTCTTGCTAAATTCTCAATACAAGGGTCTCTTGGAGATCCAAATGATGTAACTCTTTTGCGGTGTGTTTGTTGGGATCGATGAACTTTGAGTTTATGATCAAATCTATCTTTTTATATCCATGGAAGTTATTTGAGTTTCTTTGATCTCTTATATGCATGATTGCTTATAGCCTCATATTTCTTCTCTGATATTTGGGTTTTCTTTGGCCAACTTGATCTATTTATCTTGCAATGGGAAGAGGTGCTTTGTAGTGGGTTTGATCTTACGGTGCTTGATCCTAGTGACAGAAAGGGAAACGACATGTATGTATCGTTTCTACTAAGGATAAAACGATGGGGTCTATATCTACATAGATAGATCTTGTCTACATCATGTGAATGTTCTTATTGCATTACTCCGTTTCTCCATGAACTTAATACACTAGATGCATGCTGGATAGCGGTCGATGTGTGGAGTAATAGTAGTAGATGCAGGCAGAAGTCGGTCTACTAATCTTGGACGTGATGCCTATGTAATGGTCATTGCCTGGATATTGTCATGAGTGTTTGAAGTTCTATCAATTGCCCAACAGTAATTTGTTCACCCACCGTTTGCTATTTTTCCCGAGAGGAGCCACTAGTGAAACCTACGGCCCCGGGTCTTTCTTTCTCATATTATTTGCCTTTGGAATATACTTTTCTCTTGCATTTATTTTCAGATCTATATTTACAAAAAAACCAAAAATACCTTGTTGCACTTTATTTTATTTGGCGTTCGATCTACCAACATTTACAACTTTCTCCAATCCACGTGCCTTTCTGGCCGTTACCCGAAAGGGATTGACAACCCCTTTAACACGTCGGGTTGCGAGTATTTGTTATTTGTGTGCAGGGGCTGTTTACGTTGTGTTGCTTGGTTCTCCTACTGGTTTGATAACCTTGGTTTCTTATCTGAGGGAAATACCTACCACCGATGTGCTACATCATCCCTTCCTCTTTGGGGAAATACCGACGTAGCTTCAAGCGACATCAGCGACCGTTCCCCTCATAATAGAAGCACTTAGTCTCGGGTTTGGGTTCAACTTTGGGTCCCTTCACTATAGCAGCAACTGGCTTGCCGTCCATGAAGTTTCCCTCCTTGCCCTTGACCTTCTCGAAACTAGTGTTTTTTACTAACCATCAACACTTGATGCTCCTTCTTGATTTCTACCTTCACGGTATCAAACATCGCAAATAGCTTAGGGATCATCATTTCTATCCCTGGTATGTTCATAGTTCATCACGAAGCTCTAGTAGCTTGGTGACAGTGACATAGAGAAACATATCAATCACTGTCTTATCTGGAAGATCAACTCCCACTCAATTCAAGTGATTGAAGCACCTAGACAATCTAAGCACATGCTTGACGATTGAGCTATTCTCCTTCATCTTGCAGGCAAAGAATCTTGTTGGAGGTCTCATACCTCATAACACGGGCACGATCCTGAGATCTCAATTTCAGCTCTTAGAACATCTTACATGTTCCGTGACGTTCAAAATGTTTTGGAGCCTCAATTCTAAGCCGTAACGCATGACGCACTGAACTTGTCAAGTAGTCATCAGAACGTGCCTGTCAGATGTACATACGACGCTAGAGGGGGTGGCGCACCGAGTGGTGCATTAAGGACATAAGCCTTCTATGCAGCAATAAGGACAATTCTCAGATCATGGACCCAGTTTGCAATATTGCTACCATCATCTTTCAACTCTATTTCTCTAGGAACATATAAAAAATTCAAGGGAGCTACAGCGCGAGCTAGTAATCTACAACATAATTTGCAAAGACATTTTGACTATGTTCATGATAATGAGTTTATTTAATCATATTACTTAAAAACGCCCACTCAAATTGACACCCCTCTAGTCATTCAAGGGTCACATGATCCAAATCCACCAACTCAAGTCCGATCATCACGTGAATTGAGGTGGTTTCAATGGTGAACATCTTCATGTTGATCATATCTACTATATGACTCATGTTCGACCTTTCGGTCTCTTGTGTTCCGAGGCCATGTGTGTACATGCTAGGCTCGTCAAGTTTAACCCGAGTGTTCTGCATGTGCAACACTGGCTTGCACCCGTTGTATGTGAACGTAGAGTCTATCACACCCGATCATCACATGGTGTCTCGACACGACGAACTTGCGCAATGGTACACACTCGGGGAGAACACAATTCATCTTGAAATTTAAGTGAGGGATCACCTTATAATGCTACCGTCGTCCTAAGCAAAGCAAGGTGCATAAATGGATTAACATCACATGTAGATCATAAGTGACATGATATGGCCATGAACTTGTGCTTTTGATCCCCATCTTGAAAGCACCGGCATGATCTCCATCATCACCGGCATAACACCATGATCTCCATCATCATGATCTCCATCATTGTGTCACCATCGGGGTTGTCGTGCCCACCATGCTCGTACTACTATTTCTATCGCTTAGCGGTAAAGTAAAGCATTACATAGCGCTTAATGATTGACGTGCAGGTCATACAATAATTAAAGACAACCCTATGGCTCCTGGCGCTTGCGGTAATCATCGACATGCAAGTCATGATATTCTATACAACACATGCTCATCTCATACATCACATATATCTCATCATGTAATTGGCCATATCACATCACAACATACCCTGCAAAAACAAGTTAGACGTCCTCTAATTGTTGTTGCAAGTTTTACTTGGCTGCTACGGGTATCTAGCCAGAACAATTCTCACCTACACAAAAACCACAACAGCGATACATAAGTTGCTTTTCAACCTTTTCAAGGACTGCCTTTGTCGAATCCGATCCAACTAAAGTAGGAGAAACAGACACCCGCTAGCCATCTTGTACAATGAAGTTACACGTCAATCGATGGAACCGGTCTCTCGTACGCGTACGAGTAAGGTTGGTCCGGGCCGCTTCATTGCACAATACCACTAAACCAAAACACGACCAAGGGAGGAAGCAATCTAAGCATCAGTGCCCACAAACTCCTTTGTGTTCTAATCGAGATCTCATCTACACATAGACCTAGCTCTAATACCACTGTGGGGGAATGTTGTATGGGAAGCAAAAAAATTCCTATGCACACGCAAGATTTATCCATGGTGATGAGCATCTATGAGAGGGAGAGTGGATCTACATACCCTTGTAGATCGCTAAGAGGGAAGCGTTAAGAAACACGGTTGATGTAGTCGAACGTCTTCGCGATCCAAATCGCTGAGCGTCCCGCGATCCAATCGCGATCCATCTAGCGATCCAATCACAATCCGTCCTGCGATCCCATCACGATCCGTCCCGCGATCCAATCATGAATTGTCTCGCAATCTTGATCACGGTCCTTCCGATCTAGCGCCGAACGGATGGCACCTCCGCGTTCAGCACACGTACAACTTGATGACGATCTTCGCCTTCTTGATCTAGCAAGAGTGGGTGAAGAGGTAGATGGGTTCTCCGGCAGAGCGACGACGATGGTGTTGGAACTATTCCAGCAGGGCTTCGCCTAAGCACCGCTGAAACGATCTAGAGGAGAAATTATGATCTAGAGGAGAGGGTAGCACATGGCTATTAGGGTTATGTCTCCCCTCTAAATCCTCTAGTATATATATGAGGGAGGGAGGGGAGGAGGCAGCCTCAAACCCTCAATATATCAACTTGGAAACACTTTCCACCTCTTCCTCCTTTGGGTATCTCCACCCCAGCCGCATGGGCCTTTAGTGGGGGCTTCGTCCAGACAACCAGGGGCTGGTTTGCCTCCTCACACAACCCATGTGTACCCTTGGGTCATAACACCCCTCCCGATGGCCCCTGGTACCCTCCCGGCACTCTCGATACACTACCGATGAGCCCGAAACTTCTCCGCTGACTAAAACAGGACTTCCAATATATCAATCTTTAGCTCCAGACCATTCCGGAGGTCCTTGTGATGTCCGATATCTCATCCGAGACTCCGAACAACCTTCGGTCACGACCATACATAACTCTACTATACCAAAACTTCACCGAACCTTAAGTGTGCAGACCCTGCGGGTTCGAGAACTATGTAGACATGACCAAGACACCTCTACGGTCAATAACCAATAGTGGGACCTGGATTCCCATATTGGTTCCTACATATTCTATGACGATCTTTATAGGTTGAACCTCTATGTCGAGGATTCAGTTAATCCCGTATGATGTTCCCTTTGTTCTTCGGCATGTTACTTGCGCGAGATTCGATCATCGGTATCTCCATACCTAGTTCAACCTCGTTACCGGCAAGTCTCTTTACTTGTTTCGTAATACAAGATCCCATGGCTAACACTTAGTCACATTTGTTGCAAGGCTTATTGTGATGTTGTATTACCGAGTGGGCCCTGAGATACCTCTTCGTCACACGGAGTAACACATCCCAGTCTTGATCCATGCCCACTCAATAGACACCCTCGGAGATACATGTAGAGCACCTTTATAGTAACCTAGTTATGTTGTGACGTTTGATACACACAAGGTACTCCTCCGGTGTCAGTGAGTTGCATGATCTCATGGTCATAGGAACAAATACTTGACATGGAGAAAACTGTAGCAATAAACTGACACGATCATATCCTACGTTTATAGTTTGGGTCTTGTCCATCATATGATTCTCCTAATGATGTGACGCCGTTAATGAAATCTCATGTCCATGTCTAGGAAACCTTGACCATCTTTGATCAACGAGCTAGTCTACTAGAGGCATACTAGGGACATAGTGTTGTCTATATACCCACACATGTATTTAGTTTCCAACCAATACAATTATAGCATGGATAATAAACGATTATCATGAACAAGGAAATATGATAATAACCAATTTATTATTGCCTCTAGGGCATATTTCCAACAGGCAAAACAAGCATAACTTCAAAACCTTGAACACATAGAGAGGAAACTTGATATTATCGCAATTCCTACAAGCATATGTTCCTCCCTCATAATAATTTTCAGTAGCATCATGAAGGAATTCCACAATATAACCAACACATAAAGCATTCTCTTCAGGATCCACAAGCATAGAAATTTTTTCACTCTCCACATAAGCAATTTTCTTTTCATTCATAATAGTGGGAGCAAACTCAACAAAATAACTATCATGAGATACTTGATTGACATAACCACATTGAATATTAAAATCATGATGAAAAGTTTCATGGTTACTATAACTCATTATAGCATACATGTAATCATCATAATCATCATAGATAGTAGGCTTCTCATCATCATAATAGTTTTGCTCATCAAAACTTGGGGGACTAAAAATATCATATTCATCAAACATAACATCCCTAAGCTTGTGGATTTGCATATCATTAGGATCATGAATATTCAAAGAATTCATTCTAACAATATTGCAATCATGCTCATCACTCAAAGATTTAGTGCCAAGCATTTTAATAATTTCTTCTAACAATTGAGCACAATTTTCCTTTCCATCATTTCCACGAAAGATATTAAAAAGATGAAGCATATGAGGCAACCTCAATTCCATTTTTTGTAGTTTTATTTTATAAAACCAAACTAGTGAAAAAACAAGAAACTAAAAGATCCAATTGCAAGGTCTAAAGATATACCTTAAAGCACTCACCTCCCTGGCAATGGAGCCAGAAAAGAGCTTGATGTCTACTACGCAACCTTCTTCTTGTAGACTCGTGTTGGGCCTCCAAGCGCAGAGTTTTGTAGGACAATAGCAAATTTCCCTCAAGTGGATGACCTAAGGTTTATCAATCCATGGGAGGCATAGGATGAAGATGGTCTCTCTCAAACAACCCTGGAACGAAATAACAAAGAGTCTCTTGTGTACCCAACACACCCAATACAATGGTAAATTGTATAGGTGCACTAGTTCGGCGAAGTGATGGTGATATAGGTGTAATATGGATGGTAGATATATGTTTTTGTAATCTGAAAATATAAAAACATCAAGGTAACTAATGATAAAAGTGATCACAAATGGTATTGCAATGCTTAGAAACAAGGCCTAGGGTTCATACTTTCACTAGTGCAAGTTCTCTCAACAATACTAACATAGTTGGATCATATGTAAATACCTCACGTGCGACAAAGAGTTCACTCCAAAGTCACAAATAGAGGAGAACTAACGAAGAAATTATTGTAGGGTACGAAACCACCTTAAAGTTATCTTTTCCGATCAATCTTATGAGCTATCCCTATAAGTGTCATGGGCAGCCCTAGAGTTCGTACTAAAATAACACCTTAAGACACACATCAAGAAAAACCCTAATGTCACCTAGATACTCCATGTCACCACGAGTACCCATGATCTTGATTATACAATATGCATCACACGATTTCAGATTCATCATGTTCGATCCAACACAAAGAACTTCAAAGAGTGCTCCAAAGTTTCTACCGGAGATTCAAGACGAAAACATGTGTCAATCCCTATGCATAGATTCCCAAGGTCACGGAACCCACAAGTTGAATACCAAAACATACATCAAGTGGATCAATAGAACATCCCATTTTCACCATGGATATCCCATCGCAAGACATACATCAAGTGTTCTCAAATCCTTAAAGACTCACTCCGATAAGAAAACTTTAAAGGGAAAAACGCAATTCATCACAAGAAGATAGAGAGGGAAAACTCCATATGATTCATCCATATCAATAAAGATCGCGGTACATCAAGATCATGCCATCTTAAGAACACGAGAGAGAGAGAGAGATACAACACATAGCTACTCGTACATACCCTCAGCCCCGAGGGTGAACTACTCCCACCTTGTCATGGAGACCATCAAGAAGATGAAGATGGCCTCCGGTGATGGTTTCCCCCTCCAGCAGGGTGCCAGAACGGGCTCCCAATTTGTTTTTCGTGGCTACATAGCATTGCGACAACGGAACTCCCGATCTAGGTTTCTTTCTAGAGGTTTTGGTATTCATAGGAATTTTTGGCATTATTCTCACATCAAGGGGGTGCTCGAGGAGTACACAAGCCACAGGGGCGCGACCTAGGGGGGGGGGCAGCAGGCTTGTGGCCTCCTCGTCAATTTCTTGGTCCAGCTCTTGTGCATCGGGGGTCCCTTTTGGTCCATAAAAAATCACCGTAAATTTCCAGCCCATTCTGAGAGCTTTTATTTCTGCACAAAAAACGACACCATGGTGATATGTCTCTAACGTATCTATAATTTTTGAAGATGGCATGCTATTATATTATCTGTTTTGGATGTTTTATATGCATTAATATGCTATTTTATATTATTTTTGGGACTAACCTACTAATCTAGAGCCTAGTGCCAGTTTATGTTTTTTCCTTGTTTTTGAGTTTTGCAGATATGGAATATTAAATGGATTCCAAACATAATAAAACCTTTGGAATGATTTTTTCTGGAAGGAAAGAGAGCCACGTGACTTGGAGTGAATGCGAGGGGATCTACCAGGAGATCACAAGCCTGGTAGGTGCAGCCACCCCCTGGCCGCGCCTAGCAGGCTTGCCGTCTCCTGGCAGGTCTCCTAACCCTATTCTTTGTACTATAAATACCCAAATATTCCCCCAACACCAAAAAGAGCCATGCAAATACTTTTCCACCGCCAGAAGCCTCCGTTCCCGAGAGATCCAATCTTGGAGCCTTTTACGATAATCTGCCGGAGGGGGTTTCGATCACGGAGGGCATCTACATCAACTCCATTGCCCCTCCGATGATGCATGAGTAGTCCACCACAGACCTACGGGGCCATAGCTAGTAGCTAGATGGCTTCTTCTCTCGCTTTGATCTTCAATACCATGTTCTTCATGATCTTCATGGGGATCTATCCGATGCAATCCTCTTTTGTGGTGTGTTTGTCAAGATCCGATGAATTGTGAGCTTATGTTCAGATTATCCATGAATCTTATTTGAATCTTCACTGAATTCTTATATACATGACGTCATATGCTTGTAAGTATCTTCGAGTTATTGGTTTGGTTTGTCCAACTCGATTGGTAATTCTTGCAACGGGAGAAGTGCTTGGTTTTGGGTTCAATCTTGCGGTGTCCTCACCCAGTGACATAGTAGGGGTAGCGAGGCACGTATTGTATTGTTGCCATCAAGGGTAACAATATGGAGTTTTCATCATATTTCTTGAGTTCATACCTCTACATCATGTCATCTTTCTTAATGCGTTACTCTGTTCTTCATGAACTTAATACTCTAGATGCAAGCTGGAGTCGGTCTTGTGTGGAGTAATAGTAGTAGATGCAGAATCGTTTCGGTATACTTGACACGGACGTGATGCCTATATGCATGATCATTGCCTTGGATAACTACATGATTATTCGCTTTTCTATCAATTGCTTGACAGTAATTTGTTTACCCACCATGATATTTTCCTTCAAGAGAGAAGCCTCTAGTGAAACCTATGGCCCCCGGGTCAACTTTCCGTAATATATTTTCAGATCTATGAACCAGAAATACTTTGCTGCAATTTATTTACCTTTTACTTTCCATTCTCTTTTACATCCATATCTATTAGATCTAATCCTTGCAAATAATCGTGACGACATTGACAACCCCTTTATAGCGTTGGGTGCAAGAGTTTGATTGTTTGTGTAGGTGCATCAATTGGTTACTTTCTTGTTCCTCCTACTGGATTGATACTTTGGTTCTCAACAACTAAGGGTAATACTTATCTACTTTGCTGCGTCACCCTTTCCTCTTCAAGGGAAAACCAACGCAAGCTCAAGAGGTAGCAAGAAGGATTTCTGGCGCCGTTGCCGGGGAGGATACATAGCAAGTCAAGACAAGAACTCTCCCGTCAACTTGCCAATTTCTGGCACCGTTGCCGGGGAGGATACAGATCAAGCCTACCAAGTATCCATCACAAAATCATCTCTTGCATTTACATTATTTGCCATTTGCCTCTCGTTTTCCTCTTCCCCACTTCTAAAACGATTTTCAGAAAATACCAAAAAGATTAGCCTTTTTATTCGCCCTTCTTCCGTTCGCCTGTTCGTTTGCCTTTTTGCTTGTGTGCTTGCTTGCTTGCTTTGTCATGATGTCTGAGAATACCAAGTCGTGTGACTTTTCCAATACTAATAATAATGATTTTATTAGTACTCCGATTGCTCCCGCCACTAGTGCGGAATCTTATGAAATCAATGTTGCTTTGCTTAATCTCGTTATGAAAGAACAATTTTCTGGCCTTCCTAGTGAAGATGACACATCCCATCTAAATACTTTCATTGAGTTGTGTGATATGCAAAATAAGAAATATGTGGATAATGATATTGCTAAATTGAAGCTATTTCCGTTCTCACTTCAAGATCGTGCTAAAACTTGGAATAAGTGTAAAGATGCTTTTATTTCCAAGTACTTTCCGCCCGCTAAGATCATCTCCCTTAGTAACAATATAATGAACTTTAAGCAACTTGGTCATGAGCATGCTAAACATTCTTGGGAGAGGATGAAATTAATGATTAGGAATTGTCCCACACATGGTTTGAGTTTATGGATGATTATACAATTTTTTATGCGGGATCGAATTTTGCATCTAGGAATCTTTTAGATTCCGCCATGGGTGGTACTTTTATGGAAATGACTTTAGGAGAAGCCACTAAACTCCTAGATAACATTATGACAAATTACTCTCAATGGCACACCAAAAGATCTCCTACTAGTAAAAAGGTGCATGCTATTGAAGAAATAAATACTTTGAGTGAAAAGATGGATCAATTAATGAAATTGTTTGCTAGTAAGAGTGCTCCTATGAATCTATGTATGTGAATTTTGTTGGTAGGAACAATTTTGGTCATAACACGTATAGAGGTAATTTCAACCCTAGGCTGTTTCCTAGTAATTCCTCTAATAATTATGGTATTCCTACAACAATTCTGATGGAAATTATAATAAGATGCCCTCTGATCTTGAGCATATTGTTAAATAATTTATTGGTCCACAAAAGGTTTTTAATGCTACTATTGAAGAAAAAGTGCTCAAGTTGATGATTTGGCTAGGAGCATTGATAGAATTTTGCTTGAGGTTGATTCTTTTAAAGTTAGATCTACTCCACCCAAGCATGATATTAATGAGTCTTAAAATCTATGAGAATTTCTATTGACAAAAGTAAGGAAAGAACCACTAGAATTCGGGCTAAGCATGAATGTCTTGAAAAAGTGTGTTCTCGTGATAATAATGATGAAGATCTCAAAGTGATTGAAGTGAATTATATTGAATCTTTGTTTTCTAATGTGAATCTTGATAAAGATTGGGCTGGAGATTAGTCAACTTTAGCTAAAAGCCGTCCCAATGATTCGGAGTCTATAGATCTTAATGCTAAGATTGATAAAAGTGGGATGGAAGAGGTCAAAACATTAAATAGCAATGAACCCACTCTTTTGGATTCCAAGGACTTTAATTATTATAGTTGATCTTTGATTGATTTATTTCCTTGTTACAATCCATGATGAATTCTCCACATGCTTATAATCACAATAAGGCTTTTACTAAACATATCGTTGATGCTATGATGAAATCTTTTGAAGAAAAACTTGAGTTAGAAGTTTCTATCCCTAGAAAGCTTCATGACGTGTGGGAACCTAGTATTAATATGAAAATAAAATATTACGAGTGCTATGCTTTGTGTGATTTGGGTGCTAGTGTTTCCACGATTCCGAAAACTTTATGTGATGTGCTAGGTTACCATGATCTTGATGATTGCTCTGTAAATTTGCATCTTGTGGATTCCACTATTAGGAAACCTACGGGAAGGATTACTGATGTTCTTATTGTTGCAAATAGGAATTATGTGCCCGTATATTTCATTGTTTTTGATATAGATTGCAATCCTACATGTCCTATTATTCTTGGTAGACCTTTCCTTAGAACGATTGGTGCAATTATTGACATGAAAGAAGTAAACATTAGATTTCAATTTCCATTAAGGAAAGACATGTAACACTTTCCTAGAAAAAAAATAAGATTGCCTTATGAATCTATTATGAAAGCTACTTTTGGATTGCATACCAAAGATGGCAATACCTAGATCTATCGCATTTTGCCTAGCTAGGGGCGTTAAACAATAGCACTTATTGGGAGGCAACCCAATTTTATTTTTTGTGTTCTTTTTTTCCTTCTGTTTTTGAGTGTTTCCCATATTATTACTTCTGTAATAATCGTGTTTTGGTGTTTCAATTATTTTTTGATCCAAGTAAAACCTTTGGGGTGATCTATGGTAGTTGTTGATTTGATCTTGGTGAAAAACAGAAACTTTTGCGCTCAGTCCAGGAATTTTCTATTTTTTTCAGAGCGTCGAATGGATCTGAAATCTTTAAAAAAGATTGATATATAAATTTTCCAGGTTGTCCCAAATTTTCCGAATTTTTTGAGTTAGTGAAGTATAGGAAGTTTTCAGATTGCTACAAACTATTCTGTTTTTGATAAATTCTGTGTTCTTTGAGTTGTTTGCCTATTTTGATGAATCTATGGGTTGTATCAGGGGGTATGAACCATGGAGAAGTTAGAATACAGTATGTATAACACCAATATAAATAAACAATTAGTTCACAATAGTACCTTATGTGGTGCTTTATTTTCATATACTAATGGATCTCATGAGTTTTCTGTTAAGTTTTGTGTTGTGAAGTTTTCAAGTTTTGGGTAAAGATTTGATGGAATATGGAATAAGGAGTGTCAAGAGCTTAAGATTGGGTATGCCCAAGGAAACCCAAGTCATATTCAAGGATTCCAAAAAAATCCTAAGCTTGGGGATGCCTCGGAAGGAATCCCCTCTTTCGTCTTCAATCCATCGGTAAATTTACTTGAGGCTATATTTATATTCACCACATGATATGTGTTTTTCTTGGAGCGTCTTGTATGATATGAGTCTTTGCTTCTTAGTTTTCCACAATCATCATTGCTGCACACATATTTTGAGAGAGAAACAGTGATCATGAATTTGTTAGAATACTCTATGTGCTTCACTTATATCTTTTGAGATAGGCAATTTTGCTCTATGTGCTTCACTTATATTTTTTAGAGCACGGTGGTGTTTGCATTTCATAGAAATAATTGAACTCTCGTACCTCACCTATATTATTTTGAGATTCTCTAAACATCATGGTAATTTGTCTAGGTTATGAATTTAGTCCTAATATGATAGGCATCCAAGAAGGATATAATAAAAACTTCCATATTAAGCGCATTGAGTGTTTTGAGAAGTTTGATTCCTTGTATAAAGTTTTGAGATACAAAGTTGTAATTTTAAGATTCATGTTAGGAAGTAATTGTGATTTGGTAAAAATACTTGTGTAAAGGTTTGTGATTCCCATAGGATGCATGTATGGTGAACCGTTATGTAAGGAAGTCGGAGCATGATTTGTTTACAGATTGTCAACCTTTGTGTGAGGGTCGGGAGCGCGCGATGGTTAACTCCTACCAACCTATCCCCTAGGAGCATGCGTTTAATACTTTGCTTCAATGACTAATAGACTTTTGCAATAAGTATGTGAGTTCTTTATGACTAATGTTGAGTCCATGGATTATAAGCACTCTCACCCTTCCACCTTTGCTAGCCTCTCTAGTACCGCGCAACTTTCGCCGGTACAACAAACATCTTCCTCAAAACAGCCACCATATACCTTCCTCAAAACAGCCACCATATGCCTTCCTAAAAACAGCCACCATATATCATTGCTCAAAACAGCCACCATACCTACCTATTATGGCATTTCCATAGCCATTCCGAGATATATTGCCATGCAACTTCCACCATTTCCTTTTATGATTTGCACCATCACTTCCATATTTCATATAGAGTCATATATTGTCATAGGTATCAAGTTGTAATTTTCTTTTGAGTTGTAAGTAAATAAAAGTGTGATGATTATCATTATTAGAGCATGTCCCATGTGTGGAAAGGATGATGGAAGCTATGATTCCCTCACAAGTGGGGATGAGATTCCGGACTTTATGAAAAAAGAGGCCAACGAAGACCAAATAAAAAAATAAAAGAGGCCATAGATGCCCACAAAAAATGAGAAAACAAAAAATGAGATAAAATAGAGAAGGGGCATTGCTACTATCTTTTTCCACACTTGTGCATCAAAGTAGCACCATGATCTTCATGATAGAGAGTCTCCTATTTTGTCACATTCATATACTAGTGGGAATTTTTCTTTATATAACTTGGTATAACATCCCAAATTTAGGTTTGGAATGTAAATAGAAGCAATATTTTTCTTCATGATTTCAATGTATATTTAATTTTTTTCTGAATATTCGAAGTGATTTCCAACTCAAGGCAACATATTGGAGTGGAGATAATATGACTTCTTCCATGTTAAGGATAGTTGGGAATTGCTAAAAATATCATATAGAATTTACAACATCTATTTTGAGATTTTACAAACTCATAATTATTTACGAGTTGGTTTTAGTGCTCTTTATTAGCACCTATTGCATAATTTTTTTTTGCAAACTTATGTTTGACTTAGAAAAATGTTCACTGCTTTAAAAAATTCTATAATATTTTACTTCATGTACTGGTATTTTTTTATGAGTAAAATATTTGTTTTATGTTTCACCAACTACACCTCCAACACAATATTATTATTTTTCCTAGAATTCACTGTTCATCTGGGCTCCCAGCAGAGCCCATTTTCTATACCACGCCCCGTGCTAGGCTGACCAGCATGCCGGCCCATTTCAGCGCAGCAACAGCCCACCCCGCAGGCTTCTCCTTCTCTTTGTTTTTCTCATAACCACTGACCACCCTGGCCCGCCTGTCATCTTCGAGCTCCATGCGGTCTCCTCCTCACGCATGAGATTCCCTCTGCTCCCGAACCCGATTCGACCGAATTGGATCGATCTGCTATCCCTATCGCACTACCACATCATTATAAGTGATCTAGACCTCCCATTCGTTTGATTTTTTGCCAAATATCAATCTCCCGTGCCCTGGAACGACCACCGGATCTCGCCGGAGTTGCGCCTCCGCCTGAAGCATTCGCCGGTCGAATTCGACGCTATCGGAGGCTTCAACTGCCTTCTTTTTCCTCTGAATTTTTCCCCTTGATGTCCGCTCTGTACCTAACCTGTTACCTCACATGGATACCCACCAAGGAGAGCGGTCGGGGCTCAAACCAAAGCAGATCGCCACCATCACCGCTACAGCCACACGCTACTCCTGCGAGAGCAAGCCCCAGTCATCCCGGAGGAGTTTTTCTCATTCACCCTCCAGCCAGCAGCATTGCGCCACGTGGCAACGCCACAACAGCTGTAGTAACAGTTCCAGCAAATTTTGACAAATTCAAATGAAATTTTCATTTAGCTATATCTTGAGATCTGTAACTCCAAATTCATCGATTTTTTCCTATGCACTCATAATAATTAGTAGAATCATGTAGAATTTGCTTAATTTTAAACTCAATCTTCCGGAGGCCATATCTGTCAAACCGTCCACTCAGTTTAGTTGACTATTTTTTCTTTGTGATCCTACTAGCATATAGATAATACATACCTACTGATATTTTTTCTGTTATTGGAATTTTAATTGAATTGTTTGCTGTTGACTTTATTTTAGTGTTATGTGAGTACAATTTATTTATCGATGCCTATTTAAACATATAGATTGTCTGGAGTGTGAAGCGAATCATAATTAAGCGTTAGAGTACCTCAGCATCGTTCCAGGCAAGTTTGCACTTTTGATTATGCTCGTCTACTCTTACTATGCATGTGTTGTTTGTATGCTTCGACATATGCTTGGATTGTTATGGTAGATGTAGTTAGGTGTTGAGTTATTCATGGAAGTGGTGAGCCTATTTGTTTATAGCTGTAGGTTTGGGGCTTTTGCTCGAGTGAATGCGTTGCTGGCTGAGCGCTCTATTGTCCCTAGAGAATGCGCCGTGGCTGAGCGCACATGAGTTGTCGGGATTGAAATCAGGTGAATGCGTCATTGGCTGAGCACTCTATTGTCCCTAGAGAATGCGCCGTGACTGAGCGCACTTGATACATCTTGAAGATATTTGTCATCCCATAGAAGGATTGTGATTTATCTTCTACGGGTTAATTGGTTGTGGTGTGTGAACCTTGACCATTTAGTGGAGGTAGGTGAAGACATTCTCCTACAAACCAATTTGAGTGTTTTGTTTGTCATACCTTGCTTGTAGATGTAGGTTTGCTATATATCACTATGTGTGATTTGCCAATGCATTCAATGTATTGACCCTTTGTGGCTGCAACTTATCATGTTGCAGGATGTTCAGATGATCATTGAGATACAGTAGGGTCGCGAGTCTTCACTCAACATTTTCGCTAGTGGGCATTGATGTGATTCAACGTTTGTTTATGCTACTTTTCTACGGTTAGTATTTAATAAAGTTAGTTATATGCTATGATATTGTAATACTTTATAAATTCTGGATCATACATTGTAGTAAATGATGCACTTGTTATTTGATATTCTTATGTACTGTGTGTGCTAGCGAGTCGATCCAGGGACTAGCACGATAAGCACAGAGACATCGAATCTTCTCAGATTTGGGTCGCTACACTTGGCTTGTATATTCCAATGATGGGCTTCCTCAAATTTCCCTAGGTCTTCATGAGCAAGCAAGTTGGATGCACACCCACTTAGTTTCCTCTTGAGCTTTCATACACTTATAACTCTAGTGCATCCGTTGCATGGCAATCCCTACTCACTCACATTGATATCTTTTAATGGGCATCTCCACAGCCCTTTTATACGCCTAGTTGATGTGAGACTATCTTATCCCTTTCCTTAACAACCTCCACCATATTCTATTCCACCTACAGTGCTATATCCATGGCTCACGCTCATGTACTGCATGAGAGTTGAAAAAGTTTAAGAAAATAAAGGTGTGAAAACAATTGCTTGACTTTTCATCAGGGTTGTGCATGATATAAGTACTTTGTGTGGGGAAGATGGAGCATAGACAGACCATATGATATTGTAGGGATGACTTTCTTTTGCCATTATATTTTGAAGAGATACAATTGCTTTGCTAGTATGCTTGAAATGTTATTGTTTTATATCAATATTAACCTTTTATTTTGAGTCTTACGGATCTGAATATTCATGCCCGAATAGAGAATATTACATGGATAAATATGTTAGGTAGCACTCCACATCAAAAATTCTGTTTTTATCATTTACCTACTCGAGGACGAGCAGGAATTAAGCTTGGGGATGCTGATATGTCTCCAACGTATCTATAATTTTTGAAGATGGCATGCTATTATATTATCTGTTTTGGATGTTTTATATGCATTGATATGCTATTTTATATTATTTTTGGGACTAACCTAGTGCCAGTTTCTGTTTTTTCCTTGTTTTTGAGTTTTGCAGATATGAAATACTAAATGGAGTCCAAACAGAATAAAACCTTTGGAATGATTTTTTCATGAAGGAAAGAGATCCACAGGACTTGGAGTGCATGCCAGGGGATCTACCAGGAGATCATAAGCTTGATAGGCACGACCACCCCCTGGCCGTGCCTAGCAAGCTTGTCGTCTCCTGACAAGTCCCCTAACCCTATTCTTCATCCTGTAAATACCCAAATTCCCCCAACACCAAAAAGAGCGATGCAAATACTTTTCCACCGCTAGAAGCCTCCGTTCCCGAGAGATCCAATGTTGGAGCCTTATACGGTAATCTATCGGAGGGGGTTTCGATCACGTAGGGCATCTACATCAACTCCATTTCCCCTCAGATTACGCGTGAGTAGTCCACCACAGACATATGGGTCCATAGCTAGTAGCTAGATGGTTTCTTCTCTCTCTTTGATCTTCAATACCATGTTCTTCATGATCTTCATGGGGATCTATCTGATGTAATCCTCTTTTGTGGTGTGTTTGTCAAGATCGGATGAATTGTGAGTTTATGTTAAGATTATCCATCCATCTTATTTAAATCTTCTATGAATTATTATATGCATGATTTCATATCCTTGTAAGTCTCTTCGAGTTATTGGTTTGGTTTGGCCAACTAGATTGGTAACTCTTGCAATGGGAGAAGTGCTTGGTTTTGGGTTCAATCTTGCGGTGTCCTCACCCAGTGACATAGTAGGGGTAGCAAGGCACGTATTGTATTGTTGCCATCAAGGGTAACAAGATGGGGTTTTCATCATATTGCTTGAGTTTATACCTCTACATCATGTCATCTTTCTTAATGCGTTACTCTGTTCTTCATGAACTTAATACTCTAGATGCAGGCACGAGTCGGTCGATGTGTGGAGTAATAGTACTAGATGCAGAATCGTTTCGGTCTACTTGACATAGACATGATGCCTATATGTATGATAATTGCCTTGGATAACTACATGATTATTCGCTTTTCTATCAATTGCTTGACAGTAATTTGTTTGCCCACCATGATATTTTCCTTCAAGAGAGAAGCCTCTAGTGAAACCTATGGCCCGCGGGTCTACTTTCCATAATATATTTTCAGATCTATAAACCAAAAATACCAAAAAAATACTTTGCTGTGATTTATTTACCTTTTACTTTCCGTCCTTGTTTACATCTATCTCTATCGGATCTAATCCTTGCAAATAATCGTGAAGGGATTGACAACCCCTTTATAGCATTGGGTGCAAGAGTTTGATTGTTTGTGTAGGTGCATCCATTAGTGACTTGCTTGTTCCTCCTACTAGATTGATACCTTGGTTCTCAACAACCGAGGGAATAATTATCTACTTCGATGCATCACCCTTTCCTCTTCAAGGGAAAACCAACGCAAGCTCAAGAACACATGGTAGTTCTGCTGAAAACAACGTCAGTCCGGGTTAGTTCTAATAAAATCATACCAAAATCATATAGAATTATTTTAAACATGGCATGAATACTTCATAAATAATATATACATTGGAGACATATCAATGTTCCACATGGTAGGAGTTGTGAAACAACTTCCACATTGTCTTGCATAGCAAATTTGTAACTCAGATATTCACCTCCATGATCATATCGTGGACATTTTATCTTCTTGTTACGATGATCTTCAATTTCACTCTGAAATTGCTTGAACTTTTCAAAATTCCAGATTGTGTTTCATCAAGTAAATATACATGTATCTACTCAAATGATCTTTGAAGGTAAGGTAATAATGATATCCACCATTTGCTTCAACACTCATTGGACTGCATACATCGATATGTATTATTTCCAACAAGTCACTTGCTCGCTCCATCATACTAGAAAAGGGGGGTCTTAGTCATATTGCTCATGAGGCATGGTTTGCATGTCTCAAGGGATTCAAAATTGAGTGAGTCCAAAGATCCATTAGGTACGGGCAACACTCTAATAATATGATGATCATTAGACCTCTATTTACTTACAAGTCGATAAATCTGAAAAACAATATAATTACGTATGAATGTCTTTGATAGTGTACCGGGATGTGCAATGATACTAACGTAAAATGTGTGCAAAAATGAACGGCGGTCTTCCCACAAATATCATGCCAGCTATAGATCATGCAAAGCAAAATGACAGTGAATGCCCAAGTCATATAAACGGTAATGGTGGAAGTTGCATGGCAATATATCTCAGAATGGCTATGGAAATGTCATGATAGGTAGGTATGGTGTCTGTTTTGAGGAACATATAATAAGGCTTATGTGTGATAGAGCATATCATATCACGGGGTTTGAATACACCGGCAAACTATGTAACAAATCTCAAGGTGGGAACGGGCAATGCACGATACCGAAGATGAGCCAATTGCGAAAAGATAGGAAGTGCTTACGGTCCACAAACTCAAATTAAACACAAGGAACTCATATAGTTATTGTGTCTTCTATTAGCTCTCTTGAAGCAAAGAACTCATTGCAAGACCCTAGGGGATGTTGGGAGGAGTTAACCACCGCGCGCCCCGACCAGACAACACACAAGGTTTTCAATCAAGGATATAGAACACTCCAACTTCCTTGTCATGCCCTGACCAACACTTTAATGAATATTGAATCACAACCCTTATTATCATTATTCTTACTAATATTTTTTCACAAACTAGTAATCCCCCATGTTATAACCTCAATATCATTGATCATACGTTTCACATTTAGTGATCTACATGAAAGTTTTTATTACATCCCTCTTTTATACCTACCATTTTCCGACTAAACATGTAACTCGTGCAAATTACCACTTAATACTTAGACTCAAAAAGATACAAGTGAAGTATGAGAGTGCATATGATTTCTACAAAATATAATTTCCGTGATGCTCTAAAGGTTTAAGTGACGCACGTGAGCATAATTGCCTTAACTCAATAGATATAAGTGAAGCATAATGAGCATTCTAATAAATTTCCATGAATCTGTGTCTCTCATAATAGGTGTCTACAGCAAACAATGATTGTGACAAAATAACAATAAAATCAAGCAAAAATATAATAGATGACGCTCCAAGCAAAACACATATCATGTGATGAAGAAAAATATATCTCTAAGTAACATTATTGATGGTCGGTAAACGAAAGAGGGGATGCCATCCAGGACATCCCCAAGCTTAGACACGTGGGTATTCCTTGAATATTACCTTGGGGTGCCTTGGGCATCCCCCAAGCTTAGGTTTTTTCTGCTCCTCTTATTCCTTCATCCATCATGATCTCACCCAAAACTTGAAAACTTCAACACACAAAACACAACAAAAACTTTGTAAGATCCGACAATACAATAATAAGATCAAAACCTTAGGTATTGTTATAAATTGGCTCATAATTGTTCCTGCATAATACCTAGTGTATTCTAACTCCATCATGACTTATACCCCCAATATAATCCATAGAATCGCCAAATCAAGGACACTATGCAAAAAAAACATAATCTGTCGAAACCCATACTTCTGTAACTCCAAAAATTCTCAGAACCCAGGAAATTTGAATCTCAACATTGTTCAAAAATTTCAGCAGTTAACATGTTCCTATAAAAATAAAAATTCAAATACTAGATGTAAAAGTTTTTGTTTCTGCAACACACATCAATTCACTTATCATCCAAATCAGCCCAACATGTTTACTTGGCACAAACACTAATAAAAATATAAAAACACAATAATTTTAGTAGCAATAATCATGTTATCACACCCAAAAAATAAAGTAAAAATTAAAAATAAGATGAATATTGGGTTGCCTCCCAACAAGCGTTATTGTTTTATGTCCCTAGCTAGGCACAATGCATAGTTTCAAGTGTTGTCATCCAATTCGTCAATAAAGCATTAAGACTTCCTTGGATATTTGGTAAGCATATTCTTAATCATGATATTCCTAGGCACAATTACTATTTAAGTTTTGAGGGATTGTGTATCAAGAATAGGATCCTTTATTTCATTGATGAATTTAGAGTGAACACTAGTCAATGAAACAAGTATACACATTGTATATGTATATGTCATCAATTTGTATTTCCCTTAGTTCTTGCACATGCGACACATTTATATGTAAGTAACTTTTATATCTTGCGAAATATGAAGTGAAAGATTCTCACAAGTAGTGGGCATGAAAATATTGTCGGGGAACGTTACATGGGAAACAAAAAAATTCCTACGCTTCACCAAGATCAATCTAGGAGATGAGCATCTACGAGAGGATATATCAGATCCACATACCCTTGTAGATCACTAAGCGGAAGAGTTAAGAAACGCGGTTGATGTATTCGAATGTCTTAGGGATCCAAATCGCAAGTCGTCTCGGAATCCAATCACGATTTAGCGCCAAACGGACGGCACCTCCGTGTTCAACACACGCGCAACTTTATGACGCCTTCACCTCCTCGATCTAGCGGGCGATGGTGAAGTAGTAGATGAGTTCCGGCGGCACGACAATGTGGTGATGGTGGTGGTGAAGAACAATCTTCACAGGGCTTCGCCAAGCACAACAGAAACTATGACGAAGGATAAACTAGAGGGAACGGGGTTGCCAGCACACGGTTTGGGGAATTCTTGATGTGTTCCGGATGCTAACCCTACCCCTCTATTTATATGTTAAGCCCTTGGGTCGAAACTTGGATAAAGAGCCCCCTCAAAGTCAGTTCGCCCACAAGGCAAGAGTCCTCCTCGGACTCCAGGACCAAACAATAGGGTCCTCGGCGTCTAGACCCAAACGCTAGGGTTCCTTGTGTCTCTGGCCCCTGGCCTCCGCAAAAAACCTTTTGCACCTTCCTAAATCCTCATGGGCTTCACCCCTTGGCCCAAATAAAGTGTTCTCGTACCCAAACATTTCGGGAAACATCCGAAACCCCGTCCGGTGAATTCCGGAACCCTTCTGGAGAACAAACACTATTATCCCCTATAATAATCTTTACCTTCGTACTCCAGAGCTCCTCTTTATGTCTAGGATCTCATCTGGGACTCCGAACAACCTTCGGCCACCAACATAACAACTCAATTATACTTATATTGTCACCAAACGTTAAGTGTGTAGACCCTGCGGGTTCGAGAGCAATGTAGACATGACCGAGACACCTCTACGGTCAATAACCAATAGCGGTACCTAGATGCCCATATTGTCTCCTATATATTCTATGAATATCTTTATCGGTTGAACCTCTATTGCAAGGATTCAGTTAATCCTGCATGTTGTGCCCTTTGTTTATCAGTATGTTACTTGCCTGAGATTCGATCGTTGGTATGTCCATACCTAGTTCAATCTCGTTACCAGCAAGTCTCTTTACTCGTTCTGTAATACAAGATCCTATGCCTAAGTCGTTAGTCACTTTTCTTGCAAGGCTCATTGTGATGTTGTATTACTGAGTGGGCCCTGAGATACCTCTCTGTAACACGGAGTAACAAATCCCAGTCTTGATTGATAACCCACAAATATAGGGTATCAGTTGTAGCCTCTTTTGATAAGTAAGAGTGTCGAACCCAACGAGAAGCTAAAGGTAGGACACATATTCCCTCAAGGTCTATCGACCACCGATACAACTCTACGCACGCTTAACGTTCGCTTTACCTAGAACAAGTATGATACTAGAAGTACTTTGTAGGTGTTGTGGGATAGGTTTGCAAGATAACAAAGCACACGTAAATAAAAACTAGGGGCTGTTTAGATAAAGTAATAGTTAAGTTAGCTTAACGAGTGTGGAAAAGTGGTGGTAGGAGTTGCGGAATTTTCCCTAAGCAATTGACTATGTTAACTAGACCGATATCAAGTATTATGTGGGAGAGCCCACTGCTAGCATGTCATCCCTTACTTGGAATTCTATGAACTTATGCTTGGAACTATTAGCAAGCATACGCAACTACTAATGTTCATTAAGGTAAAACCCAACCACAGCATTATGATATATTGGTCCCCCTTCAATCCCGTATGCATCAATTTCTATGCTAGGCTGAAGCTGCTATCACCCATGCCCTCCAATACATAGTCCTATCAACATACAAATAACCCTATGGTCTGATCCACGCGCGCGCTCATATGTCGGGCACCAAAGGTTAACAGCATAACCACAAGCAAATTAAACCACTCATAGCAATTCACCAATCACTGATAGGACAACAAAAATCTACTCAGACATCATAGGATGGCAACACATCATTGGATAATAATATGAAGCATAAAGCACCATGTTCAAGTAGAGGGTACATCGGGTTGCGGGAGAGTGGACCGCTAAATATAGATGGGGGAAGGCGATGAAGATGTTGGGGAATATGATGGAGGTGTTGGTGTAGATCACCGTCACACGATGATTGCCCCGGTGACGTTATGGCACCACCGGGAGACAGGGGGAGAGAGCCCCTGATGTGTACTACGCAACTTTATTTTTGTAGACACGTGTTGGGCCTCCAAACGCAGAGTTTTGTAGGACAGTAGCAATTTTCCCTCAAGTGGATGACCTAAGGTTTATCAATATGTGATAGATGTAGCATGAAGATGGTCTCTCTCAAACGACCCTGCAACCAAGTACAAGAAATCTCTTGTGTCCCCAACACACCCAATACAATGGCAAATTGTATAGGTGCACTAGTTCGGCAAAGAGATGGTGATAAAAGTGTAATATGGATGGTAGAAATATATTTTTATAATCTGAATAGATAAAAACAGCAAGGTAGCAAATAGTAAACGGGCACAAAAACGGTATTGCAATGCTTGAAAACAAGGCCTAGGGTCCGTACTTTTGCTAGTGCAATTTCTCAACAGTGCTAACATAGTTGGATCATATGACCACCCCTCAAAGTGCGATAAAGAATCACTTCCGTGTTCCTATTAGCGGAGAACAAAAGATAGAAATTGTTTGTAGGGTACGAAACCACCTCAAAGCTATTCTTTCCGTTCGATCTATCCTAGAGTTCGTACTAAAATATCGCAAGCTATTCTTTCTGATCGATCTACTCAAGAGTTCATACTAGAATAACACCAAAGCAAATTCATATTCATAATACTCAATCCACACAGACAACTACAAGGGGTCCCAAAAGTTTCTATTGGAGAAAAGATAATAAAAACGTGCATCAACCCCTATGCATAGAATACCCCAATATCACCACGGGAATCCGCAAGTTGAGTGCCATAACGTATATCAAGTGAACCAATAAGATACCCCAATATTACCTCAAGTATTCATACCGCAAGACATACATCGTGTGTTCCCAAATCTGAACATTCAATCTGACATAACAAAACTTCAAAGGGTAAAGATTTAATTCATCACAATAAGAGTATAGAGGGGAGAAACATCATATGATCCATCTATATTAACAAAGTCCATGATATAGATCACGAGAGAGAGAGAGATATTAAACACATAGCTACTATTACAAAACCTCAGCCCCGAGGGTGGACTACTCCCTCCTCATTGTGGTGGCCGCCGGGATGATGAAGATGGCCATTGGAGATGATTCCCCCCTCTGGAAGGGTGGGAGAACGGGGTCTAAATTTGTTTTCGGTGGCTACAGAGCCTTGCGACGGTGGAACTTCTGATCTAGGGCTACCCCGAAGGGTTTTGGAATATTTGGGAATTTATAGTGCAAAGAGGGGGTGCGGGAGGCCACCGAGGTGGGCAGAACCCACCTGGGCACGCCAGGGGGCCAGGCGCGCCCTGGTGGGTTGTTCCCCCTCGGGGCACCCCCCCAGGTGCAGCTCTAGCCCATTGGGTTCATTCTGGTCCAAAAAAATCTCCAAAAAGTTTCGTGGTGTTTGGACTCTATTCGATATTGATTTCCTGCGATGTAAAAAACAAGCAAAAAACGGCAACTGGCACTGGGCACTTGGTCAACAGGTTAGTCCCAAAAATGATATAAAGTTCCTGTAAAATGATTGTAAAACATCCAAGAATGATAAAATAACAGCATGAATATTTTATAAATTATAGATACGTTGGAGACGTATCAGCATCCCGAAGCATAATTCCTACTCGTCCTCGAGTAGGTAGATAAAAGAAATAATTTATGAAGTGTGAATGCTAGCAAAGTGCATAAGTTTGATCAATGATAATTTCAATCACTTTTCCTAGCATCATAATAGCAATTCTTTTCTCATAAAGTTTTCTCATGTTAAAGTAGCAACCAATTCACATGTTAAGGTTCAAATAATGAATTCTCTTGAAACCCAACAACCTATGTTCTCAGTCACCAAGCAATTGCAATTCAACTTATTCAACAGAGTTTAAGTAAGAGCTCCACATACTCAACCTTCATATAGTCTTCTATGAGTGCTAACACTCACCGCATACACATGGGAAAAACGTTTCAACGAGACACATAGAAACATATGGGCTTATTGCTTTGCCTCCCAACGTATTCACCTCAAGGGCGATGTCAGCAATAATAAATCATGCTACCCATATTCAACTGGATATATGTGGATAGATCTTTCCTCACCACATGATGCTTGCCAAAGTAGAAAAATAAAAGGAATAGAGAGAAAAACTTTGACTCTTGCACAAAAGTAAATACATAAATTAAAAGATAGGCCCTTCACAGAGGGAAGCAGAGGTTGCCATGCGCTTATTTGTTTGTATGCTAAACCCCTTAGTGCAAAAGAACATCACGTTATATTTCCCCTTATGATAGCAACCTTTATTATGCAGTCCGTCGCTTTTATTACTTTGCCATCACAAGTTCGTACAACGCTCAATTTTCTCTTACACTAAATGATCTAACACTTTTAGAAGCAATTTTTATTGCCTTATTGCACCGATGACAACTTACTTGAAGGATCTTGCTCAATCCTTAGGTAGGTATGGTGGACTCTTGAAAATAAGATTTGATTTTAAGGGTTTTTGGATGCACAAGTAGTATCTCTACTTGGTGCGGAATTTTTGGCTAGCAAAGATGGGGGGCAAGCACCACATGTTGAAGGATCTATGACAATTAACTTCTATGTGAATATGAACAAACATAAATCATTACATTGTCTTCTTTGTCCAACGTCAACAATTTTGGCATATAATATTTTGATGGGGGCTCACAATCACAAAAGTTTTCCAGGATAGAGTATTTGCATGTGAAAGTTCTCTTCCTTATACTAATTATCCTTGAGTTGCTTGTATGACCAATATTGTGGTTGTCAAGCCTCAAAAGATTTCACTTTCTAAACCCAATGTGAAGCTACCACTAAGCATGATATGATTTAAACTTCATGACATTCAATTTATTCAAAAATTTACTCATAGGATATAAGTGAAGCACAAGAGCAATTCCAAAGAAAAGAGCTTCGTTGACGGGATGTGAATGCCGCTTACTTAGCCTCCTTGGTGACTATTTGAGGACTCTATTTTATTTAAAACTTTCAGATCTATGTATTTTATTAAAAACTCAAGTAAAAAATGACATTCTAAAAATAGCACAACTCATGTCAAGAAGCAAAAAACTTAGGCTCAACCGATACTAACCGATAATTGTTGAAGAAGAAAGGTGGGATGCCTACCGGGGAATCCCCAAGCTTAGATGCTGGAGACTTCTTGAATATTATCTTGGTATGCCTTGTGAATCCCCAAGCTTGAGCTTTTGTGTCTCCTTAATTCCTTTTATATCACGGTTTACCTAATACTGAAAACTTCAGCCACACAAAACTCGAGAAGAACTCGTGAGATAAGTTAGTATAAACTAATGCAAAAGCCTTATCATTATCTACTGTAGCAAGTCACTAAAATTATTATTCAACATTGCATACTAAATTCCTCTACGTATTTAATACTCCTATCCTCAAATAGAATCATTAAACAAGCAAACATATGCAAACATTGCAAACATAACAGCAATCTGCCAAAACAGTACAGTCTGTAAAGAATGCAAGAGTATCCATACTTATTCAACTTTAAAAATTCTGAACATTTAAAACACTGTATAAAATTTATCATATCTTATTTTGCAAAAAGTTTCAACAATTTATCACATTCTTAGTTTTCTAGGGAATTTTTGCAACAGAGAGAAACTTTCTGTTTTGAAACAACAACATGTATACTTGCAAAATAAGCATGGTGAGGGCTATCCTTGACATTTTTATTGAAATTAAAGATGTCAAACATTATTATAAATAAAATAAAATAAATAATAACAAAATAAATTGACGCTCGAAGTAAAACACATATCATGTGACAAATGAAAACATAGCTCCAAGTAAGGTTACCGATAATGTTGGAGACGATAGAGGGGATGCTTTCCGGGGCATCCCCAAGCTTATTTGCTTGGATATTCCTTGAATGTTACCTTGGGGGCTGCCTTTGGCATCCCCAAGCTTAGGGCATTGTCACTTCTAATTCTCCTCATATCGACATCTCACCCAAAACTTGAAAACTTCAATCACACAAAACTTAACGGAACTTCGTGAGATGGGTTAGTACGACAAAGAGAAAACCATTTCACTTTGGTACTGCCAAGACAAGATACATAATTGTTCTTACACAATGCCTATTGTATCATATCATTTACACAATTTATATTGAGCAATATAATCCATAGAAACTAGAAAACAACCAAAGTACGCATTGAAAACAGAACAGTATGTAGTAATCTGTACTCCAACCATACTTTTGCTACTCTAAAAATTCTGAACAATTAGGACCACGTGATAAATTTGTATATTAATATTATTCAAAAATAATCAACTCAAAAGCACTCTTCTGTAAAATTAGAATTATTTTTGTGGGTGCAAAAGTTTCTGTTTTTCAGCAAGATCAAATCAATTATCACCCCAGATGATCCCAAAGGCTTTACTTGGTACTTTATTGAAACAAAAGCAATAAAACATGATTAATACAGTAGCTTAATAATGTGAACATACAAAAATAGTAGGTAAAAGTGTTGGGTTGTCTCCCAACTTTAATGCCTTTTAGCTAGGCATGATGATTTCAATGATGCTCACATAAAAGAAAAGAATTGAAACATGAAGAGAGCATAATGAAACACATGTCAAGCACATTTAAGTTTAACACGCTTCCTATGCATAGGGATTTTGTGAGCAAACAACCCATGAAAACAAGAACCAACTAGCATAGGAAGGCAAAACAAGTACAACTTCAAAACAATCAACACATAGAGAAGAAACTTGATATTATTGAGATATGTAAGAGCATAAGTTCCTCTCTCACAATAATTTTTCGAGGCATCATGAATGGATTCAACAATATAACTATCACATACAGTACTCTTTTCATGAAGCACAAGCATAGAAAATTTATTACTCTTTATGGCATACATTTCATCATAATAATCATAATAGATAGCAACTTTATTGTCATAGTCAATTGAAACCTCT